>SSNP01000023.1:2855785-2953366 GCA_006937955.1 Pachypanchax playfairii
CCCACCCCCCCCCCCCCCCCCATGACCCTTCACAGGAACAAGGGGGTGTCTCTGTTAACAGTCACTGGGATATTGTGTGTGTGACACATCCGACTAACCCCAATACCAATTTTTGATCGTCTCAAACAGTTTTTTTCTGGCATTTCATCCATCTTTCCACACTTGCAGATTAATTATTAGACATTCAAGAAATACACTAAATATCATTGGTGCTTTAACCTGACTCGAGTAAGTTGTTCAGTTCAGCATAAAGGCTGGAAACACTGCCACATTTGTTAAAACAGATGTAATGAAATCACATTTAAAACTTTTTTTGTCAATATTTTAGAGCAAGTTATTTTTCTCAGTTCTAAAACAACAAGATTTCTGAATGTTAATGTCTCTACCCAAATGGGGGAAAAAAAGGTGACATTAACTCCTCTCTAAAATAAGAAGCATTTTGTTGGATCATTTTCAGTCAAATTTTTATTTTGAGTAGACCACATTTTGCTCATTAACAAGGACATAATTAAATTTTGGAAACCTACTTTAGTGTTGGAAAAATAATTTCACTAAAACCTTCCAAAACACTAAATAGATTCATTAATTTTATGAACTTTCCAGACATCGGTTTGTTTTCTTGCCTTTTGACAGAATTCATTCTACCTTTTCCTTTCAGTTTCTTATCTTTTTGGCAAAGTTAATCAGCTTTTGGCTTGAGCTACGGCTTTATCCCCCTCACATAATTCTCTTCATTAAAGCAAATAATCGTATTCCTTTGAATGTCAAACAATTCCTTCAGGCTTCTCCTGCATTGTGCAGCCAATAAAGTTCATTTCCATAATAATCTTTAAAGTCCAGCTTTTAATTCATCTCTCCTTATTAAAATGAGTGGCTCTCCTGCTCCATGGATGTATTGTGTGGATTAATGTTATTTAAATTTCTCATGAGCGCTGATAAACTGGAATGTCACCAGAGACCCGGTGACGCTCATCTCCATTATCAATCTAACCGCAGCTAAGTTGAGTTCCCTCATTGCAAATCAATAACACGGTTCATTTATTGCCTTCAAAAGCCAGACAAATGTGTTTGCAGTATGAAGTGGCACTCTGATTGAATCCTGGGGGCTTTGTGTTGTTCTGTCCTGATGAAAAATGAACATTTCCAGTGGTCTTCGCTCCATATTCTGCCTCTTTTACAGTGGCGTTTCATGGCTAAGAGACAGAAAAAAGATGCCAAATTAAGTCGATATTCACACTTTTATCCACGTCCCTTTCATTTTTCTTCAGAAATCTAACATGACATTTTTTCCTGTTGATATTTAACAGGACAACAGCAGGAAAAATGAGATCATGAATAAGAAAGACAGATTTTCAAGAGGGAATGTGAGTGAAGAACTGGTTAACTGGATGTGCTTTACATGGGACACAGTGTCACTTTCCCTCAACCTCCTACAGCTCTGCTGGAAACACTGATGTTAACGCAGGATGACTCCCGCTGGAGGGGATACGGGTGGGTGGAGAGAGGGCTGACAGAGAGGATGGATGGAGATAGTGTGAGAAGGAATCCTCTAGAACTGGTCAGCCTCGTCCTCCACATCCTCCTACTCCCAAACCAGATAAGTACAGCAGAGAGGGGGAAAGAAAACAGAATAAATAGAGAATAACATAAAATATCAGATTAAAACAGTCTTAGATAGCGGGGGTTGGCAGCTCAAAAATACAATAACACATATCTGCAGATACAGTTTTATCATACCGAGTCTAAATCCTGCACACCATCCTCTCCTCAAACAAAGATGGCTGTGTGACCTTCTCTTTTAATGAGTTAGATTTCCCAGACAGGAAACTTGAGCCAGATGCAGCAATGCCCTCCTGAAATCTGACAGTGGAATATAGTCAGTGCTGGATCTGAATGCCACGGTGATTAGAAGCTTACCAGGAATTAAATTTGAGTGTCCAGCGTAACCTCATTTTATAATCCTTGAATCTCCATAAAAAATACTCAACAGCTACAGTTTACTGTATACAACTTGCTTGATATATATATATATATATATGCATGCAGCAGTTCCCTCACTAGTATTTTGATCAGACCCTGTGGCGCAGCTGCAGAATACATTGTCAACTGAATAGACAACCCCTCTGTGGCCTCTCCTAAAAGCGCCTTGTTTGACACTGAGAGAAACAAAAACAAATAGAAAGTGACACTAACTCACTCTGGTGCTCTTCTGTGTTGTATGAAAGCAAACTGCTTTAAGAAATATATGAATGGCAGTGACTTCAGTGTGATCAGTGTTAACTTAAGGTGCCTGGAGATTTTGTTAGTATGAAAGGACACTTGACCTATTATGCTTTAGTAACCCTCCTCCTGGAGGCCACTGATAAATAGGGCGTGGAAGCGCAGTTGAGATCCGTGCAAACACACCCAAAACCTCGCAACGATTTTATCTGTCTGGACTGGATTTTTTTTTTTAAAGATGCTATTAAATCCCCCAACACATGAGAAGATTCTTAATCACCTATTGCGGTGGGGCTGCTCATCAATTACAACGTGCAATGGCCAATAGTGGTCCCCCAGCTCATTAGTGCACGGTCCACTTGCACCTGCGCTCGTGCAGGAGAGGGTTACCAAATAAGGACATGTGATAGCCTGGCTGGGATGACGTTGTACGTGAAATGGAAATAACTGGAGAATGAAGTTCTTTAGTTAGAGACCTAAAACGGAGGGAAACCACCGGACTAATCCGGTTACATAAGACGCCACTGAGTTTGCAGAATGCCTCTGCGGTAATCCTCTAAACTATCCACGTCCCTCTGTCCCGCAGCGGCGCAGCACACGGGACGCAGGCGCGCACACTTGTGGCTCCACGCGATCACCCAAGCGCCTTGGCTAAAGCGATAAAAGCGCGTGATATCTCATAAGGTTGACGCGGATAGTGGTGGGTTATTGGTGTATAATCTGCATCTCTGCAGAGGCTGCCTTGCCTCATGTTGCAGCTGGTGGCTTGCGCGCTGCTCGAAGCCGTGACGATTTCGCTGACGCGCTACAAGCCGCACCACCCAGGAGGCAGAGAGTAGAGCTGTGAGCGACGGAGCAAGACTGGACACCGGACTCTTTCCTTTCTCCTTCCTGAAGAGCTGCGAACGGACATCTACTGTTTCTTCCCCAAGTCCAAGGAGCAACATTTAACCATCCATAAGTGATGGAGGCACCAGGGTTGGCGCACAACATCACCAGTCCATTAAGTCCATGCGAGGGGATGATCAAGGACCTGAGCCTGGATGCCATACAGTTATGCGAACGTGATGGTAAGTGTCTGTTTTAAACTGAGGTGTGGAAACATTTTTGTTGAACACCAAGCTGAGTTGTTTAATTCAGAGCTGCTGCTCGGGGTTTGAGCCGTCAGCTGGTTCTTTATTGTGTCTAAAGGGAACGGGGGCCCGATGACTCCGCAGGTTCCTTGGATGGATCTCGCGTTTGTGCGTCTGATGAATAGTATTAATATTTTGGTAGTTATAATAAAGTATTTGTCTGGAAATATTCCATATCCTTGCAAAATTGTGCGTGCAAGCGAGGAATCAATGATGAGCGTTTTAATTTCAGCACTACAGGCGTGGACAGAGGACGGCAGCCACCGCGCCTACAGCTTATCAATATCGTTTTCTCCGCCAGATACCACGTTCTGCTTATTTGCACCTAAAGCTTGTCATCCTGCACACTTCAAGCATTTCTCATATCATTGTGTCGAGTTTTCGCTTTGTCCTCTGAACTGTCAGTGACTGACTTCTACCTGAACTCCAAAGTTATTTGATATATTTACGCAACAACCAGACAAGCGAGCCGGAAACAAGTCGACTTTCTGTATAATAAGAAGTGTCTACGTCTGAACTGTCACGTTAAAAATGAAAATATTGGCCTCCTTTCAGTAGCAGATGGAAATAACAGTGAGGATGAAAAAGAGCAAGTCATCATCAGGGGAGAATGAAAAGCTAAAACATGGCTGCACCCACATGAGTGTACAGGAGAGGCAGCCCCCCCCTCCCCCTCCCACACACATCAGTGCAATTACACACATCTGATTACACATCTGAGATGAAGCAATCTCAGATGCTTTTTTAATTAGATTATTTTGGGAAATTAATTCGCATATGGTCATAAACTTAATAGCTCAATTTGCCACAGTGGAATAAATCAAACTCCCCACTTCTACTTGGTCAGAACACTAAGAGGAGTTAGTGGTTTGTCTTCATTCACCTCATCTGATCACAGCTGTGTTTTCTCATCAACCAGCGTTGCTGTAGTGTATTACATCAGGATGCATTTTAGATCCCTTTTAGAGCTTATAATAGGAAGGATTTCCTAACTTTAATTTCAGAAATGCACCTGTCAGATTGACAGTTGGTGCTGCAGGTTTACCTTTTCGGATAAGTCGGATCACTGCAAAGCACAGCAACTGTTTTTCTGTTTGTAATTGAATCTATAGTGTCTCTGTGTCCTTGAGATACCCACATACACTCTATTGCTCTATAAACAATGTCAACGCTACATGTAAATTCTGCAGAACAGGTACTTGGTGGTTGTTCATATGTTCTGGTTTTTAGATGGAATACTAAAAATATCCATATGACCACACATCTATTTATTTTTTAACATTAATTAACTATAAAAAATGTTTTCCTAATGATTATGCAAGTTATTTGAAATCTTTGGTACAATTTTAAAGATTTGGTTTTAACTGACACACAAAAAAGTAAAGCTTTCGCTACTGTTAGCTTGTTATGATGATCTTTCATTTCCTCCACTTCCTTTATTTTTAATTTGCTATCTGTCTAAAACTTTTCAAATGAAGGCTGTATAGTTTTCCTGTTCTTGCCACGCCCTGTGCAAAAAAAATCCCCCATCACCCGCTTGGAAATGTTTCATCATCACATCAGGTCAGTGCAGCTCACATGGCTTTCAGTTTTACGTAGCTTTCTAAATTTATCTCTGAATTTCATTAATATTTCATATCCTGCAAGAAGAGCTTGTATGCTGATGCAGCACATGAATGCAGCTTCAGTGGACGTACTGATTAATACAAAACTCAAGCACACTGAGGTCTGTGTGAACATTTCAGTGCACAGTGGGAAACAAGTTGTTTCTGTTAGACATGAGGTTAATGGTTCAGTCTATTCATGGCACTGGGACATGTGCATGACCAGTGGGGGTGGGAGATATTTTGCTAATTTGGAAAATTCCAGAATCTTTTCCTGTTGCCGGATTTGGGGTTTTGTGAACAGATAATCTGACCACTTCTTATATTTTGACATCTCCACAAGCTTTATGTATTTAATTTGATTGTCATGAATGTCTCCATGCTGTTTGGATAAATACAAGCCTTTTTATCACCAAGTTACAGTGTAGATTTTACATAAAACTTCACAAGAACGGAACCTGTTCTGACATTGTTTCCATAAATCCTGAGCTGCAGTATCCAACACTCAATTTCTTACAAAAACACTATTTTTCATAGGAAAGATTAAAACACTCCCAAATCCTGGCAAATATACAGAATTTAAAATAAATCATCCTATTCAGTCCCTTTCACTTTTCATCCAGCTATGTCATCAGCTCTAACACCTCCTCCACCCAGTCCAACGTTTTATTTCATCATATTTCCCAAATACAAGAATTCCAGAACGCCATACAAAATGTAAAAACATACATTGTATTTGCCTGTATTCCTCCTCCTCGTGCTGTTTAATGAAATTAGGTCCATTTTATTGACGTAAAGCAACAACCACAAAAGGCCCACGTGTTCTTTTTAACGCTGCAGTGACAGCATGCCACAGCACTATCAAAGCACAATAACATTTGAAGTGCTAAACTTTAAGACCTGCCAACATCTTATTCACAGCGAGTGTCCAAACGATCAAACTGAGCTCACAAACGAGATCTTTTGAAACTGCTCCATCTAACTAATTAACTAACTTTACCTGTCGTCTTTCAAGGTAGTTCTTCAAATGCTTCCACTTTAAATCTGAACCAATGCTTGTGTGTTTATGATTCAGATTGTCAGGCAGCAGCAGGCCTGCCTTATGTCGAACACAAAACATCTGAGTCTGAGCAGATCAGATTTAGTTTCAGCAGTTCTCCTATGACTGTGCTGGCAAGATTTACAGGTATTATTCAGCCTGGCTGATAAACACATGAACATTCTTGGAATTAATTGCAAATTAATACAGCAGTTTGACTCCAAAACAACCACTTTATTAATCATAGCAATGTATATTTTTTCTATTGGTCTCATTTGCATTTGAGATTCACAGAAACTTGATGCTTGAATTGGAAGATGCACCAGTTTGTTGGGGTTTTTTGTTTATTTTTTCCCATTAAAATTCTATGTAAATTAGAAATGGTGACTCACTCTGGTTTTGGATGAGTTCTGACAAACAGTTGCATTCTCCTGACTGGTCTTCTGTAGCGTGTTAAAATGAACCTAGAGAATCTTTCGTTTAATTTGAACTAACTGTATTTTTGAAGTCTTTTAAAGATGCAGCACTTTGTTTGACCCCCAGGAGGAGAACGTTGTTTACCTCATTCTGAGAGAAAGATGTTTTTCTATTGGCAGTTTCTCTCACTCCCAGCATGGTCTCTATCTCACTGTAGCCTGTACTCTGAGAACAAAGCTGTGATTTTTCAAACGCCTTTGACTCTGTGTCTTTTGTGGCATTCACGTCTACAGAATAGAATTAACAATGTAATACACAGTGCAGATTGTTTGTCTGATGGAACTAATAAGTATCTGCTTGTGTAGGGGAGAAAATCAGAGAATCAATCTGGTTTTTTTTCTAAATGTAAATAATATAGGGAAAAGAACAATATCCAATCAGATCTATTTGTATTATCTGACCAGTTGAATATTTTTTCCTAAATATTCCTACATGTTGTTGCATTCTGTTCTGCATCACATGTGCATGAAAGAAAATAACAAAAAGCACATTTTAATGTGTCTTTGTAATAGATTCTGACTTGGTGAAGCTGTTATTAGCAACAACAGAATGCTAGAATCAGAGTGCAAACAAGGACTTAAAGGTGTTTGACCTAGCACATTAATTACAGTCTGGATGAGGATTTAGACCTCCTGCGAGAGATTGTAAAAGGTTTTCTTTCTTCTTCACCACGCGACCTTCATCCGGCTTGGCTCTCCCTCCACCATCTTTCATCCTGTGCTCAGAGTCCCTGAAGATTCCAAGCACAGCTTAGCATCTCTCGGAGCAGGCATGGCTCACTACCACACATTATAGTAATATTAGGATTTATTGACTGAATCATGTTGTTAATGATTGATACACATTAGATTATTTATCTTTTTGAAGGATGCATGAGTGAAACTGCAACCTTAAAGCTTGTTTTGCTTTTAGCTTGAGTTACCTTAATAGTTTTTTGCAGATAGCATTTGAATGCATTAAGAGATGTTAAGTGACTTGGTGTAAAGCCTCTGTTTGGCAGCTAATTGGGAAAACATTAGAGTAAACAGGAGATGAATCAGCATGGTAGAGTCTCAGGAGGGTGGGAGGGAACATACCTTTACTGGGTTCAAGTTTTAGAGAAACATTAGCGTTGACATACATTTTAAAAGAAACAGGACATGAAGCTTACACTGCTTCTGGGAGTTACATGTCTTTTTATGTTTGCAGTCATGTACTACAAGTGCCCTCAGGCAGGGCCCATAGAGCATAAAATGAATGACTTATATTCAATAAATGTTATGACGCAGCAGTTTTACACACGGATTTCACTTGAAAACTTCATCCAAGACTTTACCAACCTCCTGGGGGTATTTTTATATTGCTGCCTGAAGCAGATGTCAGAGAATGACAACAAGCTTTTACTTTTTCCAGTTTTTGGTAAAGGTCAGCAACATACGGTCTCAGATGGGAGTTTGCAGAGCTTACATCACTGTCTGGTCTGACCTGCGCTGACTTGATGGAACATTTTCTCTCTCCTAAGCTATGCTCAGTCATGCCTCGCGTTGACACTCTCAGCCTGAGCCAAATTAATCAGCTCAGTGGGGCTCGAGTTTAACGAGATGGGTGTTTTAAATGCAGACCACCAGCTGAATGAGTTGTTTTTAACAAATCAGCACAGAGAGCGAGAGGAGCTCCGAATCCTGCACCAAAGTACCCTGAGGATGAGGCAGGTTTTACACTGTTTCATACTCTGGAATCTGTTTTATTCCAAAATGTTTTCATTTTGTCTCTTGATAGAAAGTCTGTTTGTTGTTTTAGATTATTTTGAAAATGTAGCTCATTTATTAATTAAAAGTCAGTGGGAATCTTCTCTGTGGTTGGAAAAAACAATCACTAAAAGCAAATATTGGATTAATAAAAGCTTTGCTTGACTTTTGTCTTTAACACTCAAGATACACAGTAGGTGCTAAAAAGCACAGCATGGTTGGTTGATTTCTTTAAAAAACAACCAAAAAAATCTATCTTCAAAAGCAGCACTGTTGGAAAACTACTCAGAGGTGAGACATTAAAGTCCACACAGCCAATAATGAGACCACTCTTTTATCTCAGCGGATGAGCAGACATGGATTTGTTCATACTCCACTACTTCTGCTGTTGTTAATCCTCTATGGAGCTCAGTCAGTTTGAACATTACCCCCATATATAACAGTCTCAAATGTTACTCCCTCTTGTATTTGGACCCCGGAGCATGCACAGAAAACACATTGTTGTCATGCCAAGTGGGCGCCCCATACTGTGTAATGCAAAGTCCATATCCATTCTAATTTGACAAAGCTCCCATTCAGCTGTGTTTGCAACATGTTTTACTGGACTTTGTGTAAACTTTAAGTTTAAGCCATCTGGGACTGTACTGTATAACGCTGAGAACGTCTTAGGTTTATCCAGCTGTATTTTAGAGGCGTGGCAGAAGTGCAGATATTTGTTGTTGCAGGCTCATGTGCAGGATCGAGAGCCTGCACAGAAAATAATGAATTCAAGTATTAGAAATCTTTAATGCTACTTATTTTCAGTGAAGCATAAGGCTGGATGAGTGTTGAGGGACTGGTGTGTTTCCATGGTAACCCATACAGTAATCAGGTTTGCAGCTATACTACAGTACTACAGATGTTGTGTGTGGAATAATCACTGCAGTAAGGTGGAAGTAAAACAAAGCTTTGTGGGAGTCAGACACTTTCAGTACAAAAATTTAAGAGCCAAGTGTGAGTTTCAAAATTTATTCTAGAAATATGAGCCACTTTCTTTTTTATTATTATTATTTGGGTGACAACATCATCTGTTTTTTCGCTTACACAGGAAGCAAATCCCAGGACGGCAGCCTCTCCGACATGGAGGAGCTCCCCGTTCCTCAGAACATCAAGATCAGCAACATCACCTGCGACTCTTTCAAGATCTGCTGGGACATGGAGGCGCGCAGCAAGGAGCGCATCACACACTACTTCATCGACCTGAACAAGAAGGAGAACAAAAACTCTAATAAGTTCAAACACAAGGTAATTCCTGAGCGGCGAACACAGCAGCAAAATGAGTCAACAAACAACCTCATGTTGACTCACTTGAATACGGCTTGTTCAGATTTTTCTTTTTACATTGAGAATAAGAAGTAAATAACAGACTCTGTCACCTATAACTGATTAGTGTCAATCACATTCAACTAAAATAATGATGTATTTGATATTCCTGTTGTGCTGTATTATTGAGTCAGTAAGCAGTAAAGGAGTGGCTGTACGAATTATACATGAATAAATAATAATAAATAGTGCCTGACTGATGCACAACTCCTATGAAATATCAGATTTAAAGTCAAATGTATGTGATGTTATGTAATTAGTTAAATATTTAGTTAAATACTAGAGTTTTTTTTATTTACATGTATTAGTTCACCAGTGAGAATGTTTCATATTTCTACTAGAACATACTGCTATTTCTTGATAACTTGTTTCAAGATTTTTTTTCTTCAAAGACTCCTCAACAGATTGTTGCTTAGCACTCTCCTCAGAGTATCTAACTGCAGCATGATGGCTGCTCCTTCAGATGTGTCATAGTAAATCTAAAAGACTCGTACCATCAGCCTCTCCTCTCCTTTGTTGTTTTTTTTTTCCACTTCCTGGTTGCAGCATGGCTGAACCGCTCCTTTTTCTGCATTGTTGTAGCGGACTGACTCAGTTGCTAGGCAGGGGATGTCAGTCCAATCAATGAGCTGCGAAGGTCTACTAATACTTGTGTGGTGGAGCAGGACTGTTGTATTGATTTTAACAGAGTAGTTCAGATGTATAAACCAAAAGGAATCTATTGATGCAGGGAATTCCAACCAAGAGTTTGCAAATTGCTGCAAGTAATTGAAAGAAGGTTGTACACAGATAATTATGTCCTCCTAACAGAAGTCACTTTTTTTACTGGCTGTTCATCTAGGATGTTCCTACGAAGCTTGTGGCGAAGGCCGTGCCCCTGCCCATGACAGTCAGGGGTCACTGGTTCCTGAGTCCCCGCACGGAGTACACCGTGGCCGTCCAGACCGCTTCAAAACAGGCCGACGGAGACTACGCTGTCTCCGAGTGGAGCGAGATCATCGAGTTCTGCACTGCGGGTGAGTGAAACAATCCAGTAAAAACATTATTGAGGTATTTATCTTAAATGACTTTTGAGTGGAGGGAAACAAAAAAATTAAAAGAATGAGGGGAGCCGTGCTGTGTATGTACTACTTCTGAGCTCGTGGTTTCGCATCACAGGAAAGAGGCTTAGAGGGGGGAGGGGAGATGATGCTGTAGAGACTAAAGGGTGGAATTTATCAAAACAAGTGGGGAGGGTCAATACTGAAGTCTAGTGGTCCAAGATAACAGCCATGGTTCAGCTCAGGCCCTTTGGTGCACATTCCCTTCTGTCTATCCACAAAACCAAAGTAGAAGCTTTGAAGCTGCAGTTTTAGAACTAAATGCAATTATCAGAAGATTAAAACACTCATTCCATTTTATTTTAGTTACTATTGACAACCAGATGTCATGCTGGTTCGCTTTACTTGGCTACAAAATATATTTTAAAATTACAAAGCTAACATTCAGATGTTACACACAAGCAGCTGAGGAACATGGCCTTGATTTTGTGCACAACACTTTGAGGCTGAATTCAGTCATTTTACTAAAAACCTTTCAATTTGCCTCATGTGCTGCTGTTCTTTAATGTTTGTAGAAAACATCTTTTATGATTCATTTAAGTCTGAGTGCAACTGGAAGAGCTACAGTATTAAACAAATTACAGACAGGAACAGTTGACAAAGAGGCAGTGGAGGAAAGTGAACTATGAAGAAGAGTAATTGGTGATCTTGCTGATGTTATGATTGTGTGAGAGATGTTTATTCCTGCAAATACAAAAGAACAAATGTCTTGGCAAGATGAGTGTTGAATGTCTCTTTTCCATTTGTTACTGTAACAGCCATCTGTGCAAAACAATCACCCTGTCTGACATGAAAAACTGCACTACTTGTTGAAGTTGTTTTCAAGCTAAACTCGTTTATCTTGATGTATTTTGTGCTTATGGGATTAGAAAATGCCTGATTAGTCTTTGGCTTACATCCAGCCTCATTTGGCAGAAATTCCCATATGACGGTGATTGAAAGTAGAATTATATTATATGAAATGCCCATGGTCTAATTGCTGAGTCACACAGGATTGAGATCAGTTCATGATGCATCATCAGCAATACAGAGGCTTATTTTATGTTTTCCTTATTTACTATCAAATAAAAACAACTGAATATCAGATTAGAGTTCATATATTTATCGATAATGTGTTGAATCTGTTCCAGATTATTCGTTGGTGCATTTAAACCAGCTGCTGGAAAAAGCGGAGGTGATTGCTGGAAGAATGCTGCGTTTTTCTGTCTTCTACAGGAACCAGAACAAAGAGTACTTTGATCACGCCAGGTAGGATTTACCATTACAGTTGAATCACACTGCAAAAAGTCTACATACGTCTCTAAAATTCATTATTTTTTTCTCTCATTCAGTAATTATGAAGAAAGCTGAAGTGTAATTGTTTTCAGTTGCTATTCTTTGGGGTTTTTTTATCACATGTATTGACACAGACAATTTTACAGTTATATGTGAATCGGCTTCTTGCTGCTGCATCTTTCAGTGTGCAAACAGCACGATATCCTGGTATTTTGCATCAGTGTTTTTTTCTCCCTGGAAGAAAAAAAAAAAGCTGTCAGCATATTGATTACATGCCACATTAAACTACAGTAGCAATCCACCAGGTCTTCCTGTAAACTGCTTGGAGTAAGAAAATACAGGAAGGAGCCTGGAGAACACTGAGCCGGGGCAAATGTGAAGAACTGAAGTATAATGCACTCGCAGGTTTTTGTCAGTTTTTGCATGAGTGCATTTTCTCAAACTTCCCCCTTCAAGTAGCTCTTCTTTTATCATATTTGCCTTTTTTTCTCTTTTGCTTAAAGCAAATTCTCTAATGTACGAAATAGATTCTTTACTTAGGCTGCAGCTCGTGAGCTTCCTTTTGTTGGCGCTGTACAGCATGATGTCATCCATCTTTTGCTGAGTTGCAGCTAACAGGGCTTAGTCTAAGCGTTTTGGTTAAACTGCACCATCATGTGGGGAGTTAAAGTACTGACAGCACACAAAGAGCTGAACTAAAACGGACATAAGATCAATCTTTTAAGATATGTGTGATGATAGTTCATGACTGGATGTGTTGAGCTCAGATTTGAATCTCCTAATTTACAATCTCCTTTTTTTAATAATAATTAAACAAAACTGTAACCCTACAATGTGTCTGAAGTATGATGTCATCTGTGACAGGTGCTTAGCAACAGGAGTGATTCAAGCTCCACCTCAAATAGAGGAGAGCAGAAAGTTATTAACTAAGACCAGCTGACAGATATGTCAGATATGCGGTTAATAAATAAGAGTTGCAGATCATTTTGTACATTTGATTTGTCAAAAGGAATACTAACAGTGTCGAGTTTACTTCTGTTTTTTTTTCCCTTTTTTTTTTTTCAGAGAGGTGCAAGGAAACCGGATGCTGCCTTCACTGAAGGACAACAGCGGCAGTCATGGGTCACCCATTAGTGGGAAGCTGGAAGGCATCTTCTTCAGCTGCAACACGGAGTTCAACACAGGCAAACCTCCACAGGATTCCCCGTATGGTCGCCATCGCTTTGAGATCCGGGCTGACGAGCTGTTCAACCCCAACACCAATCTGTACTTCGGAGACTTCTACTGCATGTACACGGCGTACCACTACGTGATTGTGGTCCTGGCACCTAAAGGCTCCAGGGGTGATGATTTCTGTAAGCAGAGGCTGCCTGCGCTCGACATCACCAACAACCGTTTCCTGACCTGCAAACAGGAAGAAGATGGTGGTCTGGTTGTTCACCACGCCCAGGATGTCATCCTGGAGGTGATCTACACAGAGCCTGTAGATCTGGCGCTGGGAACGGTGGCTGAGATCAGCGGGCACCAGCTGATGAGCCTGTCCACGGTAAATGCCAAGAAGGACCCCAGCTGCAAGACCTGCAACATCAGCGTTGGGCGCTAAGAAAGAACTAAAGGACCCAATTTGACACACACACACACACAAAAATGGGGCCCATGTGTACTGATTCAGCAAACACATGCATGAAGCATCTGATTTATTCGGCTCCCAGACCTGCTCATAAACTTATCTGACACTGTTCATTGATCCTAAAAGACCATCAATCTGAAAGAGAAAAGCAGAAGGTACAGACTGTGACACCCCAGCTGATGTCTCATCCTCTGTAAAGAGTTTCCATCACACTAAAAATATCAGCACCAATTACTTCATCCATCTACCATGTCATGTGTGTACTCACCAAATCCTTCATCTCTACTAAAAAAAACTGCTTCTCCAACTTCTGGTAATTTCAGTTTTCCCACATTGTCCTAATGACCTTTGCCTTGATGTTACTTATGAGCTGTTAACTTAATGACCACTGTGTTTAAGTGTGGACAACAATTTACTTTTTTTTTTTACCTCCCACTAGTGGCATGGACCGGTACTACAACTTTCTAGGGCTTCAGCATCAATAGTCAGTGTTTTTCCTATAAAACCAAAGGTGTCAAACATCAAAACAGTCTTTGTGTATTTCACCAGGTCTTTGACGGCCAAGTGTGAGCAACTATTAACCTTAAAAAAAAAAAAAAAAGAAGCATGAGTGTAAAAGCAGTCAGTTCCTCCAACCATCTCTGCAACAGTCACTCTTATTTTGCCATCAGTGAAAAGAAAAGTAGATGCATATCATGTTTAGCAGAATAAATGTGGAAAAAAAAAGATTTATTTTTTAATATTACATTCATATATACAAACTTATATATATATAAATATATAGAAAACTATATAAACCAGAAGTGCACAATGTAAAAGCTCAGATCACTGTCGACAAAGGCATTTAGAGGGAATTAATGTCACACAGGCAAAAAAAAAAGAAACAAAGTAAAAATTTAACAACTTGCACTACAAGACCTACGTTCACTACATATTTTCTGAAATGAACATCTAGATTGAATGAATTTAGATTTATTTTGGATGAAATTCTGAATGCATATCATAGCACAATGTAGGACTAAAAAACAAGCTGTCATGCACAAACACCGCGAGATTGTCTCACACATTTAAGCTTATGCATTTTTTAAAAAAAACAAATGCCGTTTTTACATCAACCAAAAAATATATTTATATTTTGGCAAGAAAGACAAAGGGGGGGGTAAGAAAGTGCCACGATAACATGAAGTATTCGTAAAGTACTCTTACGTAAATAACATCAAGTTGCTGTGCTTCATCCTTGACAATGTACAGATTGTGCTACATAGCATTCATTTGCTACATTAGGTTTATAAAGATGTGTCCTGAATGATAAGGGATGACTTTTTTTTGGATGAAAAAAAAAAGTTACCCAGTATTTATTTGGTCTGTTGATGATTTTCATTAGTATTCTTCATTTAAAGTGCATTTATACGACGAGCATGGCATGAAACGAGACCGATCGGCTTCAGGAACTCATGTTAATGAAACTAAACGTCCCACTGTGAGCGGCTCAACTCATCTGGGTTGAGTCCTGTTTACTGAGCAGAGCCTCCAGTAGGCGGAGCTTCGCTTTGAGGTTCTTGTACTGGCAGTACTCCTCCGCTATTGGTCCACGGTCCTCCTTCTGGCAAACCCTGTTAACGATACATGCGGGAGAAACGATGCAAACAAAAGGCAAGTTTTTTTTTTGTATAATTTAAAAACCTGAAGCAGCTGTTGTAACTGATTGATGGTCCCTATGTTGCCTTACTCAGATAGCTTTGTACAGTGTGTGTAATGTAATGTAAGACTTACTGTATTTACTTTGGAGGACTAACATGTACAGGATGTGTACAGTTCAGAGCAAATGTCTGTCTCTTTGTCTCTTTCCTGAGCTCTCTGTACTGGATCAGTGTTTCATGAGTGTGCGTTATCACCCTCGTACCATCGCCATGGAATTTATTTTGTGGATTTTGTTTGTTTTTCACAAGGCATTAAGAACCAAATGTTCCAAGTTCATTAAAAGACAAAAAAATAAAGCGATCATGTCAAGTATCCTTAAAGTGATACGTGTGTGTGTGTAAAAGCTACCTGCCGGTTTCTGTGTAAAACTGTTCCTCAAACTCCCGGAGCGCTTGGTGAAGTCTCCGTTTCTCTAATCGAACCATCCTGAGATGATCCAGTAATTCTTGTCTGCGTTAAGGGAGAATTTATTGTTTTTATTGACTTCAAAAAAAATAAACACAAGACAACAAAAATCTGAGTTTTGACATGATGTCTCTCTCTCACACACACACAGAGAAGCTCTACCTCGATGCTTCATGTAGTGTTGCCATGGTGATAATCTGAGACTGGACACTTTTCACCTCTTCCAGCGGAGACACCAGAGGCGATTCGGGCATTTCCAGAGGAGAGAACAGCAGCTCGTCTGAAGACGCACATCTGGGTGTTTTGAACCAAAGCGGCTGATTTCTGGGGCTTTGCTGTTTGAAATGCTCTTCATCCGAGCCCTCCTCTTCCTCCTGCGTAGATACACACCCAGTAAAATATTCACTTATATTTAATGAGCCCCATTTTTCAATATGTAGAAATACATGCCACTGATTTGTTAATTTAATTCATTTATTTCATATATCTGTATAATCAATCATGTGGTATTTAGTTTGCAGTAGTGATTCTCAGCCACTAGAGGGCAGAGTGGCACCACTACTCCATCAGACATATTAAGATATTTTTAAACTTGAAGGGAATCGCTCCAGATCTACAGAGGTGACATCAAACAAAAACATGCGCTTGATTTGTTACTCACGATGGTTGTGATGGCTGCTGTGGAAGGAGAAGAAAGCAGCTGCTTGAGCAGACGGTAGCGATCGTAGAAAGGTTTCATCAGTGTGCGCTCCTGCCTCATACTCTGAAGTCACACAGAAAAACTTTTTTTTTTTAGAATATTCAATACAAACTAAAGGGTAAGGAGATACGGAGGAGAGCAAAGGCGTGACATACTGGACGTCCGTGTAGATCCTCGAAGTACAGCAGACACTTCTGCAAGCAGGTCTTCTCCATACTCATCTGGAAATGAGACATGTCCTGCACATA
This sequence comes from Pachypanchax playfairii, assembly GCA_006937955.1. Lineage (NCBI taxonomy): Eukaryota > Metazoa > Chordata > Actinopteri > Cyprinodontiformes > Aplocheilidae > Pachypanchax > Pachypanchax playfairii. Next base: position 2,872,407 of record SSNP01000023.1, read on the forward strand.
CAGCACAAAGAAACAACAACATAAGACTTTTCACTGCTTCATATAAACTAACTTCTAATTTTCACCTGAAATTTAAGTGAGTAACTGAAACTTTTCTGTAACCTGTATGCTGTCAGGTAGGCCCAGCTCTCGTCGTCTTTCCTTCAGCCTGTTGGTTATCGTGTTGACTGTTTCTTCTACATTCGGTTTGGGGTTGCTGTTGTTGTTGAGTTGTTGAAGCTCAGTTCCTGCAGGTCCAGAGTCATTCTGGTCTGTATTGGTCCTGCATGTTTCAGATCTGGGGCTGAACCCTCTAAAACCATCTGACTGTCTCATTTTTTTCTCTGCATAAAACAGAAACGATAGATCTGAATTTTATGAATCTAAATGTTTATTCTGAGTCAATCTTCATTTAACTGATTCACTTTTCTGGATAGTTTTCTAATAAAAAGCCATTCAGCTCAGATTAAGCATCCAAAATAAGTAACTTTGATTGAAGTAGAGTTTTTGTAAAAATCTAAACTCTTGTTCCACGTCTGCAATCATTGTTTGAGTGTTAAATAACTGACCTTTAAGCTGCTTCCGACTCTTGATGAGCTCCTTCATCAGTTTGGCCACTTCTGGATGTGCCGTCTTGTCATTGTGGGCCGGCTGTAAAAAAAAGAAAATAAAATTAAATAAAAAAATGTCATATTGGCTCTTAATCTAAGTGCGTGTGGGCTATTCAATCTATTTTTTCCCTTTTCCACACTGTAATTTCCCAACATACCAGCAGAGGAAGTCATTTGTCCTTGTCTTGTGTTTTTTGGCTGAAATCTGTGTCACCAGCTCTCAAGTTAAAGTCACACACACAAACTCATGCCATGCAATCACATCACACGAATGTATCCCTTTTGATGACATGATTTAATGTAAAGATTTTTACACAGATTTGTTAAAAAAAACAAAAAAAAAAGACACAAAATCTATTATTATTATTTTTAGAAGTTAGTCAAACTGTTCAGAAATGTTGCATATATGTCCTGATATTATCATCCGACAGGGCAGGTCTGACTAACCTTGTAGTGCCTCTCCTGTTCAAAATGCTCTTCAAAATTTTTGATCCTTTTTCTGAGGGTGTGAATGTGTTTGTTGAGCAGTGAGATGGACATGGAGCCGTCATCTTGATCTGTGTGGACGCTGCAGCGAGCCCTGAGGACAGAAAGCCCATACATCTCCAGATTATACATCATGCAGTCACCATTATCCTTCAAAACAGAGGGTGACAATAGAAATGCCTTACATGCGGATGTGCTGTGAGCATGGTGGAGAGGGAGCTGTATCGGGGTCTAGGTTGTAACGCAGGCTGTGGCTGAGGCTGGGGCAGCGTGGTGAGGGAATAGGGCAGTCGCCTCCGGTAAAACGAGAAAGGAGTGGACTGGCGTTGGAGACCGGAGGACTCGGCAAGCTGCTTTCTACTGAAAGTTCTTCAGAGTAAGAAGCAGAGGCGAGGACAGGGCTGGAGTCAGAGAGAGGAAGGGACTGGATGTTTGCTGTAAGACATAAAGCAAGGACACATTTTTATTATCTCAAGTTTGTGGTGTGAAGCGTTTCCTGTTTTGAAACATTTCCAATCAAACTGTGAAAAAATGAGGTTAATCATCTCGAGCACCAGTTACAGTGTTTTTCTTATTCGTCCTACATTCCAAGTGGATTTTTTTAGATTTTAAAAAGAAGTTTTACCATCTGAATCAGCGTCGCTCAATGACTCTGTCTTACCAGGCTGAGATGAGTCAGCGGTGTGCGGATCGTGAGCCACAGGCAGTGTGTGGCTGAAACGAAGGTGCTGTGCTTCAGAGGAAGGAGGCTGCAGCTGTGCAGGTGTGTTATCCTGAGCTTGGAGGTCTGATGATTCTGGTTGGGGTCCTGAATCAGCCTCCAGGGCTTGTAGCTTGAGAGATGGGCTCTGAAAACAGAAGCAGAACATGTCTTCGGAGAGGTAAAGAGGTCTGGAAGGAACGCGGTTTAGTTTGTAGGAAGGGATTCTCCAGCATTCCCCATGCTGCTCAGGAGTCTTCGGCAACGCGGTTGAAACAAAACTCCTTGACTCGTCCAGAGTTTGAGTCGATGGAGAGTTGCAGGATGAAGTGAGATATTCAGCTGACTTCCAGACAGGTGTTAAAACCGAGCTGAGTAAGTTGGCTTTGTGGCTGAAATGCGAGGAACATAAAGATCAGCCTCGCGAGGGAAAAATTACCCCAAAATCTGACTTGACGTTTCTGTTTTCACCAACTGCAAGACGTCACTAAACCAGAAGGAAGATAATCCTTCAGTGAGTCAGAATCTGAATAAGAGCCAGCATCCAGAGTGGGATTCCTGAGCAGCAACACACTTTCATTCCATCAGCTGCATCGCTGTGATTTCCCCATCACCGGATCCTCGTGTGCATGTGTGGGTCCGTGAGCGCACCAGAATACAGCAAGCAAGCTTAGAGAATCTTTAAATCCTGACGAACGGCATTCCTGACATCTCTGCAGCTGAGCAGCCTCCACATGGATTATTCATAACGCAGTGATGAAGGGGGGGGGGGATGACGGGAATATCGCTCATGTCGTCGGTGTGGGTGTGCGCACGAGAAGAGAGAGGTAGTGTATATGACGAGGCGTTTCCACAGCAACATTGTCTGAGGTGAGGAGTCGAGTCGATGGAGATGGGAGGGGGTGTGTGCGTGTCTGCAAGTGGGAGCATATAGAATAAATTCGGACTTGTTTTTGCAGCCTGGAGGACAAAAAACATGAGATTTATTTGTGTTGCATGGAAAATACTGTGAGGAGGCTGGAACGTGATGCTGGTTTGTCTCAGACATTTTAATGCATCACTCTTACAATCGTCATCACAGCCGAATCTGAAGGTTGGGCTTCTCTCTCACCCTCCTCGGCAGTTCATTCATAAAAAAAAAACCTGCTTTGTGCGTCACACACAAGAGGTGGAAAGATTTGTGTGTGCGGGGGGGATAAAGCACCTACAGACAGGCATGCCTAAAACCTGAAAAACACACGCATTTATTTACAGTCACTGGAGGTATCACCTGTCACAGATGTTCCTTTTTAATTTGTAGGGAAGGAGAACTTACGTCAGAGCTGTCGTTTGTGCCTCTGCAATCATCGGGTCTGTCAGCAGAGCTGCAGCATCCTCCTCCTCCTCCTCCTGAGCTCCTCTGAAAGGAGAGAAACCACCATCACTGTAAACACATACATATACATCCAGATGTAAAAAAATAAACAAGTTACAAATGAGACAAAGAATTCTAAATTTATTCCATCAACAAACTGAAAAGTTTCTCTGTTAGAAATCCAAGCCAGTTGTTTATCTACTCCCAGTGATGCTTTTCATGTATAATAGCTTTTCCTTTTTGCAAACATAGAAGCTTGAGGCTACAGCTTCTTCTTTTGAGTTGATGTCTGTAAAACATTTGGCCTGTTTTAAAGTGTACTTTAAGGATAATTCACTCAACTGCACATGCTCAAATATGGCTACACTCAGAAGAAAAGACGTCCATCCTGTTACTACCAGACATAAATTCTAAATCTTACGTTTTTTTTGGGAGGGGGGTTGTTTTTCTGTCTTTTTTGTTTGTTTGTTTTTTTAACTGGAATGTTATTTTACTAAGATGAATCATGTATTTTCTTTTTTATTTATTCTAAGTGTGCTTCAGTGAGAGAATTTATGACTATAAAATGATTTCATTACTTATTGTAGAAGATTATTTACCTTACGCTGAGATACTGTGGGTTGATCTTCTTTCTCATGGTTTATGCTGGAGGCAAAAAGTATGTCAATAAAATTCAAATACAACAAGATCACATAAATAAAATACTAATATGACAGTATGGATTGATTTAAAAAGCCCTTAATAATAATTTCTGTAGCACGATGCCTCTCCCTTTAGCCTCAGCACACTGAATCCGTTGTACACTGTGACTATTACAATCAATATGTTATCAGACAGGATTACACAGATCTCGGTGGATCTTTAACGTCCGATCTAGGGCTCCAGTTTATTTATGTTTGAAATGTATGAGTCATAACTGAGATGATCTGTTCTCTGGTTCAACGGAGGAAACACAATCTAAAAAAACAATGAAGCACATTCCCACCATGCAAAGTCGTTCTGATTTAGTTCGCTTCCCACGTGAGCCCTTGTGGCAAGTCAGTGTTATTTGGACTGCAGTCATATCAAAGCATGACTGTGAGCAGCACAACGCTCCAATAACCTACTTCTGGACTGACGGCAGGGCTAAAAGATGAACTGAACTGAGAGGGAAAACAGGAGGGGTGGGGGGGGGGGCACAGAAATATTTGTAGCATCTAACAGAGTCACATCAAACTAAATCTTACTGCTGCACAACAATTCATTATAGTTAAAAATGATTTATTTTGTAAAGCTTCTAAGTTTAGATAACACAAACTAAGAAGCTTAAAAACAGGTTTTTCTATTACATGTTTATGGTTCGCGGTTTTTTTCTCACTTCTCTGTGTTCGAGCTCCGTGTTCGGGTTTGTTTGGGTGATTCACTTTCTACACTGCAGTTTGAAAAAGGTGATTTCTGCCCAGCGACATCAGAAGCCTGAAAAACAATCAAATTCACATCATACAAGTTTTCTAAAAAAAACATCCCATAACTTTATCGATCATTCCCAAAAAACTTATTTTGTGGCAGCGGTCTGTATATTATGACACTAAATGTAGATAAAAAGTGAACAAATGTTGCTAAACGACAGTTGTGTGCAAGTTAGGCAGAAGAATAAGAATAAAACTAAAAACAATACAGTGAGGAAAATATTAGGAGTAACTAAAGCAACAATCCACACCAAATAAAAGTCGTCTTTAACAGATGAAGATTTCTTGTCCTCCTCTTTCTCCTTTAATCTGGGGGGGGGGAGAAAGCGTTGGTGAAAATGTTCTGCAGATACATAAAAGGCAGAAAGTAAATCTCATCCACTCTAACTCATCAAGAATGACATCTATGTACAAAATATTCCACCCTTGCTTGTTTCGCTCCATCTCCAGTGGATCCCCCTGAATCCCTCGTCTTTGCTCGGGGTCAGCGGGGCAGGAGGGCTCGTGGTCCGCTTCACCATCGTTCTCCAGGATTTTTGGATTCGAGATCAATGTTTGAATGTCAGTGTTGACGTCAGAGCTGGTTTCACAAGCTTGAGCCAGTGTGTCAGCACTATGAAAACACAGGGGGGGGGGGCACAGACAAAGAAAAGACATGGTTATCCAGACAACCAATTCTTCTAAGACTGTAGTGTTTAGAAGAATCTTGTAAGACCCATTGAGAGAAAGAGGTTGAGTTATGGCAGATGTTACATAAGAAGTGATATAAACACATTTTACTTCAGCTAAAAACACAGAAACATCCATCTGTTTTCAAAGTGGCCCCACATGAAGACACCTCGCTGACGCGCTTCCACTTCCACTTGTTCTAGTTTCAGCCGCATCTTCCTCAAACAACTTTCATCGCAGATGAAAATTAGTCAGAAATGGCAAAAAAGGAATTAATTAACAAACAGACGAGAGGGTGGTGATAACACTTAGTGTGATAAATGTTCAACAATTCCTGATAAAAATGAGTCACTGACTATTAAGGCTCAGATTTCTTTGCTGATGGACGCACGCTACGAGGAGTCAGTTCACTCACTTGTGGAGGACTGTCGATCCACGGTCTCTGACGCTGAAGCAGATCAGACAAGAAAACATTCTTAACAACCACGTTTCCAAAACTTATAGTGTCCGTGAACAGCTTGCTGCTCTGAAAGGGACGGAGAAAACCAGATGAAAACGCTGTGGTCGCCGGCAAAACCTGGAGGCAAAGAACTGACCTGACTACTGTCTGTACACGCTAACATACAAGTGCTTCGTCATATTTAGAGCTGACTGTGCCAGTTCTATCACAGCAGAGCGAACAGAAGTAGGTCAGAAAGGCCATAAAGAGAAAGTACATGTACATATACACTGAAACTAAATGACACTAGTTTAAATACTGACTGACATGAAAATAATTACAGCTGAAATGGAATTTAAATCAATGTAACCTCCAAAAAAAATGGGTGCTATAGACTCAAGATCCTATTACACGACATATGTTGTATAATTCCATGTAATTTTCTGTCCAAAACATAAAACAGACAACTAAACATCATGTAGTTAGTGGTTGTAATTAGATAAGAATTCGTTCAGACTGTGAGGTTAAAAGGAATCAACACGTGAACACAAAAACACAAGATGTTGTGACTAATTCCACTCTTACGAGAGCAAAAGTAAATAAAAAATTCTTCTTCTTTTAAGATTCAAACATTTCTGAAAAAATAAAAAAATTACAAACTTCCTCAGGCTTTTTTTTGTCCCCACTGTTCGTACTAAGAGAAAGAACAGATAGAAGATATACAAAAATCAGTTTCTGCTTCTCGACATTTATTCCAGATATTTTGTGGAACACCTCGTTCAGGTGAGGAAAAGAAAAAAAAAACTGGAACGATGCAGCATTTAGTGTCAGCCGAACAGATGAGCGTGGGAAGCTGCTGATCATACAGTAAGTGATTGATATTTATTTTTTCTACGATGAATAAAGTACTTTTAGCTTTTGAAATCTTTAATCCTATCTGTCATGACGATTCAACTGTAAGGGCAGTCGGCCATGCTTTTACTTTGAAAAGCCTCTTTTAACCCTACTTACTTTTAATGAATGGAATAAATTACAATGACCTTAAAATGTTTTGTTTGACAGGATCTTGAGATGATGACAGTACCTGTCTGTTGCTGCCTCAAAAGTTGAATTTCCAGAAACTGAAGCCTTGAACCTCCACGTGCTGCCCTTCTCTGACTCACAGCTGTTGGGTCGAACCTAGCAAAGACAAAAGTGACTGCGATCACAGCCAAACTTCCAGTTCCTTTAGTTCACTAGAATATCTCAATCAATAAACTCACCTCAAAGTTTGAAGGAGCAGACAGACTAGGATATGGAGGTGAGGAAGTGACAGCAGGTGGAGCTAATGAGACCTCAGCTGGAGCTGGAAGGAGAACTGTCTGGTTCCTGAGAAGGTGGAGCAGCAGGTCATTAGACACACTCTGTTCCTCCAGCATCCTGGGTCCAGCTGGAACGCTGCATGAAGGAGAAACAAGAGAGGAAACAACGCCATGTCACACTTCAGTATAAAAATGGTCCCCAGGTAAGATTTATAACAAATACTACAACTAAGGTTCCCATCTAGTGGACAAAACCATAAACAACACTCTATTTATTTCCCTCACGCTGTTACACATTCATTTCCTTGACACTGTTTTAATTCTTGTGGAACCACAATAACAGATAAGCAAAGATATCATCCAAAATCTTTTCCAGGAACTGTTATTAAGTTAAAATCACCCTAATCAACCATTTATCCAGTGTTTGTGATCACATTCTGTTTCCTCTCAAATACACACATTTATAGCTTGACTGACTCACACGCCAGTAACTTAAAAAAAAAAAAACAGGAAATAAATAATCACATGTTCTGACTAAAAGTCACAACATTGTTCTACAGAAACTCCAGACAAACTTTGTGTGAGGTTGTGTGTGTGCTTGTTTGAAGCGATGGCTGATTTCTGTAAACAGGAAGCAACGATAAAATTCTTGATGACATCTGTTATATCTGTGAACCGTTTTTGTACTTTGTTCTGCATAACAAGTAAACCCACACCCACTTCCTTGTGGTGGTTGAACATGACGTTAACGCTCAGCTGCTGAGACTTTTCTGCTAAGCCAGACACTTAGTAGGCAGCTGCCATGAAAACAAGCAAATGTTGTGGCAGTTTCCTGCATTCAGTATCTAAATTAACAACAGCAACTTACTGAAATATGCAAGGCCCAAAAACGGTGGCTAGATTTTCCAGGGGCATTTGATTTGACTGGCTGTGCGCGGCCACTCTGCACAGAAAGCGGATGATGTAAAACAAAATGTTGCGGCTGGAATCGGGAAGGTGGGAAAGGTTTTCTCTCAGCCTCTGGTTCCTCTCGGGCTCGTCCACGTTTCCTAAAAATTAACAATCAAAAGGATAAAAATCCAAACTTTTTTTTCCCCCGAAAAAGGGTCTTGCCATTTCCGACCTGTTAGACTCAGAACCAGCTGTTGTCGCTGGGGCTCAGGAACTACAGGAACAGGCAATTCCCTGAGGAAGAGTTTGAGAAGCGAGGCCACAGTAGGAACATCGACCTGCTGCTCCAGGTCCACCTTCTGTCCTTCATCCCACTGCTGTCTCAGCTGCCTGGTCTTTACCACAGAGCCACACAACCGAAACAGACCCCGATGGTGCAGTCCTAATAGAAGGAAACAGAATCTGTCACTTCATATACAAGTGATTTTTGACTGTTATTCCTAAATATAAGCATATGAAAAAGAAGAAGAGGAACTGAGAAGATATAATACGAGCTGCAACGCTATTAAAAATAAGTTATAAAGAATAAAAGAGTAGTAATGTGCTCTACTTACCCTTCTTATCAAGGAACGCCACCATATCTCTTAACACAAGCGGTATTCCACAGACCATCTGCCCATCTTCTTTAAGAGTTTCTAAGGTAACACCAAACACACACCTGGATACCACTTTAGACTCTGAAACCAGGGCAGGAACAGGGATCTCTGGGCTGACCTTCGCACTGGGCCTCAGGATTCTTACTGAGGACGCGTCACTCTGCAGAGACACAAAAGCGTTTTATAAAAAAACTTCAAGTCATTCATTATAATTAGACAAGCAAAGCTCTTATTAATATATACTGACTGCCAGTTCTGGTTTCATTGTATATGGAACACAAGTGGAATAACAAACTTTGGAGAAAGTCTTTCATGTGGAAAAAGATGCACATGTCTGAAGTAGCATGTTGCATAATATTTAATTTATATGTTTATATTTGTAGTTTGTCAGGAAATACGAGATTTTTTGCCTTTAATCCAAAATATATTGGTGATTTTTCATGAGAAAACTATATATTTAATATTATTATATAACAAATTTAAAGAAAGATCAAAGTAACACAAATGGATCCCTGTTATTTACTGTAAAGCAAATGGTCACGTTGGAAATGTTGCTAATAAAGATAACAGAAAAGCATTTCTTTCCCTTCAATCCTCCGAGACACACAGTTAAAACTGTCCGACACAAAATGTTCAGGGCTAGGCTACATTAGCTGGTAAACCCGCGTCACGGGAGGATAAGCTGCAAAGTCATGTCCAAAACCACAAAAGCGCAAAATAAAATACAAAATGTTCTTTGTGGTTAAACTTACACAGAGTGATATTGAAGCGCTTGCACCCATTTTTCAGCTCGGCGGACTGGGACAGATCTTCACTTTGTAAACTGTTCTTACTTTTCTGGACATAATTCTCCACTTACTGAATCTTAATGTCGCCATTGTCAAAACATCCCAACGGAAAACTCGCCGTTAGTCTAAAATACTTGTGTTTAAACACCGGTGTTAGCTTACTTCTCTAACATTAGCTTTCCTAGACATTTGTTTACGTTACTAGCCACGTGACATAGGTGTAACCATGACGACCCCTGGCCAAGGTTGCAGAAAGTTGATCACTATGGTAAGCCAATTTATCATATAATTATCAGGCTCTACAAGGCAGATATTTAGAATTCTTCCTATAAACATTTAAGCAATTAAATTTTTTTTGTCCTCAATCAACATTATAAATTTTAGATATGAAAATTTTACTTTGTGCAACTCTGGAGTCGAAAGCCCAACATATGTGAGGTGTGACAAATCTAAAATCTGTTTATAAATAATAAGGAAAGACTTTCTGGTTTTCTTTATCACTGGTAAAAAAAAGATTTATGAATGTTGACAACAGATATCTGGTTTAGCCATTAAATGTTTAAAATTCATTAAACTCAAGTATTGTTTTGCTTTTTTATAAAATTGAAGTTCTGGAAATGATAAGTATAATTTAGAAATAAGAGTGTTTTTTATGTGAGAAAAACTTTTGTGGAGCAGAAATGGTACTTTATAACAAAGTAGCGATGAGTGTGATTTGTTTTTATGCAACAATGGCTTGTCAATTTAGTTCAAGAGTTCAAGTATGTTGCAACAATGTTTTATCATTTTCATTTGGAAACAGTTTTTGGTAACTGTTGAAGAATGCTTTCTAGAAACCTTTTACCCAGCATTTCAAGAAAGAGTAATCTGCATTATTCCAAATAACTTTATTGCCACATTTTAAATAAAATTGAAGAAAAAAAACAACATAAATATTACAACAGTGTAATGAAAAATAAAAGTGTACAATGTACAGTCTAATGTCTACAGTACCACATCTTTACCCTGGAAATGCCCTCTATGAGCACAAAATGTCAACACTAATGTTCCAGATTTACTCTCACACCTGAAGCTATCATAGTTGTGCGTAGTGGTCTATTACATAACATTCACGATTCTAAAAGCCTGTTGCAACATTACAGCAATGATCACAATAATCAACCCAAAGACATTTTTAATGGCTCTATGGCAAGTGGCAAGTTTTGTGCATATAAAAGTCACAAGCACATAGGGCTTTACAAACTACGACTAATATATAAACTAATATAAAACACTCCACACACACAAACCTGTGCACATGTGCGCAAACGCATGTGCAGGCACATACAAAACACAGAACATGATTGAAAAGGACCAGACAGGACAAACAAAACTTCATCAAGGTTGTGATGGTCACATGCTGAATAGAGAACCAACATGCTGGGAAATGTTGTATACACAGAAAAATCTCCACAGTATTACATGTATTTGAATCATTTTAACTCACATCTGCCTGATCCACAAACAATGTGGAACTGAAACTTGTTGAAACTTAAAAAAAAAAAACAACATTTGATGCGCTTGATAATAAAAATGCACAAGAACACAAGGCTTTTCTACTGATGTAACAGGCATTGCGTGATGACAGGCATTGACTGTTATAGATGCTTTGGTAACACATAGCGGCAAAATAAAACAAACTCAAATTTGAATGTGTATAACTACGTTTAAAAAAATACTATCTTTGATTTAATCCAACATTTCTCTATTGCAATAGAATACATCATTTCATGTGCAATTTTCAGATGTTTTATTATCATTTGTCAGTTTTTGGGTTTTCCCACGGTAACGGGTGGCACCATTTAATGTCTTCCGAGCTACAATTACCAAAATAATAGCTTTTACATAATACACGCTAGAGTCTTGGATTTTTCTGACATTGTTCAGTTAACCTCGTAAAATGAGGTAATATTAAAAAAAAATTTCAACACAGGCATCTGGATCAAACCTTAGAATCTGTTGTAGATAGTTTGAACCTGAGAAACACCAGGCAAGGAATGGAGGAAAGGCCTGTATTTCAAAAATATGGCAGCAGAGAAAAGAGAAGAAACCTCAGCATAGTCAGAGAAAGGTCCTTCAAGAAGTAGTTTAGGCATAGTTAAGGGACAGTTATTGAGCAGCAAGTGAGAGATTAGAGCCGCTGTGAAAGGTGCTCAAATTCAAGCTACTGAGGCAACTTTGTCACAGCTGCTGGTGTATTGGATTTCCGGTTTGTTGCTTTCAGGATCCTTCCTGTTGCAGCAGGGAAGGCTGAGAAGAGAGAGAATAAATGCTCCCAACAGTACAAAGCCACCACTAAAGTAGAATGCCAAGTCATATGACTGTGTGAAGTCGAAGAACCACCCTGAAAAAGATTAGAACAAACATGATGAGCACAGTCTGCAGGACTTGTTGATAGACAAAACATTCAGCTAAGAAAATGATAAACATGGCCCTCCAACTGACTGTACAGCCAGTGTTGTACAGCTTAAAAATGGGGAAAAAAGGAAACCACTTAGCCTACCAACAACAGGTGGTCCAAGCATGATCCCGAATCCCCCGAAGAACATCAGGATGCCATGAGCTTGTGTCAGTCTGTTCAAGCCAACAATCTGAGTTGTAATATAGGAGGTGAGGGACCAGTTCCCAGAGAAGAAACCAAGGATGGCAGTCAGAATCTGTAGTCCCACATAACTTTTGGTGATAGGGATAAGGAGCAGCACCATTCCTCCAGCAAACATGGTGAAGGCATATAGGTAGATACTGTTGATCCATCTGATGTCCACCAAAATACCTAACACTAGCTTGCCAACGCATGTGGCAATAGCACCTATGGATACAAGGGGAATGACACTAACTTCTTCAATGAGTCCTTCACTTTGTGCGACATCTTCAATAAAGAGCACAGGTGGGAATGCACCCAGACTGAAGAGGAAGATGGCAATGCAGAAGGCCACCATGGTTTGATCTTGCAAGATCTCACACATCAAATGCATGTACTTTGTGTAAGCCTTCTGCTTCTTTTTGATGACTTTCATGATAGCTAAGCCAGCCAGTGGACCATCTTTCTTCTCTGTCTGAATAGACAAGTCCTTGCTTTCGATCGTGATGAGCAGCTCCTTCACTATGAGAGGTTTCTCTGGAGTAGTTATAGTGGAACCCATTGTGATCTTCAGGTCATCAGATGATGGCTTCATAAAAAACTGTTCCTCTGTGTTACGTTCCAGGGCGGCCTTCTGTTTTAGGTAGTACCCTGGCATTTCAAGGGGTCTCATGAAACCGGCGCAAGCCATGAGGTTTAGTGCGATGGCGCCAATGATGAGCAGGCAGCCGTCCAGTCCTAGCAACACAATCAGCTCATTCTGCGCAGTGGCATAGATGAAGGCGCCAACACTTGTACCTAAATGATCAAAAAAGACAAGCAGTCATTTTAAACCATAGCGCAAGTCATCTCTGCTTTATGTACCGACTACCCTAATTAAAAAAGTTCTACACTATAAAGCAAGAGATATACGATCAGATATTCCAATCCATTACCATAAAAAGTCTTTTTCTTTGCCAGGTGAGGTCTGCTAACTGGTCATCAGACCCCATATCTACCTAATGGACCAATCTACAAATGTTTACCTCAGTTCTCCAAGACTCCCAGCAGCTCAAACAAAAAAGTGAGCATGGAGAACATGTGTTCACTCAAAGATCTCAGGACAGTGGGGGGAGGGTGGAAGTACCTGTGGTGACAATGCCGAGGGCAAGTCCCCGTCTCTTATCAAAATACTGACAGGTGATTGTCAAAGTGGCTGCGTAGACAAGACCACAACCCAGGCCTGAGGGAAGAGAGAAAATAGTTTTTTTTTTCCAACATTTTAAGTTCAAAGGGTACAATCCATCAGGTGTTTTAAACATCACACTTAGCAAAATATGTAATATGAAGAGCAGTAAACAAGTTAAACATGCTAACTCAGCAACAGTCTTCTATCTAAGGTCATGACTAAAAATAAATCCCTTTCTTCGAATATGCACACTATTCCCTCCCTGACGCTCCACTGCACAGTAAGTATTGCAGATGGCACCAGAATTAAGCACGGCTGGGTAGTTATTTTAGGTAACAGGTGGTGTCGCGCCCATGCATAACCACCAGCAAGGGAGCAAGCGCAGCAAAAAGTAATCAGGTTAAACCATTAAATGTTAATTTCCTGTCAACAAATCAATCAATAATGTCAAACAAAGGGAACAAAGTTTAACAGAATGCCTTGTCCAGTCGCATTTATTAACTAGTAATTAATGATCCAATCTGACTAGACAAGTATCTCTGCTTGTTTTCAATGATTATACAGTGTGTTTTAGGATATATTTGTCATTAGGATACAACGTTTAATAAACCTATAGAGCAACAGAAAAACCTATTTAATCTTCTCTTGACAGTCAGGTGAGTTAAGTATCTAGTTATCAGTTCATTATGTGTTTACTGTATCAATACATACAATTTCCTTACCTACAACAATCCCATATGAAAAGATGAGGAATTGGACATTTGGAGCAAAGGCACTGAGCATCAGGCCCCCAGCCACCATCACGCCACTGAAGATGGTCACAGGACGTGCGCCAAAGTTTTCCACACAAGCACTGCAGATGGGACCTGAGGAAGAAGATGCAGAAAGACAAGATGAGGAGAGAGACACAGGGGAAAAGTCAACATTAGAGTCAGAGTGAAAACACATTCATCACTGTCAGAAAGTATAAAGCCTTCAAATCAGTGATGGGTGTAACTATGTCAAACTAAAATAACAATATACTGTTATTTTATCTGATTAGCCCTCCATAGTCCAAGGCCTTCCCCTTTAAGACCCTGATGCTAATTTGTTTCCATGTACTGTGGGGAGACCCTGCTGTCTTCTATCAGTAACTGCAGAGCCACAACCAGCCTGAAGCCAGATCAGTCTTGATTTTCAACCTCCCCCTCGTTTTTTGAGAACATAAGCCAGACTGAAAGACAAAGCCCTGCCTAAGAGGGAAATGTCAACTAAAGCCACAGCGCTGGTGTGTCAGCAATCCTAGAGAAAAGATAACCTGAATGACTAAAAAGTTTATTTTGATAACATGTTCTTACATGAACATTTCAAGACATTTAAAAAAAATGTTTGTTCAAGAATAAATACAATATTAAGATCTGTTTGCTTTCTCCTCATCTGTCTCTCATGTTAACCCTCAGTGGTTGAGTGAAGAACTCAGTGATCCTCCCACGTTCTTTTTTTGCAAACTCTGCCGCAGAATGCTCCATCTGTTGATCTACCGCAGTGTTTTTTCATGGTCAAAGTTTATTAGCTCCTTTACGTTGCACTTATTATTCAGACTTTTGAACATACAGTATATAACTCCTCCGTTATCAGCAGTATCATATGTGATTATGAGTTGGAAGGAAATGATTGAATAACAGGTTTAAAGGTAAGTGTTGGGAGTTCTTGAGAAGTCTGACTACATTTATTATGGCTACATCAGCAAGTAATAAAACTTCACAATAGCGGTATGAATTTGTAATGACAAGCGCTAAGAGATTATATATCTTCATATAATATTGTCAGAATAATCACCATTATTTAATTTAGCTGCTTAATTGTAGTGGGGATGCATATGTAAGTTTATATATAAATATACATATATGTGATTATATGTGCTACTTACTGGCTATTAATCCCACTCCAGCCACGAGAGAGCCCACCCAGGCTGTCATGCCCTTGCCTTCCTGGTAGGTATGCAGCCACTCAGGGTACAGGACACCCACGGACTGCGGTGATCCATAAGCCAGGAGCTGGGCCATGAAGGACGCTGCAACAATCGCCCATCCCCAGCCTCCATCCAGGATTTTAGTGGACGAAGTCATGGTACTGATGTTGTTCTAGCCAAGCGAGATCTGTTGCTGGCTTTTACTGAGGAGGATCACCTAAAAACAAAACAAAAACAACAACAACAAAAAAAATTATACATTTGTTTTTCTGACAAAAAATTACTCCAAAAAGATAACATGTGACACACATTATTTTCCTAAACACATTTTTTTTTTTTTTTACTAAAAAGCTTTTGAACTTACTCCTGCCTCAATGTAGGGTGGGCTGCTGCAGCACCTGGCCTGAGTGATCAGGTATCTCACCTGTGCGGTCCTAAGCTTAGACTGAGTGCGGCTCACTCGGTCAGCTGCCCTATTTGTTCCTTCTCTAACCACACCTTGGAGGAGGAGAAAGTGAGGCAGCCTGATCTGCTGAGTGCCCCATCTTTAACCTGCTGCTTCTTCCGTGATTCCGCACAGATAAAACACGCAGAGAGGCCGGTCATTCGTGCTGAGCTGAACTTTCTCAAACATTCTATAAATTATTTGTTGCCCATCGCGGCTCGTACATCACTGCAGGGCCATAAACAACCTGTCTGTCATCATTATTTAGTAAAATAAATAAATAAAGCTACGGTGAATAATAAACAATGTAATTTCTTGCAATGCGTTTATAAAATATACTGCAGTAAAATAGAAGGGATGTTACTTATAATCTAAAGCGATAGGTAGGCCTATAATCTTAGAAAAATAGGGAATGATACGACACATATCGACAACAACCTTCCTATTTCTTTCCAGTGTTTTAAATCTCTTGGTAGAATTAAAAGAAAAACTGCATTGTCGTGTTGGTTATCTTTTTAAAAAGCAAATGGAGCACTCACCTCAGCATTAAGAGCAGCAGCCAGCGCCTGCGGAGCTGAGCGCTCTGCGGGAACTTTTCATGTATCAAAAATGTTTCTTAAAACAAAATCTTTACAAATAAGATCAAAGACAAAACATCGCAGGCGGATGTCGTCTGATGCAATCTACAAGATCTGCGTGTGAAAAAAACGCTCAGCATCAACTGTGTTCATTGTGCGTTGGTTTGTTACTGCTTTGTAACCGGTAAGAAAACCGGTTCAAAGCTGTTCTTGCTGGTCCAGCAGCAGTGGAAGTGCCGCTTCCTCCTGCGCGTCTGGAGCGCAGCGCGCAGCGATCAGGCTCGGTGTCTCTCCGCAAACAGATGCGGCTGCTTTACTTTGTAGCTCCGGTCTCTACTTTATGTTTAACTCTTATTATAAATCTAAAAGATAATCATGGATTATGACGTGATCAAAGATGAGCGTGCACACGCACTAACAAAAAAATAAATAAAAACATGCACAAAAACAGTTTTACCTGTTGGGTCTACAGCTGATACACAATTTTCTTTGTTTTTTGTCGCTCTCATTCAGATTATTGGGGAGAAATGAACCTTCAGAGTCAGTTAAACTCAGGGATATCTCGCTTCCCCAACTGTCTGTACCTATCTGTAGAAGTTGGGATTCTAACGATGGGTGTTGCTGAGTGAACCCCTTCTTTCTAGTAACACTGTGTGATGTAGCCATCAGTCCAGTCTGAACCGGCTGATGGATGGTATTAACACCACCACACTGCACCAACAGGGAGCACTACTGGAATTCTTCTCCATGTTAAGCGGGTTTTTCAGGTAAACCTGTTAAAGCTCTGAAAATTCGTCACACCAATGTTCTGATCTGTATCTTGAATTCTAGATAAAATGTAATGGCTGGTATAGAAAAATAAACCAAGTGACATAAGATTTGGCGGCAACACTTGGACAGTCTACCATAAATAGCCTGATGAGAGATGAGACACCAGGATCATGTTTAGTTCGAACAGTTGATGCACTGATGACAGGAAAACAACATTTGAAGATCTGTGGAAAAGGTAGAAGATGGACGCAAGAACATAAACAAATTAGTCCAAATATTATTCTGTTATAGATCTACCCAGCTTTTCTAACATCACAAACTAATACTATATGTAAATACATACTGCTGGTTATGGTAAACACGTTTTCCACTTTATTAGTCACTCAAAAGTATAAATAGAAAGATTTCCTCTTTGTATTACTGTAGTAACATCATAAAATTATATTACCAATGTGGTTGTTCCATTTTTAAAAGCTCAGGTCACTGTAGAACCTTGTCAGCAGCATAAGGAGGGAAAAGGTTGTAAATAAAAGTGATGGAGAAAAAATAAGTCATAAAAGGGGAACATAAAAGAATCAAAGCCATGTTAAAGAATTGGATGTGTGAGGGATGGCGAGGGGGAAAAAGGGGGGGTTTCACCCTGGATGAAGATAAAATTCTTACAGACTTTTTATGCTTTTTCCCATAACTGAGATATGCTGTCAAGAAGGGTGTTACTGAAAAGATTTAGACTCCATAATCCCCAGTTAATTGTACTTTAGACCTGGATTACATTGACAGGTCGTTCCGGACCAGTTCCAACTGGATGCGGTGCATGTGGGGCACAAAGTGTAAAGTTTGGAGTGAGTTTGGAGAGTTGATTATAAACTGATGATTGAATTAATGTTCGTTTTTAACTTAATGGACCATTATTCCTGAAGGATTATAATGGTCTAGACCTGGGTGCTTTCAGATTAAAGCTGTATAATCTTGATACAGAACAAAGTATTTTAGCTGTTTAGCCCAATTTGTAAGCTGCCAGCCAAAAATGTTGAAATTAACTGAAATTTCATTTAAAAATGTATTCTTCACAAAGTTCCTTAATATGACTTGGGATTTAAACTGCTGTTTTATAAATGACACTGAAAATTGTTTAGATTTTAAATACAGAGCAGCTCCGTCCAATTACAACCAAGTTTGAGTCATTTGTCTTAATAAATACTCTTTAACGAGGCGTAGCCTTAGGAAGCTAATAGATCGTCTTCACTTTGACACAATCCTTCATCCAAAGCAGTCAAGCAGGTGACAGTTAAAACACCTAGATCTGAAATCACAAACACCAGAAATACCTTCACGTGTAAAGAAAATTTCAACGTGTTACATTTAAGAAAGAAAAGAAACATCCAGAATGATGAAATGGGACCAGTGCATCATGAGACATCCTCCAGATCACTGAGCATAGCTGAAGTACTTAGAACATTTTTGCTGAACACACAAAACAGTGTCATAATAACAAATTTACTGCTTAGGTGTACTTTTATTGTCTAATCGGCTCACCCATGTGTAAAAATGCGTGCAGGAGTTCTTTAATATATAAGTGTTCTTAATTTTTACATGATGTGATTTTAAAAAGCACGATCATTTTGTTCTGCTCCACCGAGTCTCTGGTCTACATGCACATAAACACATGCCCACCAGCTGAAATGAGCTGATATGATATTCTGGAAATTCCTCTTTGTGTAGAACTTTTGTGAAACCTGAGATGCAGACGCACGCTGTTCTTTTACGTTAAGATACTCGGCAGGTGGAAGTGCACAGAGCCACCCCACAGTCTAGATAAATCTCTATCGGTTTAGCAGTTCCAGAGAGCTGTGGAGGTGAAAAGGTCATGTTGGTACCCTGCATGGCCACCTGAGCTTCCAGCCTAGATTCCTGCTTGGATTAGGTCAAATTGCTGCGATAACACTCCAACAAAATAAGAAAAAAAAAAACCCCAGGACACGTCTTACATGTATCCAAACTCTTAGCAAGAATTTAGACAAAGACACACTTATGTCACTAGCAGAAATGAGGAGTATGTTTTGATTTTGGCAGGTTTCAACTGACTTTGTGTGAATGAGCTACAGTTACCTTTAGTGACCTAATGAGTTTCATCGGCTTTCATTTTTGTCCTGTTCTCCTCCCACCTGCTGTGTTTGCACTCTCATTACAAAGGTTCACCATGTTAAATGATCCTGGAGTGATTGATTTATGGAAACCACTCCTCTGGTGTCCAGCCAGTTAGAACCGGTTAAAACCACGTCGACTAAATGAAAATTAGAAACTGGCACAAAATCAAAACTAAAACATCACATGGTTTGGTTGTGCAACTACAGATTAACATCATAAAGGAAAAGGATTCTGTATCTCAGTTTTCATCCAGTGAAGGGGGACGCCAGTCTGCTTTTATCCCACACTGAATTAAGTCTAATGCTACGTTAAGCTCACTTAACATGAGATCAGGTGGAGCAGGTTTCTGGTTCCAAATGTTTATTGTAGGATAGGTTCCTTAAATTTACAACTCAAATATCCCATAAGATTCGTTTATCATGATGGAACCAAGGCTCTAATGTCAGAATGCAAAAGTGGAGTTTTAAAACAAAAAAAACATTTTGACATGATGGTTCTGATTAGTTTGGTTTAGAAAGTTTATCCTCTGGCTTTATTACTGTACCTAAAGTCTTTGCTATCCATGTTTGTTGACCAGTTACCAGCTCAGAAATGATCTCCTGGGATTAAAGAACATCTAACATGTGGTAGTTAATGGTCATGGTGCCAATTTATCTAAGACAGTCAGATTTGTAATTCCCTCTTCAAACAGATCAGTGTACTAATTCTTTATAACAGGTGTGAACAAGTGGTAAAAATCTAAGTATTTTTGTTCCTTGAAAGAAATACAAAAAAATATTTATCTGGTTTTACACTAATTTACCCCCAAATCATTCAAATCATTGAACCTCAACAACAAATTCTAAATGATACTCACCTGCTTAGAAACTTAAACTAGAAAAATTCCTGAATAAACTTTGAAGAGACCTATAATAAAGTCTCAGCCAATCAGAAAGCTGCATCCTTCTGACACAGCATGTGTGTGAGATCCAGCAGGTGCAACAGGTACAAATGTGATGAATTCCCGCATTCATTTGACAAGAGTCAAATGAATGCGGGAGTGGGAGGATTTCAGAGATTTTGTAATAGGGTAACAACGCAGACATAGTTTGCAATCCATTCCATCACCATGGTAACCCAAAATTTCCTTGTAGTTTTCCTGACAGAGCTGACTACTGATGTGCCACGTGCACACACAGTCCTCAGTCTCTGCTGTGACCTTACCAGGTGCATGTGATGGTAAGCGGCGTTGCCATGGTAATACAGTAGAACATATTTAAAGGTTGCTTCAGTATATTATAGATTAAATGTCTAATGAGAAGATAAAAAGCAGGATGACATCTGTAGTTAAAAGTATAATATTCTATCAAAGCAGCAACTAGTTCATGTTTTTATAAAGGGTTTCAATAAGAGGAGTGTGTTTTGTGTGAATTATATTGCCATGGTAACGCAAAAAGCCAACTAACCATGATAGCTCACATCTGATGAGCAACCTGGTCAGTTTAATGAGTCATACGTGTGATTGCATGTGGAAGTTGGTGCTGTAAGGGAAAGGATTAAATTCATTGTGGAAGGCTCCTAATTAAAAAACATTCTATAATAATGTTTATATTTTGGACCATCTCAGGTTAAGGTTGTTCAGTTTATTTAAGGCACAAGTATTTTCCATTAGTTACTTTTATGGTGTACTATAGAGTGAGATAACTTTCAAAATGAAGGATTACAGAGAGGCGCAATACAAAGAGAAAGTCAAATGGGAAAGTCCGAAGATGTTTGGACTCATTCAAATAAATCTGTATAAAATTCACACAATCAGATAAACAATTATATAAATGACAAAGACGAGTAGCGAAATGTTCATAAAACTGACAATTACAAACCAGAGTTGTCATGTCAAGAGCTTTAATCATACATAGAAATTTAGTTCAACAGTACCATTCAATTAGAATGTTTTAGCGGTATGTATATTTAGTGTAAAGAGCATCATGTTTTTTTCTGATGAAGAATATCCATTAGGATGATAGAAGCTTTCAAAGATACACCAGAAAGAGAAATCATAGAAAAGACCAAGTACATGACTAAGCTGTAACACCTCAGACTATATTTTGAAACACCCCAAAAAGTGGCGTTAATCTGTGGTTTATGTACCAGTGTCTATCCTCGATGCGTTAATCTTCTCATTTTATCTGACAATCAGCACAGCACTGAAAGCTTTCTGAGACAAATAATTGTGCCACAAGCTCTGTTTGTTTGGTCAATGCCCTCCAACAGAGAAACTCCAAGAAGCGTTCCATGATACTTCGAGGAGATCTAATCAAAGTCACAATGTAACTAGGGTCATAATGGACTGTTGACACTGCTTAAAAGACAAAAGGGTGAGCTGGAGTGGAGGACATTACAGCTATCAAGTATCATATTATAGGCATAAAAATAAAGACCTTCTATCCGTCTGTCCATTTCTGTAGCCGTAGATCCATCCAATGATTCAGACATCCAACCTATAATAAAACACTACCATAAAACATACTAACTGTGCTGTTCGTGCTATCTCAGAAGCGCCACAACAATTCCAACCAGCTACAATCCCAAGCCAAAACAAACAAACAAAAAACACGTGTACAAGACAGAAGGTGGAACAAATAATTGTCCTACAGATCCCAGAAGCAATTATATGTACGTCCATCCATTCCATTTGGCAGGCGGCTACCTTCACCAAGGCCGAGTTGCCATCTTGTTTCATTTTCCTCAAAAACTTCTGAAGCTGCGTCTTTTGTGGACTTTGTTAAGAGTAAGAAACTTCACTTCCCGAGCTGGTAATGATGGAAGTTGCTGCGGTAGCATCGTGGCATTCAGTGCACACAATCGCGCAAAGATAAAAGACTGCGTGTGGCGTTAAGGCTGGGAGGGAGGCTGCAGTGGTGCTGCTGCTGTTGCTGCGTGCTGTGACATGGCTGCTGGGGAGGACATGGACTGAACCATGGGCTGAGCTGGTGGGGGGAGTGGAGGCTGAGCCTGTTGGGCCCCTGAGTGCGTGTTGGGAGAGGGTGGGGGAGTTGGACGTTTGAACTTGTCAGGACTGGTGCCTCTTCTTGGGGAAGGCCGCTGTTTGAGGAAAAAGTGAGAGGAAAAATAAGTAATTACATCTTTTGAAGAGCTAAATACGACAGTCAGATTTTAAATAAGTCGTGTAAAACTGGCATCTGGCATTTTTCAGATATAAATGTAATTTTAGGTCATTAAAGAAAGAAGGAGCACAGTGAGCTGTGATTATAGCTAATTTGTTGTAAGCCAATGTTCCCAGAATGTCAAGCCACTGAAAGAAAACTTGAACACTACATTACATCTTTCCACTGTGAGCCAATGGAAAGAATAAAAGGAGGTTTAGAGAGGAAAAATTTATCTGCCTGACATTTTCAAGATGGTATAAATGAATTATTAACACTCTACTTTCACTTTTTTTTAAAATCTAAGCTTGAATTTCCTCCTGTTTTTTTAGTAGAAAACAGTTGAAAACAATTTACAATTTGTGAAATAAACAGTAAGAAAATGACACAGTTCTCATGAGGAGGAGGGCGTCAGATGTTCATTTCATGACTAAGGACTCATGAACAATCAGAAACAGCCAAGTTCACACAAACATGATCATGTCTAACCTCAAGATAATGACAGATTAAGTAGAAAAACTTATAACAAGACTCTACTATGAATAAATAAAAATGTAAACTACAATCATAATACAGAGATTTATTACATAAAATGGCTGAGTGATTCTGTTCTGTGTTATTTAAAATGTGCAGCCAACCTCAGGACCTCAGTGACGTGTGGAAAATTCTCCAAGTGTCAGTATCAGAGCAGGAAAAACTATGTGACTGAGAATCAAGTCTGTTTTCTTTGGCAGATTGACGCTTTGGAAAGGTTAACAGCAATATTAAATGATCTGTATTGGACTCCTCACTGGGTACTTTACAGCTGATAGACAATCTCACACCTTTATATCACAGTTCAAAAGCAGAAGAAAACATCTGTTACTGTACCAGAAAGTGCACAAGAAACATTTCAGCTCACCAGCAGGGCTGCAAATAGCAGAGCTGTCAGTGTCTGTTCTTTACACACATTTGTTTAGGGTTCAGTTACTGTACACAGCTCACTTAATAAGACAGAGCAGATTATACTGAACACAAGCCCATGAAGTCATCATGAGATAAAGGTGAACTCTTCTGTTATACCTGCTATCAGACTTTCTGATTATTCGTTTAAAAATGACTTTGTACCAGTGTACTACAGTAAAACCTATTTTTCTTTTTCTGGTGGGGGTAATGACATTTTCACCCTGCTCCTCTGTGTTTTGGAGGTAGTTGTTTGCAAACAAATGACCCAAAAGCTTGAGGAGAACCTTCAATACTCTGTCTGACAGTTTACAACAGGCTCAGCAAACTGAGCTCTTACTTGAACTTTGTAAACTATTAATAATGATTATTCTCAAATGTTTACATTTTTATTGTTCAATTAGACTATCATTGTGCTGAAAACTGGATTCTCGTGAGTTTTGAAGTTTTCCAAACCCACGAAAATCCATCTTGAACTACTCCAACTAAACTGTATGACTCGGTCAAACAATGTTCGGACCAATCATGTGTCTGCATTGTGCTTTGGGGCGGGTGTTCAGGTATGATTGGCAGCAAGTGCTCAGGCAGGTAAAGACAAACAAACATGGCTGCGTCGGTGGATGTACGCATAAAAGCGGCTATTGAATTTGTTTTAGGAGAACTAGAGACAATTTATTGGTTGAAAAATGAGCAAAGGTAAGAACTTTGTGCATTTCTTGGTGGTAACGATGTGTTTTGCTTTTCTCCCAACTGAATTTGCAAGAGCTTGATTTACTGTGATTGGCTAAAGACAAATCATGATAGGCAGACACTTGCTAGTGCATCCTCCAATCAGCTTATAATATTATACCAGATGTCCCTCCCTTTTTCAGACGTTTTCAGATGAAATCCCAAATGTATGCGTAGCACTGCCGTACAAGTGAGTCTACACATAGATCTGGCAGAGCCAGGTTACAATTAGACCACAGATTGTTGGAAATGATCAATCCTGCAGGCACAATTGAGGTACAAGTACAGTTAGCCAACCTGAGTTCTTAAAATAATGCATCATGGATAGAAACAAGAAAAACCCAAAATTACAGCTGTTGCTTAAATGGCCCCATTGAAAAATAACCGTTTCACTTTCACTAAAAGGTGCATTCAATGACAAAATCTGAAAAAAGACAGTTGTACATTTTCCAGCCAGGTCTTTGAACATTACACATGCACTGAAAGAAAATCAAAAGCTCATTTCTACCTGAACTTCTATAAAATATAGAACCTCCGATAAGATTTTGCGAAGCTAAAAGCCACAGTCAGACAAATAATCAGGACTTAAAGCATCAGCTGGAAGGAGATCTTATAATTCACCTGAATTCTATTCAGTTATGTTACTTACTGCGACGGCGTGAGAGGAGCTTCCGTGGATGTGGAGGGCGGGGGTGTTGTAGTGGGAAATGGCAGCGCGGGACAGCGTTGCTGGGGGGGTGAAGCCAACTGTGTGAGTTCCATATGAGAGACCTTCCAGACATGAGACGACAAATGTTTGATTACTTAGCATAACAGTAGTGCATCACTAAAAGGAAACTTTAAACACACGGGCTGAACCATTTTTATGTACACTTCCTGTTATGATGTTCCTTCCATTTGTTGCTAATATACTGCCTAGGTTTACATTATTAGTTTGGAGATTATTTTTCTCTCATTTAATTTTTATATGTACTATTTTGATCCTCTGCCTTTAAGCACAGTTTTTATTCTATGTCTGCTGCTGAGACAAAATGATTTCCGTCATGGGATCAATAAAGTACCTATTAATCTATGTACCCATATATGATGTAACCTTTGTAACAAAGATAAAGCTTGTATGAAAGATAGTCCTATCAACTGGCACCAAAGGTGTTATTTGTTGTTTTGTGATACCTACCAGGTGATATGGGTCGACTGGAGCTGGGAGAGGGGGTGTAGGGGATGGGGCTAGACACAGTCCTCGCTCGCAAACCCTGTGCAGACATCTCGTTGAAGTACCTGGAGGGATAATATGACTTTTAAAGAAATCAGAAAAATATTTGGAAATAAAAGTAGAATTAGCATTAACATGGGATAATAAGACATGAATCCACATCAATATTCTTAACATGCTGCATAATAAAAAGGTTTTTATGTTTTAATAATATCTAAAAGCATTTGGTTTAGTAGTAGTAAGTTTCAGCTAGTCCTAAACAAGTGAACAAATTGTTTTTGGACTTTCCCCCCACATGGTTCAATATGGATTAGGTCTATATTTAGGCTTTTGCCCCAAGTAAAGAGATATTCTTACAGTAACGGATGATGTGACCTACACTTTCCCTTTCTTCTGTTACAGCTGCCATAAATGGAAACACCTGACCTAGAAATGATTGTTTTACTTTCTCTCGGTATCAGCATTGTTGGTGTGTCCTACACACTGTGGCGTCATAGGTATGCCACACCCCATCACCGAGACACAGCACAGACATCTAACCCTACTACATCAAACATCAACTGAACCTTGTATAAGATCAAAGGACAGTGGGGATTTTTTCTGTTGTCTTTTTAAAATCAACAGACAAAACTAGGTGTCACTGATATAATATTGCTGATGTTTGTTGGAGTTTGTTGTTGTAAAATTTTATTGCCAACTCAGGACAGAAACAAGACTCAAAACTTGATTATGTAAAAGGTAATAGTTATATTGGCTTTAGAGCAGCTTAGATTAGATGCAGGTTAGATGAGGTGAGATGTGAGTCTAGAAAGCAACCAACAGTGTTGCCACAGAGAAACCATGTTTGTTGTTTCAAAAGTTCCTCTGTAAACCTCAATAACATTAACAATGTAGCATAAATGCATGTTGCCTTTTTGCATTTGCTCTTTCATGTTTTTATTTTAACATGTTTTTAATAAAAACAATGTCATTAACAGTTTCTGTATTATAATCTTTGAACCAATTGTTGAGTCCCTAATTCACTAACGTTATTTATGCATCTATTTTATAAATACTTATGAAGTTATTGTGATTTTAGTGACGATCTGTGAGTGTTTTCTACTTTACCTCTCATCATCCATCTCCAGGCTGGATTCACTCTCTGACAGTTGTCTGCACAGGGCCTCCCTGCGCTCCATCTCTCGCTGAAGTTTTCTCTGCAAGCGAATGTTCTCCTCCCTCATCTGTCGCTCCTCTTCTATGTACTGGGCACGCTTCTCCGTGTCTACAGAAACATGCACGTATGATTTGTGAGGTTTATGTACTTGTCATTACGTACCAAATTACATAAAACACATTTTGATAAGAGTAGAAAATCTTAGAATTGTTAAAAATTTACTATTTGAAGACTTTTAATAAACTCTGGTCAAACCCAATCTTTTTAAAAAATGGATTAGAAATAAAAAAATGAAGATGTTACTTAACTCTGCTTGTCAAACATGTAAAAAGTTGGACTTATATTTCCCTCTAGTGGCGACAAGGAACACGAACACTTGATATTAAAGCACACGTTCAGGTGAGTGTTAAAATCAAAGTGCAATAATATATTCTGAATGATTATAATTCCACTTTGGGGATTAATAAGAGTATTTTTTATTAATTTAATATCAACATGTTGAGATGGAATAAATATTTTAAAAGGAATAAAATAATTTGATGATTGTGGAGTTTCTCCTCCACCTTTTCTCAGGAAGAATAAAGAAGTCACTAAGGTGTGAACCAAGATAGTATCCAGGTCTGACTGGACCACAAAAACCAGTCCACAATCAGTCGAGTTCATTCTCCACTTTTGCATATCTGAAGTTTTATCAGACAATTAAATCAATGCTTTGCAGCCCACACCCCGTGCATCCTATGAAAAGATGAGTGGACACTTACGCTGCAGCTCAGTGGTGCGCAGGCTTTTCTTAAGTCTCTCCACCTCATTCTTCAGGAAGCGGATATGCCGCATCATGTTCTCTGGTGAGTCTATTTCCATGGAAACATCTCTGGGGGAGGGAGGAGCTGATACGGGCTGGTCCAACTTTTCTTGAAGGATTCTAGTTCAGAAAACAAACAAAATGTAATATTACTGTTATCCATCAACAGAACTGACAGGCTTTTACAATAATCCAATCTGAGATGAGATTAGTATTAACTGGATTACTGCACAGCTTTAACAGAAAAAAAACAACAGCCTAGTTTACTTATTGTCTTACAAAATAAGAGTTCAACTAGTTTCCAACTTGTGTTTGACAGAACAAAATGAATAAAATAGGCTGTTTGGTTAAAAATTATTATTTTATGACAATTCCTCATTAATGAAAAGATGGTTTGGAATACAGCTTCTCTTCCAGTAAAATAACCTGCATTCTTCACACTAGTCTGTTAAAATAATGTTTTAAGAGGAGATGGGTATCATACCAACCCTTTAAAAACATTCAACACGTAGAAAAAAAATGAGAAAATACCAAATCAAAATCACATCATCCCTCATAGTGTCAACATAATGCATGAGCTTTAAAAAAAATGTTTTGGAAAAAGGAACCGACCCCTTATTTTACATTCACAAGAATATTGTTGTAAATGATTCTGTCTGATAGTCATGGCTTTAATTAAAGAAGCAGTTTCTGTACATCAATGGACAGAAAATGACAAAAGTTAATGACCATTGGGAGCATTGTATACCTCTTCTCAGCCTCCAGTTTGTCCATCCGTTTCCACAGTCTGTTGACCAGAGCTTCTTGTTCCTGCTCTAATGTGTTCTCAAGGTCAATCTTCTCCCTTCTCAACTGGAGAATGAAAACACCACAGAATGATGTTAGAAAAACCTTGATGTTGCAGGAATTCACACATACACCCTGTACTTCAAACCCAAGGTCTCCATTGTGATAAATATTTTTCTCAGAACCAACAGTTTCAACTGTAAAACATGTTGCATAACTGCAGATACAGAATACTTTTCTTTCCATCTGATATAAACTAAACAGCTCTTCTCTATTTTGTTGAGACAGAGTTGTTTTTGGTAAACATATTTCATTAAGACTCACTTTAATGCACAAAGACAATCAGGAAACATTAATCTGAGACATGCATAAAAATAAGTTAATTAAACTTTACATACAGAGAAATTCAGACAGATCGTAATATTCAGAGGCAAAACTCAGTGACTGAACAGTATAATAAGTGACTGAACAGTATAATAATAACTGAGAACACTTATTTTTGCTCAGAAACATGGTGTACCAACAAGAACATAGCAATCTACCACAAATGACTCACCTGTTCCAGGGTTAGCTGCTTAGAGATGGTTTCATTCTCCATTTTCTTGATCTTTTTCATGAGCTTGTTAACCTGAAACTCCTGCTCTTGTTCCAAATGCTGCTCCAACTCTGCCTTCTCATGCTGGAGCTAGGATGGAAAAAAGGGACAAAAATGTATGAGCAAAAAAAAGGAAGAGGCAAATGAAAGACAAGAGTAAATGAAAAAAAAAAGTCATGGAAGGAGTCAAGGCAGAAGATGAGTCAGATAAAAGTGGTCGCGTTTGATTATTAAGTTTCCTTTAGATGAAGAAAATGGTCAAATGGGACGACAGATAATTTTACTGAATTCAGGGCTGAACTTCTGAGAATAACAGTAAGAAATAAAGACTTGGCAACCGAAACCCTTTAGGCAGTTTACTAGAAGAAAAAGGGTGTGGTTCAACACTGATTGAAAAATTGAGTTATGTTAATTCATTTAAAGGGAACATTTACAAAGGTTAAAAAAACATAAAAACTATAATTTATGTTCTGCAACCCAGTGAAAAGTAGAGAAAAATAAGGATGTCAGTACTAGGGCTTAACATTAAAATGTTTCAATCAACCACAGTCATTTCATCAATCTGACGCTGAGGTTTTTCTGTACTTCTTCAATATAAACTTCTGTGAGGATTTTTTTCCATCTTAAACCAGACTAAACTGAAAAACTGACAGATGCAATAAAGCAATTTATTGTCTTGCAGCAATGAATTTCTGAATAACTGTACAGTAACAGCTGCTTGGGTCAAAAAGACTTAAAGTTTTTATATGACACTTTTTATGCTATTCCACAAAAAATATACATCCATTAAATAAAAATCACAAAGGACAGAGAGAAGATTGAGCACCGAAATGCTGCACCGGCAAGTTTTTCTATTTCTATTTGCAAACCTTTAGAATAAGAATTTGTTTACCAAATTCAATTCTTTATGCAAACCATTGAAACAAAATCCAGAAAATGGCTTTGTCAGTTGGTCTTTAATAAATTAACATATTTAAAACAGCGTATTATTGCCAACTGCTTCTGACCACGGTTGGATATTTTTAATTTCAATCTGCGTATTCTTTAAGGCAGCAAACATGCATCAGTGAAATAAATACCTGGAAAGCTAGAAATAAATTACACCAAACTGACAAATATGCTGAAAGCTTAATCCTCATGCAAATCACTGCTGAGCAATGTCAATTTAAACATAAATTTAAAGTATATTATAGAACAGTTATAATGAAAACTATGTGAGTAGAACTCTTGTAACCCTTTGTGACAGGACTGCAATGCGTTTGTTGGCAACAAACCCTTTGAGAAACAGTCAAACACAAGCTGTTTTATATTCCGCAATGCCAAAATAAAAGTTCAATCTAGTAGATTTTTATGAGCATACGCAGTGTCCCAGGAACCTACATGAGCCCTATCCAGAGTCAACAAACCATTTCCTACAGCTAACCAGTGAAAGTGCAAGTCCTGTATCTTTGTAAATAACTAAAACATGGAAAACAAGATTGAGAAGGAAAGTAATTTGAAATTTGAGTTGCTAAAAGCTGCAATGAAGTAATCTTGAACCTTTCCAGGAAAGTACCAACGCACTTGATAAAACTGCATAAATCGTTAAAGGAACAGTGTGCCAAACACACCAAGCAAAGTCCTTCTGAACACCTTCTGAACACTTTATTTACAACGTTGTCAAATCGAGCATTAAGAAAACAAGATCAAAATGATACCAGCTTTTAAACTAAAATCATCATTCTTAACACAGGAAAGAAAT
This sequence comes from Pachypanchax playfairii, assembly GCA_006937955.1. Classification (NCBI taxonomy): domain Eukaryota; kingdom Metazoa; phylum Chordata; class Actinopteri; order Cyprinodontiformes; family Aplocheilidae; genus Pachypanchax; species Pachypanchax playfairii. The sequence continues at coordinate 2,902,517 of SSNP01000023.1, forward strand.
TCAGCATTTACTGCAGCTGTGCTCCTGTGTTAATCTCAACTAATCACTTACTTGCATAAGTTTTCTTGACAGTTCATTTGTAAGAAATTCCTCCTCCTTTTCATAGTTGACTGCCAAGGTCTCTTTCTCCTTCTGAAGAGCCTGGATCTTCTTGAACAAGGTGTTGCTGATAAACTCTTCCTCCTGTTCTGCTCTTGCTTGCTGTGAGGCAGAAACAAATAAGAACAAGGCCAGAGGGAACATCACTAAATCAGTCTTTGCCCAGAAAAATGTTCAGATCTTTATTCTGATTAACATGGAACAGCAAATCAGTCTGAGTTTGTTACTCGAGAGTGCAATATAAAGAGGAAGCATCATTTTCCCAAATGAGTCAGAATATATTGCAGTACAAGTTGACCTATGATGTTAGAAAAAGTGAAACATGGGGCCATTTGAATGTGTTAGGAGAGCTATGGCAGCTAGCATTACAGTGTGATGATTCATCTGTCCTTTCCAGTCTTATTCCTCATTTTCATCCTTTACTGACCTCAATGCTAAGCTACATTTTCAAAGTGAGATAATGTCAGGGTTTTTTTATTTTGGTAAGAATGAACAATAGCAGAAACTTAACAAGCATTTAATTTAAGCTTTGCTAATTTTACAGAGGGTGGAGGGTTGCAAAGAAGTTGATCTTTAACCATTAGTATTAGGTTCCGACAAATTTATAATCTCAAAAACCCAGACTCAAGTTGTCCAATTCAATTTTCACGATTACTGCATTGATTTTCAGGCAATTTCTAACAACTTTTCAGTCAGTAGCTCAAAAACAAGGACGGTTAAACTCAATAGCTGATAAGAGTAGATGAAGCAAAAAGTTAACAGGGTGACTATATACACATTTTATATGCTGTGTAATCAAAGTAAAACTCTGACTGTCAAAGTATTTTATTACTAGATATGTATACTTTTATCTATTGCAGATTGGAAGAGTGCATTAAAGATTTTGAGTCAACTAAGTACTTTTTATTTCTAAACCTTTTCAAATAAAGAAACGACTTAAACTAAAATCTATGTTTCCATATTATTTAAAACCACGTGGGAACCCTGGTGCAAGGCATTTTGCTTTCTGCCGCTAAGTTTGGCCTCTAACATCATCCAACAGATCGGTTACACATTTTATGAAGCTGGAGCTGATTAACCAAGCAGGGAGACATATGAGGCGTTACCTCATGGGCTAAGCTATTTTTCTCCCCACTCAGTTACCATACCATATCCTTGTGGACAGAACAAATGCACACAGTGAATTAATACTCCTGCATAAATGCACAAACTCTATCGTTTTGACGCCTAAAACCAACCGATTTGCTAAAGCAACGCTAAAACAAAACAAAGCAAACTAGCTACCTACCCTTGCCCACCCACCTGGCAACCCTACTGGCTAATTTAGCAACACATCCTACAAGCACACGATAGCAGCGCAAACAAACAATAACGCGGTCAAATACAGGTGAAATCCCTATATAACAATGTCAATGTATTAATATTGATGATTTAGCACTAAAAAACAAGATCAACTGAAGCTAACTTAATGACAAATGCGATATATTGAGTAGCGTGGAGCTAGTTAGCTCGCTAACGTTACTCACAATGGTGACGCTAGCTTTGCGGAGGTCCCGATTTTCCTCCTGTAAGGCTTTGCACTTAAGTTTAAACGTCTCAAGCTCAATTTTTAGAACTTTATTCTCTTGTTGTAACGAGGCAAGGCGGTTCGTCAGTTCTTCAAGACGAAACTGTGAAATGACTATGCTCGGTTTTCCAGAATTCGAAGCGGAGGACGACATTGGGGTGGCTGAGCTGCTCCCCGCTCCGTCAGTGTCGCTCTCGCTCGCGCTGTCCGCCATGGTTGTGGAGTAGGGAAGGAAGGAGGAGTATGGCAAGCCAAAAGTGCCACAAATCGTCACTTTTTTTCTTCAAGCTTTATTAACAAATTAACAATAAACATATTCCAAACAGCAAAAGAAGTCAAATAAAAAACGAGATTATTTAATAGATAAATTCTCCAAAGAAGAACAGGGATTTATTGTACCGTTTGAAGGGACTGCTGAATAAAATGTGTAATGTGTAAATTTAGCTTTGTGTGAAATTTGGCCAGTAGCCTAATAAAGACAGATTGAATATATAATTTTATTTCTCTAAAATTTAGATTGGGTGAGTATGTAAAAAAGCCAAACAGCACATTTTCATAAGACAGCAGGGTGAGCACAAGTTCAAAACAAATTATTTAAATCCTAGTTGGGATGGGTGTAATTGGGTATACGTAGTTCTTTGGGTTGAACAGCAAAACCAAATCCAGTTGGAATGTTGAATGTTGAAGTTGCCATATAAATTTGAAAAGTCATGGTCTGAAATTAAGCTCCAGATCGAAGTTGGGTTCCTAAGAATTTGTCTTGTCCAGTTATATTTGAACAATTTGAACAAACTTTTTGGATCATTTACTGAACATATTTTTTATTATCAATGATTCCAAGGTACATGATTGTATCTTTAACAGAAATTCCTGCAACAGAAGGACAATCACAGTTTGAGCAAACAGCTCGCATGTACTCAGATTTAGGTGGAGATCTGATGCCTGGGAGCAGGTCTTGATTGCACTGATAGTAATAGGCATTTTTAAAGAAACAAATCATTTAATTATTATTTGTTTTCCTGCTAACATGATACATTTTATGGAGCTGAGTTTAATATGATTTGAGAAGAGTTGAGCACAAAGTAAGAAAAAATACAATGAAATAGAGCAACTCTCTGGTTCCTCTAGTCATATTGAAATTGGTGTTTCCTGCATGTGGTCTTAATCAACAGTTGACCCCAATGTACATAGTTTTAACAGCACCAAAATACTTTTATATATTGTGATTGTCAAAAACTGAATATTAGGGCTTTCTGTATAAACTTTGTAAAAAAAATGGTCAAGTTGACCAACAAAAACAATGCAAATCTCTGGAAATGATTTGATTTTAAAATGATAAATGGCAAACAGAACTTCACTTGTAGTTACTCCTTCATCAATATTCCATTATCTGCTATTTTTCAGGGATATTCTGCAGGGAGACAAATGTACTTTACATGAACGTCAACACTGGAGTTCCATCAGGTTTGGTAAACACTGGAAAAGAGGGAAAAACCCAAACAACATTATCACTTTCGAAATTGAACCGCTTTAATTTAGTTGGCGCCATCTAGAGGCCAACAAATATGTTACTCATGGAAGTCTGATTCCAGACTGCATATGTGCTTTTTACAGGTGCACGAGGAAAAAAAATAAACAGAATGTTCTTGACACATTTTTAATAATATTACATTTTAGCTAAATAATATACAGTGTAATCAGTTTCCATATAGGACATAGTTATATCATAAGAAAAGCTAAAGTCCACACTTGTCTCACAAAAATCATTTTGTCTTTTGTTTTCTATCTATATAGTACATCAAAATATATTATGGGATTAGAGACTTTAGAAGACTGTAACAAGAATTGCAACATATAAAGTAGGTCAAATTAAGCAATCACTTCCAGCACGATGTTGTGAATTTTTTAGTTCCTCTTCTTTTCCTTTTGGCTGCTCCCTTCAGGAGTCGCCACAGCATGTCATCCGTCTCCATCTGTCCTCTGCATCTTCTTCTCTCCCACCAACAAACCTCATGTCCTCCTTCACTAGATCCGTATATCTTCTCTTTTGTCCTTCTCTAGACCTCCTGCCTGGCAGTTCCCACCTCAACATCCTTTTTCTCAATAAACTCACTATCACTCCTCTCTACATGTCCAAACCATCTCGGTCTCTCTGACTTTATCTCCAAAACATCTAACATGTGTCGTCCCTCTGATGGACTCATTCCTGATCCTGTCCATCCTCGTCCCTCCTAAAGAACCTCAACATGTTCATTTCTGCTACCTCTAGCTGTGTCTCCTGTCTCTTCCTCAGTGGTACCATATCCAATCCAGACAACATGGCTGGTCTCATCACTGTCTTGTCCACCTTTTCTTTCATTCTTGCTGATACTCTTTTGTAACACATCACTCCTGACACTTTCCTCTACCTGTTTTAACCTGCTTGCTCATGTTTCTTGACCTCTTTCCCACACTTTCCTTTGCTTTGGACTGTTGACACCAAGTAAATAAATATCTGTAAGTCAATTCTTCAAGATGCACCCAGTTTGAGAAGGAACTCATTCTTTTACTTGGAGCCATATCTAAAAATTTCTGTGGCCTTCTGTCTCTTCATGTTCTCCCCAATATAATCAATGATGTTGAGTTCAGGTCTGCATGAAGGTTAAAGCCCCATGATTGTATCACTCTACAGCTTTTAGCATCCTGCTAAAGCAGCAATATTTCAGTTTTTGTCTCATTAGAACAGCTGGAGCCCAGGAAATCCCTGACTTTGTGCAACCAACACTGTTTTGAAGGAAACTGCACAAATTGATGTGACTCACATGCTTCAAATTGATAAAAAAAATAAACAACTTATACTTGTGAAATCATTCTTATGCTGACCTTTTTTTGTTTTTAAGCTTCAAACATTAAAATATGAGAGAAATTCTAAAATTTGAGAAAGTCACCACATGTCCTAATGTGACTGACAAGTACTCCTAAATACGTTTGAGTTTAAGCTACTAACTGACTCCAGAGTGTTGCATTATTTTAACCTGCAAATGGATAATAACCAGATGTTAATACAGATTTCAAATCAGTGACACAAGGACGAGAACAGAAACAAATGTACTGCGAAATCATTGCATTTTTATTTTTTTCATTTTTAGATTGTTTTTTTCTTTTTTTTTAAAGACGTCTGAAACATTTGTGGTGGCATTGTTGCTGCTATAGCTTCTAAAAGACCTTGAATAACCAAAGTGCTAGAATAGGTACATTTCAATGGCTTCACTCTGTTAGTAAGAATTGTACATCAAAAAATCTGCTCAGGTGAAAACACATGAACAAAATTGACAAAAAAGTTGAGTTTTTTAACCATATCAAAAGTTCCTCCTCCCCCTGATTGACATAGTTATAGAAGGGGATATGTTTTTCACCCTACCTGACTTACTTTAACCCCTGCACCCACCCCCAAAAAATAAAAAAAAAAGTTACATGATTTTTATGTCCACAGCATAGACACCAGTGTACCGAGCCATTGCATCAGTAAAACACCACACTTGGAACTACATGGGCCTCTAATGAAAACCAATACAAATATAAATCCTAATGTAAAGTTAAACAATTTCAGTGAGCTATTGATTCTATTTGATACTTCATATACAGACTCTCAAGCCTTAAGAGATCACACAGTTTCAGAGTTAAACACAATTTATTTAATGCTTAAATGATTCTTTTTGACCATCCAGTGTTGTCATACATTATGCTATTTAGAGCTACAATCAAACAATGTCTGTATGTCACCTTAATGTCAGTAGATTTTAAATGAAGGGTATATTTCACAAAAAAAGAAGAAAAAATGCCCCAATTTTCCTTTAATACCACAGCAGCTCTGTGAAAACCAAAACTGACACACTGCTAAAATGATTACAAACAGTCTAACAGTGTACAGAGACTCCTACACCTTACAGCCAATACACACAGTACACGTAGAGTTTAACAGAGAGCCAGCCAGCAAGCATTTACATTCAGATCACTTCCTTCTCTGCAGAAGCTTCCCTCCAGTTTTTACACAGACAGACAAGACATCACATCCTCAAGAAGCTATGGAATCTTTTTTCATCCTCAATCCCAGCATAAAAATTGATTAATGGCATCCTTTATCAGTCGATAATACAAAATTGGTGACAAACTTTAGGGCTAAATGTGTACAGAGATAAAGGGTTTTATTTGTCACTTGAATACAGTGTTTGCAAACTTGTAAAAATTGTACCTAAAATAATTGTGACCAGCATGCGTGAAAATATGAGTAACTCTGAAAAGCTGCTTTTTTGCAGGATTATTTCAGTTCCCACTTTGGGAACAAATATTTTTCTGGAAATTTCCTCTATTAAAATCAAACCAGCTTTTTTTTTTCCATGTACAAACATTATACCTGCTCTAATAATTATTTATACAAGAAGTTGTGAAGTTACACTCAAATCTTTTAAAAGTTGAACTGTTCCAGTAGATTATGAAAGCACTTGAAAAGGTCATTCACCTCAGTGCATTCTCACAACTAACTTACACACCCCTCCCCCATTTTTAAAGAATTATACACACTGGAATTTTTTTATACAGAGAGAAAAAAAAAAGCTTTTGTGTTAGTTTCAGTTTTAAAAAGGAAGGAAAAAATATCCCCAAACCAGTTTACATCCTGACAACAGTAGGTTAGAGAAAAACTATAAGGCGAGTGTTGAAGTTGGGTCAGAAGTGTTCCGTTTGATTTTGTTTCGTGTTGCTGTGTCTAATTCTTTCTTTTCACCCCCCCCAACCCCCGTGTGCACTGAGCTCTTGTGCCATCTTTGGTCACAGTTGCATCTGTGTGGAGTTTTTGTTGTTTTTCCAACAAATGATGCTCCTCAGTTCTTGCACCATCAGTGGACCCGTGGTATGTATTGTTTCACACAAAACAGGAAGCAGAATCACCATCCACTGGTCCACCACGGCCAAAGAGTGAGAACCTCCCCCGTCATTCTATTGACCAGGGGTGAGTTTTTCATGCTCATGCGTAAATCAGAAGGGTTGTCTCTTCTCACGTCAAAACATTTCGCTTGAAGCAGGAGTTTGCAGACTGGACTGTCTCCTTCAGTTCTTACACTGGAACTCTGCAGCCTATTCAAACACTTGTTCCCAGGAAACATCTATACTTGGTTCCTGTAAACCTGCAAGGCATTAAATATTACAGAAAATATGTCAGTAACTGTTCTATTACTCTTATCGATTACAACTGAAAAGACTTTTAATTAAATAAATACAGTTTTGATTCTAGATCTAAACATCTGAACTCACTTCTCAAAGACTAAAAAACATCTTTTATTCCTTTATAGGATATGAAATAATGATAAAACTTGATAGTTAGTAGTTGTTGTAGTGATCCATGGCCAGATTTCACAGCAGAGCTATTTATTTCTAAGTCAGTTGTTCACCAATTGAATGATTTGCAGCAAATTTAACAAAAAGGTGAGCAGCAGTAGAGATTAACGGTCTGGCCAGTGGGATAACAAACTCTTTTCGGATGCTACAATGCTGCTGTGAAACGGGGATTTAGAAGACAAAAACAGGCACAGAGGGTATCAACAGTCCAGTATATTGCTGAGGTGTGTCCTACCAATCAGCCCTTTTCTCTTTGTATCTCTATTCAGACACATTGGGATGGCAGAAATGTTGCCAGGAGATAATCAGGCTCATACCAATCAGCCTTTTACACCGTTTCTGTTCCTCTGTGTGGTTTAAGGAACATTAGGCATCATTTGTACTATCTTGTGAGGGTAAATTTACAAGATAAATATCATTCTCATGTTGGAAACTATCCAAAGATGTAAAGATTCTTGTCAGTTTATTAATTCCAAACATGCCAAAGTTATTTTTTAAAGACTATCTGTTTCTCAACAGCTACAAGAACAAGAATCATGCAGGAACTGCAAATGAAAACAAACGGATTCTGTGAAAATACTACGAGATGCTGGCAGGAAAAACCTGCTTCACCCACAGAATAACTGTGGACATTTAAAAAAAGTTCTGCGATGAATAAAAACCTTCCCTGTCAAAAACCTCCAAAGCACAATAAATAATTTATTGGTTTGGTACTGAATGTATTCAAAGCAAAAACAGAAATAAAAGCTGTTGTTTTTAGTTTAAAATCTTATTTTTATGCAATAGCTATATTTGTGTTTTATTATGAAACGCTGCAGGTCTGTGTTGCATAGCTGTTGGCTGCCAAACAAGCTCAGTGTAAAAGAAACTGACAGCACGAATCTCCTGCTTGACAAGATCTTTTACCTGATGCAACTACCAATAAGACTGACAAATGTCTTTTTTTGCATTTCTGCCTGAGACTGTGTTGCATACGAAGGTGAAAATGAAGGAAGTACTTTTTCCCAGCACATATTGAGGTTCTATTTTTTCAGAGTTTTGGTAATCCATGATATGGAACCATCATGCCAAGCAATAGAACCTCTAGTAAAATCCATTTCTTATTTAGTATTAATTATATGGATTTCCTGTTATCTGCATATCTAGTGTTGTCTGGTGTGAAAATAATTTATAAAAGGACTTCAGGAAAAAAAGGTCCAGTGTTTACACTGACAAACAAAGAAAAGAGACCAAAATCATGTGGAGTTACTGTAAAACAGGAAGTTACTGTACCTGCTAAAATAAAACCATCCCTATGAGTGGTGCTTTTTATCTGTTGATCTTCTCTCATCTTTCCGCCTTGTTTTCTTCGCCCCCTCTCCATGCTAGAAAACACAGACATTTAGCTGCATAAGTAACCTCTCGTGTACCAGCATGAAAATGTGTCGAGATTAAAGGTAAATCTGAAATGAAGAAGAAATCAAGAAGAGAAAGAAACATCTCCCCACACTTAATGAGCAACAGTCTGAAATCAAATGTGTTGTGTTTTATTTATAAAGTCATTTGTGATTCGACCCTATTAAAGGTTAGTAAAAGCTTTATCATTAAAATATAATTAGGACCCACACCAATTCCACACCTGGAAGAGCGAAATGTTATTAGAAACACAGAGGGAAATATTTTCACAGCACTCATTAGTCATTGTGTTGAGAAAAAAGACCAGTTAAACAACCAAATCAGGGGTAAAGTAGCAACCATCCTATTTTGTGTTCAGATATCACACAGAACACAGCATGCAACATTCCAACTGGCACCTTTTTCACCCAATTAACAAGGACAGTTATCTCAGTATAATTCATAAAAACAGCAAAACTGAAACAACTTATTTTTTTACTTAAAGTTACACTCAAAGAGAAATGAGCACATTTTCATTCATAACCAATCCAAATCATGTTTCTCTCCTTTTTTTCTAAATTAACATCAAAGTGAACATTTTTAATTTATTGCTTAACTTATTATGAGAAGCTGCTCATCACCGTATTTACATCAGATGGAAAGATATATTTTTTTAAGAGTCAGGCCTGTTGTGCGATAAGTGCCCATTAGTCTTCAATGCAGCTTTAAGCCAAACTTTTGAAATCAGCTGTTTCCATCCCAATGATTAAACGTATAATTAGCATCTTTTCAGAAGACGAAAACAGTGTCTTCATGTGGATTAAACTGTTTGAAGTAGCACAATAAAAAGTATCTTCATGCCAACCTCTGACTCAGTGGAACTGAGCTGAAGGTCGCTGTGCCACCTGTTCTGTCCTTGGTTTTCTGGCGTGGGAGTCGACACCCGCCGAATAACTTTTCTGATCACCTGCTCGAGGCAAAAGCATGTTAACAAAGAAAAAAAAAAGATCTGAAGTTCTTGTTGTATTTCCTTTAAACCACTCTTTGGAATTTTTTCAGAGCTCATTGAGACACAGGAAAGCATTTATACGTTACTTTTCTACTGATGAGGTTCCCTTCTTGGTCCATATAATGTTCCTCTGTCATAGACTCGCCTGGGACATTTTTTGCTTCTTCACCCTGCAAACGTTTGTGGTTAGCACATAATATAATGACTTGTTAATGACAAATGAGACGAGCGAACAACAGAAACAGATAGGTAATCCTTCACCATCACCACACTGAAAGGAAACCTCAAGGGAAAAGACTGTCCATGTTAGGAAGAGTTAGTACACAGTCAAATACTGCAACACGGTCAATAGCACATGTACGTACTGTGAATACATCTGCACACACACACTCAGAGAAAACCTCTCAGAACACAAAGCAAAACTACCAGAAGAAGCACCAGAAGGAGCAGTAGGAACTAATCTAAACCAAACCAAAGCCCAGAGCACATCCCTTCCAGGCTTTCAGGGTACCTTCAAAATGAGACGCCGTCTGAAGATTCTGGTGGTTACAGTCTCTTCTTCTTCTGAACCACACTCTACACTAACTCGCTGTGAAGGATCAAACGTTAAATTGCACAATTCGTTAATAGATACATGGCGCTTGAGCGTTAACTCCGTGTTTGGCTTCATCCAGCAACAGAAACTTGGAGTAATAAAATTTCCACTTTTTAGAAAAGTGTTTTCATCAGCAAAATAAGGACATTACATTAAGTAGTTTTGCAACAAACACTGATATACATTGATATTATTACCTGGACTTTTTTCTCTGAGACTAGAGTTCCGTCCTTCCTGCCATTTGAGGATTCTGATAATCCACCCTGAGGTGAGTGCTTTGCATTATTGCCATTCTGTTTGGACCTCCCTGATTCACCCCGAGACGAGGAAGTGATGGAGTCACTAGAGTTTTCTTGGCTGTTTGGAAGAAAACGTCCAATTTTGAATTACAGTGTGAGAAATATTTCTGAAAGAGTTAATAGTTTACAGAGGGTTTTGTTTGAACAGTGTGGCTGGGTTACATTTATACCTTTCCTGTTTGTCGAGCAGGTCTGAGCTGACACTGCGTCCTGGTGTTGGTGGTTCCACATTAACACTTGATGAATCACTGTGCCAACCTGAAAGTGAACACACGGTTTTTTCTGCATGTTTAGTCTCTTCGAGTCCCTCCTGATCCCTGGATTCAGTTAGATCTCCGTCATCCTCCTTCTCCTCTGAGCCTTCTTCTTTCTTCACCTCCTCCAATAAAGATTCTTTAACTTTCTCCTCCTCTTCTTCCTCATTGGATCCAGACTCACTAGGCTGAAGTTGTTCAAGTGCTTCAGTCCAGGCTTGAGGGGAGAGGTCAACTACAGTCTTGTCCCCTGGTGACAGATTGTCCTCTAATTTAACAAAAATGTCATTTCCATCTTTAAACTGCAGTTCTCCATCAACATCATTCGTTCTGTCCTCTTGATGGACGATTTCCCCACAGTCCTCATCAACTCGTTGAATGTCTGGTGTTTGATCATTACCTTCTTTGATGTTTTCTGCTTCAGCTCCACCTTTTTCTATATTATGCCCAGTTTCTATCAGACTGATATTCTCTTGTGAGAGATGTCGTATGTCTCCACCCTTTTCCATTTCACATGCTTTCTCCTTACACTCCTGAATAAGGTCATGCTTCATGTTTAAATCATCGTTTTCTTGGTCAACAAACCACTTCTGTTCCACTAAAATGATGTTTTCTTCTACCACCATATTTCTGTCTTTTGTAATCATCTCACACTTTCTTTCAACATCTTTTATCAGATCCTGTTCTAACCACTTTTCCACTAATCTGCTTTCTTCTGTTAACTGCGGTGCAACCATCTTCACAACTTTCTCTGTTTCTTCTGTCACTTCCATCTCACCTGGTTTCAAACCTGCATCACTCAGGGCATCTCCTCCATCCCCCACTTGTGCTCTGTCAGAAGACGATGGAGTTATTGATGAAATTGATGACATTGAAGGGGAAGATGTGGAGAACTCTACATCAATGTCTAATTCATATATCTTAGGGAAAGATGGTGACCTGGGCTTGAGGGTGGGTTCCATTTCATGAAAAGACTTGTCTTCCTCTTCACTCAAAAGCAGCTGGTCATTCAAAGCGATGTGGGGCTTTCTAACCTTAAAAGGATCAGATTCAGGGAGTACAAAGGCAGGGAGATGAAGGGCAAGCTCACAGGGTCTGGGAGGACTCTTAGGGGGGCTGTCTGGTTCTCTGCTACCAGGTTCTACCTCAGGACTCCAAGGTGGGGGGTGAGGCTCTGTGTCAGCATGACAAGAGGTGTTTGGTTCTGGGAAATGGTGCTGTTGATGATGGACAATGGAAGGGTTGGGGGTGACTGGGAGTTCAGGCTCCAGGAAGTAGGGGTTGGAGTGAAGAGCAGCAGGGGACTGCAGCTCAGCTAGAATGCTCTGATAATCTGTAGGTGACAGGATGACAAATGTACAGACCACAAAACAACACAACACATACACACACAAACCTTAACACACACATTGTATGACATTATGACATGAAAAACAAAACAAAACACAGAGACTGAAGTGCAAAGCATGTATCCAGGCAACCACTAGCTGAGATGTCATCTAAATTACAGGAAGCTTTAAGACAGTAATAATATGATATATGAAAAATGTTCCCAAAAATGCAATTAATGCGATAACATAACTGAAAATGTAATATTTATCACAAAAAATATTATATATTAAACATACATTTAAATATAATGTATAAAACTAACAAATAAGTCTTAGAACCTATTTTAGATTCATCACTATTTAAAAAGTGTTATTTTACTATTTTAGAGAAGGAAGAGGATAAAAGCAGAATGCATTAGTGGCACTAAAAGACTACATGAATAATAGTGTTGGAGGGCAAGACTTTTTGCCAGGGTGTTCTGTTACATGCTCACACAACAGAGATGACAGATGAGAGATATGAAAAGGGAGGACTCAAAGGACTCTAAATGTATATTTCCATTTTAGAAGGATCCATGCAGGTTCGAGCAGGAGATGGATTAACCGAGGGGGAACATTTGCACTGGCAAACAGGACAGGGAGACAAGGAGCGGATAGGAGGAGAGGGAGGGCTGGGGCTGTGACAGCAGGATCCTGAGGGGGAGATGGGAGGAAGAGTACAAACGGAAAGAGGGGAAACAGGGCGGGAGGAGGTGGCCAGGTGGGCCACTAAAGACTCTTTGCTTGAAGAGGCGGTGACAGGGGGTGAGGCTGTGCATGGGTCTGAGAACAGGACAGGTGATAGAGGTGTAACAATTGACCGAAGCAGGGTGGGATCATCAGAAGCAGGTGTGATAGCAAGGCTGCTCACAGCAGTGGCAGTTTTGATGGAGGATTGAGCCTGACAGGACAGATCAGAGGATGAGCCAGAGGATGTGAGTGAAAGGGTGAGCGCTTCTGTTTGTGAAAGGACTGGAGTAGGAATGCTAGCAGTGGGGGAGGTTTTGACAGATGTGGTTGAAAAGGGTGGTGGTGAGTAAGGAACAGGTGAGAAAGGTAAAGGTGAGGTGATGAGAGGGATTGGGGAGGACAGGCAGGAGGAGAAAGGAAAGGCGAGGGACTGAGAAGGGTCTGTAGATGGGTACCAAGGAGTGGGGTGTGAGTAACGTGAGGAGAAGTTGGATTGTATTGGCTCAAATAGTGCTGAAGGTGCCAAATCTTTAAGTGAAATAGAGGACTCATAACTCGTAGAGCGGCGTGAGGAAAGCGGGTATGTGTTAGTTGCTGCAAAAGGTGTGAGGGGAGTGGGTGGAGGAGTTGGTGTTGGTGTTGGAAGAACTGAACTTGGAGCCCGCAGAACAAAAGGTGTTTCAGTTCTTCCAGGTGTTAAGGGAATAACAATGCACACTATGGAAAATGGAAAAGAGAAAGAACATGAAGAGAGGAAAAGAAAATGAGAAAGAAAGAAAACATAAAACACATAAAACATATGCAACATGCTTGTGAAATAAAGTGGATGAAAGATGTGATTACATTGGGAGAAGGAAACTTAAATTGGTTAAGAGCTGTGCTATTAACTGTGCCTTATAGTTCTGCAGGGAGGCGCTGGGATGCAGGAGGAGGAGGAGAAGGAGAAAGCAGTCTGGTTTCAAAGGGGGGAAGATTCTCTCATCTATCCAAGGAAGGCTCAGAGGAACTGGAGGAGAACTAGAAGAACTAAACTACATAAAGGGAGAAAAGCAGATTCTACAAGGTTAACTTCTTCTAAAGTCAAACATATTTACAGAACATTTGAAGCAGTTTGTAGTATGCGACATGCACTTAGAGAAACATTTTATTAGTAAAAGTGGTCATTTGTGACAACTGGATTCCCTGTGTTACTTTGCAATGAAGTAAATGTCTCTGATATAATCTGATTTACAAAAATACAACTAAACAGACATAAAATTAGATGGTGATCATTTAAAGATGTAAGAAATGATATCAGTAAAGCCTTAAGAAACAGTGGGGACCCAGTTATTCAAAGAACAAATCTGTCTAGAAATGAGCTACTCAGCGATTTGCACTGGGTTTGACCTATGCACTGACACAAAGAAGGTAGCAGGTAGAGGTAAGGGGTCAGCTAAGTAGAGCTAAACTTTACCATCAGCCTGATCCCGGAAAACAGAGTTATCATCGGCAAAACATCTCGTGCCCGAAATGTTACCATAGTCAAATATTGGACCCTCCAGTAAAGTCACAATATCCATCCGATTCACTTTGGTCAGCACTGTAGTTAAGGCATCCGCTGTGGAGAATAAGAAACAAGATTTTTTCCTAAATCAAAATTTATATATAAATAAATAAATTACATCTAAGAGAAAGCTCAAAAAGTAACAAATATTTCTCCTTCAACCAAGAGCAGAACTGTAACAAAAAAAAAAAAAAAAAGAAATAGGACTATATTAAAATTTAAAACCAGTCTTACTTGTGGCATTTTTCCCTTCTCGACCGACCCATTTCTTAAGAAGCATGAAGCTCTGTGCTGTCAGAGAGTTAGGGTTCTCAAGCCTGATGTGGTTGATCTCATCCACTGTGAAGTTCATCTCCCGAGCCAGTTCTGTGAAGGTATACAAAAAGTAACTTTACCACAAATATTTGAACCATATTGTATAGAAAAACTAAAAGGGATACAACTTTGTCTAACTTTCTGATCTGAGCCCTGAACCTCTACTAACACCCACAAATATGACTCAATATCTGTGAGTTCTTCCCTGTGGAGATTACATTTGACCATCAACAACATGCACTATTGTATATTAACTATTAAGAAAAGGAATAATGAAATATTATTCTCACCTGTCCAGCTGAGTCCCAGGTGATCTGCAACAATAGCCATCCGCAAGTCTGTTCGTTCACAAGGACTTTGGGGACCTGGTGATTTTAGAGGAAAATGATACATTATTATAATATACATTCCTCATTCTCTTTATATCAATGTTGGAAAACAACAAATGACTTATTTTCTTTTTCTGGCCATCCTCTCTTCTTTAAATCTTTACAACTGTTTATTGAAAAATAAAACTGATAATATGATCTTAGTTGGATCTTTGAGTCTCTGTCACTTCATTAACGATGATCAACTATCAAAATCAAAGCAGTTTATTATTAGAATATCTACAATAGCTTAAATTGCAAAACAGATTTTGCCTAATGTAGTAATTACTCCAGGATGGCAAGAAAAGGATATGTCATACAGACATTATGACCAACTACAATGTGTCCATAAAATAAGTGGTGTTCTGTGACTGAAGTAGGAATCCTTTAAGCAGGCAGTGTCATGACATTTACACAAAACAAAACACAACATGACTCTTAACAACAGACTTATAACTACAACTCTTGAATAAAAACGTGACCATGCAAAGACAGAATTCTGTGTCATTAATAAATATAGGTTAGTCTCAAGGACAATTACATGAAACACTCTACAACAAGAAACTTTCACAATAAGTCAGTAAACATCTGCACGGACAAACATACAGATAGACCAGGAAATTGTCAAACATGAGACTGGTTGTGCCTGTGACCAGTCATTTCTACTGGCATGCTTACTTTCTAACTTTTAGGTTTAACATGATTGAAAGAGGAAAAAGAGGAAATAGAATACTGCAATAGTGACAGCATAGTACATCAATGACAAAAAACATTAAATGAAAGCTACTGTTTTGAGGAATATGCATACACGCCACAGGCATTCCAGTCAATACAGTAAATGATCACAACAATGTCATGCAACTAAAAGTGAAAATTTTAAATATAAAGATGTAATTTAAACATAGTGTGAAAGTTTTACAAACTAGGCTTGATCTCCGCGATGGGAGGTGTTCGAGACCCTGTGAGTCCCTGACTGCCCTCCTTCCCACCAGTCCGCCTACTCCTCCTGCTCCTCTCACTGCCGGAAGCCCTGTCCGTCGCTGCCACCTTTGCCCTTACGGACGTGGCCCCCGCCTCAGCCCTCGAACCTCTACCAGACCTGGATGAGCGGGAGGGCTGGGAAGGCTGGGAGGCGTCCGACAGAGAGGTGCTTCGGGAGGTGCTGTCTTCCTCCGACTGTTCTGTCTGCGTCTTTTTGTCCTCGTCTGATAGGCGGTCCACCAACTTTAGCGTCTCCCCGCTAATGTCCTTAAAGTATTCGATGGTGCGCTTACAAAGCTCACTAGGATTATCCTGTTTGCTTTGTCTAGATGCTTCCTCACTTGCGACACTGCTGAACTGGTGCCTGTCTTTCAGTGGTAACCTTGTGGGCAACTGTATAGCTGCTCTCTCTGTGTTCAGTCTTTTCACTGGCTGTGAGTTAATTCTTGCTGAAACAGGTAAGCTAGTAGTGGCACTACTCTTTTTAACATCTTTAACTGGTATCCTTGATCTAGGCTCTACTTTGGCTATGGCTGGCTCTCCTCTTTTCTTGACCTCAACTGTTACAGCTTGTTTGGGCTTCTGCTTACCGATGGCTGTTCCCTGTGTATGAAACGACCAACCTGATGCTTTAACTGGAAGCCTTGACTTGGGCTGCTTCACCTCAGTTTCTTTAACTGTTTCATTTTTTTGCTCCTGCATCTGACTGCTCTTGAGCACTTCCACTCTTTCATCCTTCTCCCTAAAGCATAGTGTTTCTATCCTGCTAGCCTTTTGAAGGGTAGGCTCAGAGGAGGACTGCAAATTAAATACTACACTACCACACTGAATATAGTTGGCCTGAACACTTGAGGACTCAAGGTTATTGTTGTTGTTGCAGTTTTCAGAGGGGTAGTCTCTTTTTTCTTGCCTGGGCTGAGTATGACTGCTTGACTGTTTCTTTGTACACTGACTCTCGATACTAATGTATTCTGGCACCATCTGACCGGCTGATATTTCAGCTTTACAATCGGTGAGATCCCCTGAGTCTTTTTTCACAGTTATGGAAGCAGCAATGCCCATCTTAATAGGAGTTCGTAATTTGGAATCAACCTTAGAGGCTGTGATTGTGCATGATGAGGCAATCTCAGCTATGGCTTCACAGGCAGGGTTATCAGTACCAGCATAGCCTGTGTCACTGCCAGGCTGTGCAGGGCTGCATTTTGCTGTAGTTGCTGCTGGTGTTGTTGATGTAGTGCTGCTGTCTAAGGTAGTGTCATTAGTAGCTAGAACCTTCATTTTCCCATCTACTGGGGTCTTGTCCCCTGTTTTTGACTGAGAGGAAAGTACCCCCTGGATCTTGCCCCCTCTCCCCTTTTCCCCTGTTTTAGGGTCAGAGGAATGCTCACCAATCTGGAAAAACTGAAGCCTCTCTTCAACAAAGTCCCGCTTGCTCATGTCAATAGCACCACTGCGGGTCATCTCAAACATCTTCCCTTCATGGAAAGGGAAGGGGTTCGGTTCACTAGTTGGTGTGCTCTCATCAGTTGGTGTTCGAGCAGGGGTTGTGTCAGGTGTTGTAGCCTGTGATTTGTCCTCCACTGACAAACTGAAGGGCTTTGGGTCCTCCTCTTTTGCTTTGGAATCAAAAACCCCATCATTATCAACCCCTTTACTGGACCAAGGGTCAAAGTCTAGACCTTTAGTGGCAACAGTTTTAAAAGTTGAGTTCAGCTCCTCTTGAAGTTGGTATCCAAAATAGTTTTCTGCAAAGCTCTGTCTATCAGGATGTCTTCCTTCAAGAGTATAGTCTTTGCCATCTTCATCACTTTTTACTGCAGTTTTGCTGCATTTAGTCTTTCCAGTATCCCCTCCTTCTTCACATTTCTCTTCTTCTATCACTTCAAGCTTAGACTGACTAAATGAGCGGTCAGTTGGTTTTCCATCATTAGACAAACTAGATGTTTTAGGGTCCTCGCTTAGTCCATCATCCTCATCCTGAAGGTCATACCCATCTAAAGAGTCGATTTCAGTAGCATCTGTGTCATGGGAGAACTCAGCTGTGGTTGCAATAGAGCAATCAGTGATTGACTGGTCATTGCCATTTTGTTCAAAGTCAGCATCCTCCCCTTTTACAACACCATTAACCCCAGATTCCTTATTATTTCCATTTTTTTCTGACCTTTTGTGTTTCAAACGTTTTTCTCCTTCTTCTTTCATTTTTAAAGTGTCCTTTTTGGCAGGGATGGGATGAAAGACAGACTCGTCATCACTAGAGTCACTGTTATCAGCTCCAGGGGGTACAGGGGATGGAGGTTGGACTCTGATGATTGGCTCAGCTAAAAGATGTCTATCATGCTCTTCTTGCAGGTTTACTTCCATCATGTCGGTGTCTGTTTGAGAAGAAGATTTCAATGCCCTTTTCTCAGCCTCAGGTTGCTCTGCCTCTAATGGAGGAGGGGGTGGAAACTCTATATAAGCAACTCTTTTGTCCTTTGACTTTCCATTGTCTCCATCTTTTTTTTTACTATGATTCTCTGGAGAAGCTGGCTTGGATTTTTCCTTTGAGGGCTCTTTGTAGATGAAGGTCTTTCCCTCTTCATCTTCAGACTCCTCTGGGATAGGGCTTGGCATGCCAGCCATGAATCCTATCACGGATTCTGGCATTCTGGATATCAGGCTCACTTCTTCAGAACTGGGGGTCTCAGGGGTTACAGGGCTTTTCCCTGAGCTATCTATGAAAGTCACTTGTTCTAGAGTGTCATCTTCTGGACTGCCTTGAGGCGATGAAGTCTGCTTTTGTTTAACAGAATAAAATGCACCTCTGGTTTCATGAACTGTTCTACTCTCATGACTTACTATCTTTTTGTATGTTCCCAGCTGACCTGAGGTAGTTTCTTTTTCATACTGCTTTCCTACTTGGATGCTGACATACACAGGTAAGGGTTTAATATCTTTGAAACCCTCAGTGACAACTACAGGAGTTATTTGATCCAAATACTGTACTGGGTCACCATCAACACCATTACACACTACATTTGACAGGTTACTCTCTGATGAAACGGTGGATTTCCCCCCTGATGATCCACGAGCAGACTTATGGGATTCAGAGCTACTGTGTAACCGATTTCTAGCTGAAGTAGGTGTATGAGACTCAGACTTTTCATGTGGTCCATCTAACTTTAAAGAAGCTGTTTTATGATTTTCTGAGAAATTAGATGGTTTTCTTACAGGAATTTGCGATTCCAAGTTTTTTTTTAGACTATCATTGCTATTTGGATTTTCTCTGACAACAAATTCTGTATAGATAATTTTTTTAGTTGTTTCCTGTCTTTGGTTATCACCGCTAATGCAATCGTTTTTAGGATCAGGGATTGAAGAATTAGGTAGTTTGGGAGTCTGAGATTTACAGGGTCTATACCCTTGGCTCTCCCATGTTTTAAACATTTTGTTCTGTTCTTTATCTTTTCCACTGCTCTCATGCTTTGGTGAGAATTTATTTGATTCAATCTCCAGACATATTTTTTGGTTTCCTGGAATATCTGCTTTTGGCATAGTAGGACTAGCAAACACCTGATACACAGGTAACTTTGTTTCCTGAAGTTTTCTGACAGGAGGGTTTGGATTTTGACTGACTTTAGGACTTGCATCTTGCCTTTGAGCCTCTTGTTCAAATTTTTGCCTCACAGCACTAACTTTGGAGGAAGACATTTGAAAAGGTTTAGAACTGTCACCTGCGCTTCCCCGTGATTTACTCTCACCTTGTTTTCTTGAGTCTACATCAGTAAACTGCAACAATACTCTTCTTTCTGGACTGCTGGGCAAACTGGCACATTTTCTGTCACTGGAGCCAAACCTGTCTCTTAGCCTTTCTCTGCTCCAGTCCTCCCCACTACCACCACTTCTATAAGATGATCTCTCTGGGCTACTCTGGGTTGAACTGGGCCCTGATCGTGATTCTCTGAAGTCTGGTCTGCGAGATTTCTTCTCTGGAGAAGAGAGCTCATCATTGAGCTGTTCTGTTCTATCTCGGAAGAACTGAGAAACCTCACTGAGTTTCTCCTCTGCCTCTTTAACAGTCCTATCTACTCTGTCCTCATACACAACCTGTTCTCGATCCTTAATCTGAGTGTCATCTGACACACGCATCCAGACAGACTGCTTTGGGCTGCCAGGCTCAGAGGGATATTGCAAAAGCGTCAATTTGTCAAAGTTGTCATCAACATTTGCCATTCGTCCAGACTTATCAAAGACATTTCTTGATGACCTAAATACATACTCTGTTTTTGGCCCAAGTGATCTCCCCCTGCTGTGACCACCTCTGTCTGGCGAGCGCATCCGAGACCTATCTCTCAAATATTCCTCTGTGTCTGAATGAGACTGATCAAATTTCTCCGAAAGCAGCATTTTTTCAGCAAAATTGTAAGATTCCCCCCTAAGCTCTGAAGATTCGTCTTCATGATACTCTACAGATTGTTGACTAAGTAGCTTTAATGTTTTGTAGGAGTCATCTGCCATGAGCTGAGCTGAACTAGGACGGCTGTCTTCTTCCTGTGACATGGGTGTGTTCACTCTGGGAGAGTCAAGATACACTGGAATTGTCTCTTCAGGCTCCTCATGTTCTTGTCTACACCCTGGGTAATAATACATTTCCTTCTCTGCATGGTTTTTTGTCTCTCTGATAATAACTTCTGTTGGTTCTGTTTTATTGCCCTTTTCAATGTGAACCTCAATAATTCTTTCAACTTTAGGTTTAGAGTTGATGTCCTCAAGGACTCTTTGTGATGACTCATCATTGCTACACTTATGTTCAAACAGTCCTGCCAGCTCTCTAGATGGGTCCTTCCCAGACTGAAAAGCTTTCATTATGTCATGCACAGACATTGTTTCCTCGCATCTCTCTGATGTTGCTTCTTTTCCTGGTGGTTTGTGGTACACCATCCTGGTTGTTGTAGTAATGTGAGTTTCCTCCTTTAGCCTCATTCCTTTTCCCATTGGATCATCATCAGGGCTGACTTTAACTGAATAGCATTTATTCTGGTCTGCAGTTGGTGAGGATGAAGTATGATGCCCTTTAAAATCTGAATCAATATTTCTGACAGGGTTTACATCCTCCATTGCAGGTGGTTTGTCGTCCTCTGGCTCATAGCTCCTGATGACATGCACTACTTCAGTTCTGGTCTCAGTGATTACTGGTGGAACGGGGATGTCTTGAAAAAGGGCTTTAGGACCCATGCCTTCAGCACTTTGAGGGGCAGAAGGTGTTCTCTCACTCCTGGTCTCAAACCCACTATCTGAGAGAGGACTTTTGTCTTGCTCATGTGAGATATCATCTGGAGATTCCAGAATAGTGTCTCCTCCAAAGAGCGCATCTGCTACTTTATTGATTTCTTTGTCTGAAGGTGAAGACCGCATGTTTGTTGGAGGCATTTTTAGTTTATGCTCTTGAACTGCTATAGTTGGTTTTAGGACTCGTTTCTGCTTTTCTTTGCCCTCCCCTTCTCTTTTGCTCTCATCTGCTTTATGCTTGATGTCATGCATTTTGGAAAAAGAGTTGCTGCCCACATCACTGGCTAAGTAGTCAACCACTTTGGAGAGATTAAAATCTCTGTCAGGTATTGCTTTTGATCTGGCTTCAGAAACTACAGTCTCATATCTTGGTGGATAGCTCCAGTTGCTTGGAAGTTGTTCAACTTGTACTTTTGAGAAGTGTATATCATCCAACGAACCTCTTGCTGGGGAAGTCCTACCATCTTTTTTAGCATCTTTAGTCAGGATTTCGCTTACTTTTACCAAGTCTTGTTTTACTTTCTCTACAATCCGATATGGCTCCTCATCTTCTATCTTAGCCTCTTTGCGAAAATCAGACTGAAATCCTTTGTTGGATGTGGTGTTTGAGTCTGTCTGTAAAATGGCAGACATTCGTATCAAGTCTTCCTTCATTTCAGCTACGTCCTTGAGAATCTCTTGACTAGATGATAGTGGAGATGTAGTGCTGGATTTGATGCCAGGCGGAAAAAGGGGGGCTTTGATCGGGGACAAAGTTCTAGCAAAGGAGGATTGAGCATTCACATCAGAGGGAATCATTTTTCTTGGTGACAGAAGAGCAGCAGCTGATTTGGACACCTCAGGTAACTTTTTAAAGTGGGGTTCTGGGAGCACGTTAATAACAGAGTACACTGGAACAGTCATTGTACTTGATGTTACAGCAGTGGTAACATTAGGAGGGGATCTTAGTGAGGTGTAAAGAGAGCCAGAAGCAGATGACCTAATAGACTGATATGAGGAGGATGCAGAAGAGGACATGGACTTAAGAGTACCATAACCAGCAGAGCAAGAATTTAATGTTTTTTCAACCTCATCAAAGGCTGCGTTGACACTTGTAGTAGCAGCATTGGTGGTCGCCTGTATTCTTTCTTGCAGGCTGCTGGTAAGAAGAGACGTTGGGGAAGAAGAGCGATACTGTGAAGGTGACAAGGTCCCATTAATAAGGCCTGCAGCATTTGGAGGATTGTTGGATTTCAGTGGGGATGAAAGAGTGGAAAACAGGTTTCTTGCAGGACAAGTAGCATCTGAGACGAAGGAACGCATAGAGGAAAGACCAGGGACTGTTTTTATGGGTGAAGAGGAAGATGTTGTACCAGCAGAAGTTCCCAGTATGGTTTTATATGGGAGGGGAGACCCAAACATACTTAGAGAAGATTTGGGAGAGGTTGGTGGGGTCAGACCCATGGATGTTCTTTCAAGATGAGTGCTACCTCCTCCAGAGGCAGTAATGGGGGAGGTCCTAGCAGATAGTGCAGCCAATCCTTTCATAGACAAAGGGTCTGGGGTACTTTTACCTGGTGAGGCTAGGGGACTGGGGGAGACCTGAACAGGGTACTGAGGTTGGTTGATTACAGTTTTTATTGGAGAGGAAATGGTCCTGTATGACCGGATGGGAGAAGCTGTGTCACTAGCTGACTTTACAGAGGAAGCAGGTGATCCAGGAATGTTGGTCTTGATGGGGGAGGCAGAGTTGATGGACCAGACAGATTTTAATGGAGAGGCAGAAGGCGTGTTGGATGACGAACTGGAGAGGGAGCCAAACCCAGACTTGGCTTGGCCAGGGATGGCGACAGGAACAGGCGACCACGCCTGATAAGATCTTGTTGAAAAGACAGGTTTGTGAGGGTAGCTAGAAGGCTGTGTTCTCGGCGGGCTTCGATCAGTTGTTTCTTCGATAATAATTCAAATTAAAAATAATAAGGAAGTAAACATAAAATTAACAAAAAATAATTTGAAATAAAACGTAAAAACCAGAAAGAGAAATTTGAGTCAGTCAAAAAGGGCAATATGGACAATAATAAAGTCAAATTTTTACAAACATACTGCAAGAAAGATTCATATGCCGAATAATGATGACTCAAAAAAATACACTTTGTACAGAATGGAGGGTGGATAACAACAGAAAGATGGTACAGGTAACATAAATGACTTGATAAAAAGACAAAACAAATAAATATATAAAAACAATGATTTAATTGACTTTTGATGTATTTGGCTCCAGACTACTGTCTATTGCCTTTCGCTGTACATGTAGTATCTGATAAAATACACATCCTCCCATTTGGTATATTTTCAATGCCAGAGGACCCCACAAGTGTATATTATGAACAAAAAAAATCACCACTCTAACTGATTGGTTGTGACAAAAAAATATAAAGTTGCACTTTACAAAAAAGGGAATTGTAAATCAGGCATCCCTCTTCTTTCAGAATGTTTGATATCAAAACCAGTATCTTAGTCTTGACTTGTACCAACAAGTTATATAAATATATATTATTATTTTAAATCCACTAAAGTAAAAATGTTAAATTCTTGCTGAAATATAAAATCAGTGTAAAAAGAATGAAATTAATGTAAAGTGCAACCTGTTAGTCTTTAATATACACAGCCGCACACAATCATAAAGCCAATAAAAAGGAGTGAAATGGCCACTCATAATGAGAACAGTTTAGAAGAACAAATTTATTCCACATTATTTAACACACTTTCAAATAATAAATAGACAGACATCACATCTAGTGTTTCCACAAATGTAAAAATAACAAACAAAGTATATTGTCAACATGGGGTGGGTAAGCAAAGCTCAACAGACATGAATCATGCAAATGACTGGTGAACGGTAGATGACCATGTGTCCGGTGGTAAGAATAAATAACTGATGTACATTTTTTTTCTCAGGTAGATCTCTTTCTGCACTTGTATGTAAGTAAAAAAGTCTACCAAATTCAGAAACTTTAGCTTACTAACTGAAATTTCAACAAAATTTGAAATCAATTAAAAACATATTGAAAGTAAAAATGGGAAACTCACTCGCTGTCGGGTCAGTCAGATAGCTGTAGCGCTTACGCAAAGCTAAGGAGGCAAAGGTATGACGTCGTTCTGGCTTTTCAGTCTGAAACAAACAAATAAAAAAAGAACAAAAAGTGGTTTAACATAAAAAGGGAATGTGGCTCTAATTGATCTAATTTAGCTTTAAATTTGAATTTTATCTTAAAACTTGTGCAAGTTTGTAGTTCTGTTTTTAGTGATGTAAAACATGCTGTTAGTACAAGCACAAGGAGGTGCTGCAGATCTACAATTGTGTGTCCTCTGGGCTGTTTCCCTGCTTGTCTTTATTCTCTGCAAAGGTCAGTGCTATTTAAATGAAATCACTGATGATAATGAATTGGCTTGTTCCACTTAGCCATAGGAGGAACAACATTCAGCCTGCAGATGCATCTTAAGTGTGAAACTTTTTTTCTTTTTAAATAGAAAATACATTTCTGAGTTCACTGTCAAATGTGATGTTATGGTAACCTCAATAAACAACAAATAGTAAAAACTGTGTTAATTTTTGTCGGTGTATTGCCACCCAAACATGCTGTGGGTTTAGGTGATGAAAGGTAACATCAGACTTGGATAGGTAGAACAAATATTATTTAAACTCTGAAAGAGAAAACAGCACCACTTATTAGACTCTGTCAGCATGCACTTAGGAGTGTCAGTATTTTTGTCACACACAAGTCTAGAAAACAAGGGGGAGGGGACAAAGGCAACAAAACAGTGATTCAGTAAACAAATATTAGGAGTTATTGGTTTATCTTCAGCTGAATTAAAAAAAAAACAATATTCCCTACAGTATGTGTAGAAATACTGTAGTATGGGAAGAAAACAGATGAAAAACAAGCTGAAATGCGGCACAGAAACTGGATCCTCTGAATTTGGGATGGGAACAACAATAAATAAAGCTTTGCTGACTAAAACATTTGCCATTCGTGCTCATGCACTACATAGGATAATTTTATTAACATCATAGCTGCGTGGAGGGGAAAAAAATCCAGTCAGCAACATCTCAGACACAAGTGCTGCACAGAGACAAAACGTTAGCAGCGCGCACATTTATTAACAGATTTGGAAATAAAGACAACAAAACAAATGGCCAAGAAGAAGCAGGTTCATGTGATGATGAAGAATCTATTTACCTCATCATCAGGATCAGACTCCATATCCTGTGGTGTTCCAAGATGCATTGCAGGAGAGGAGAGATGACACAATGGACAGCAGGGAAGTTATAGTGAGCGGGGACGGAGGAAATAAAACTCAGGGAATGAAAATGGAGCAGCAAAAACAACAAAAGGCATCATAAAAAATCTAATGGGTTTAATACACAAAACAAACAGCAAAATAACAAAAAGCAAAAGAGTTGCAGTTTCTTTGTGATGAATCAAAGCCAGAACAAACAACAAACAGAGTTGTCATTTTTTTTGCAATATTCTTGTGTGCCCACAGTGAGCCAAGCAACAGATCAAAGCATGATGTGCACAAGTGGCTCTACATGTACATTGTGGGGTCTTATGACTGGCACAGGCTTTATCAATAATTTAAAAAAAACCTGAACGAGCAGACAGTCTTCTTTGACCAAATTTTCCTCAAAGGCTTTTCTTTATGTCGGGACAGCGTTTCTATGTGTCTGGCAACTTTATTTTCATGTGGATGATATGATATGGCCTAACAAGATAAAAAGTTCAAATATGGAGATCCTACCTTCCTGTGGGTTGGCAGTGTGATATTCAAATTACATATGGCAGTCTGTGGAAGGCCTTTTGTGGATTTGGGTTCTCGCAGGAAGGTGAGACGCCCACAAGGCTCCTGGCCCATATCTCGGATCTGCAGAGGACAGCAAAACGTTGACACCAGGAAGTCAACAGGTTTGCAGATTTTTTGTCCTTTCCCCTTTTTTTAGGGAAAGTTAGATCACAGTTTATACCTTCACGTTGAAAGGAAGTCTGTTTTCTTTGAAGGAGTAGAAGTTAAAAATCAACTGCTGCCCACTTTTGGTGAGAGGTGAAAGGTTGCCATAGCAATCCACAAAGATCGGTTTGCCCTCTAGAACCTGAAGAGATTTGTGAAAAATTATTGTCACAGAATGAATTTATTGCAAAGAAAAAACCAAACACCCTACTGAATGAAGTTATTCTGTGTTAGATGCTCTTGTTGTTGCGACTTCACCTCGATATCTTTGCTCCTGGCCACTTCCTCAAAGTTCTCCTGCTGTTCCAGAGTTTTGTCCACCTTGTCATCTGTCATGCAGAAGCAGCGCAGCCGAGCCTCAACAGCGTCATTCATCTTGGCAAACACCACAAACTTGGCCAGGTATGGCACGCAGATCAGCTCCCGGTATAACTGAGATGCTAAACTCACAGTCTCAGGAATCTGGTGACAGTCTGCGAGCCAGAACCTGAAAGGAAAACAGGATGAGGGAAGAATAGGATAAATCTAATAAATTACATCTTTTTGTTTTTCAGTCCAACATTCATAAGGCTGCAGCTCTTTAGTTTATACAACCTTTAAAAGTGATAAATTAAATAGGTTTGGTATTTATCCAAATAAAGCACACAAACACATGACAGTGGAGTAGCAATCTAATTGCATAGAGTCGGTGTAATACCAAGCTGAACGTTTCCCACATGATTTAAATTTAGCTAGGATGATACTTTGAATACTGTGACCAAAAGGCTTCAAGACTGACATAGTATTAGCAGAATGCATAAACAGTCTGTGATGGATTTTTACTGAATAAACTTTAAATAAAAATAGAAAAAAACCCACAAAAGACTTGCAACTATGAGGATAAACAAGTCCGAGTCACTCAATTACATGCAGATGCAAACATGAGACACTGTTTTATTAATCTGTAGATATTCCATGAAAAATAAAGCAATTAAATTGTGTCAATGAAAAGCTAGGTTTTGTCTATTCAAAAAGTTTTGTTATACTATAAAATATTTCCTTTCATTAAAAGATAAAGACCTATAATGCCCAAATTTGAGAAAATAAGCTGAGAAAATCTTTTGTACATTCACAAAAACATTTCAATTAGTCGGCCCACTGTTGTTAAAATGTGTTTTTCTCACCTGGCCGACACATTTGTGGTGAAGGAGACACAGTCAGTTACAAATGACAGAGGTGTAGTTCCTGTGATGTCCTCCCACTGCGCAGGAGACGTCCCTCCTGTATGAAATTAGGCCAAAAAAAAGAGCTCATTATCTTTTCAACACAGCCCGTCTTTAAGATCTCACACTTTCCATTTTTACACGTCTCGGTTCTTCTTCCTATTGTTACTAACTTCTGAGTTTTCAGCGGTGGTTTAATTAACCTAAGCAGGATTTTTAAGCTGTTTTTAACACGTAACTCAGTTACTTGTTACTTGTAGTAGTTCAGGCAGAGAGTTTCTGGATAGAAGAGCTGCACCAGCAACGTTCTGCTCTAGTTATTTGCAGGTCAACTTGCCTGTGATGCTGCAGAGGAGACGCAGACAAGGCGCCGCGTCGCCTCGCTGGCCGCTGGGATGACCTTCCGCCGATCTTGGCGGGACAGGGATCGTCATGGTGATTGGCTTGTGGAACTTCCTCCTCCTGGGCTCTACGGTGACGATGGGGCTGAAGGTGGCTCTGTTTCCAAGAACGGCCCTCACCATGTCATCTGGCACAGGCTGAGCCTAAAGCAGAAATACAGACAGGCAGAGAGCGAAGAGGTCGTGAGAAACGCTCAGTCAGATCTGCCAGAATATTCTATCAAATTAAAAAGGTCCAGCAATGTTAGGCAGTATAAAATATTCAATAAAAGTAGGTTGAGAATAAATAAATAATAAGTCAGTGGACAGTTGCTGCAAATAAAGAAAATACTGGAGTCTAGAAACATTAAATTAAGAGCCGAGAGAGTGATTCTGTACCTGAAGACCAACACGGATCCTCTTGGTGAGAGCTCCCTGAGGGAATGAGGCCTGGACCATAGGCACATTGCTGCAGGACAGAACGCCTCCGTCAGGACCCATGTGGTTCGATTCCTGCTTAATCCTCGATACCACAGCAAAATACTGTGGAAAATCTCTGGTGACGATGCGGCAAATGCGCTTCTTCTCCAACTCCTCCGGACTGTCCAGTTCTGTTTCAGAAAATGATAATTTTATGATTATTATTTTAGAACATGATAAAAAGCAAAATAAAAACAATAAAGAATAAAGCAAAAAATGACATAATAAATCCCATTTACTCCAATAGATGTCACAAAGAATAATTTTTTAATACGTCCACATTTAAGCTCTTAATAGCTCTAAATTCTCCATCAATTCATTTCAGCTGAGTATTTTTTGCAAATTTGCAGATTATTTCAGTATCAGAAAACATGCTTCTGAGGTTATAATCCAGTCTCTGTCTTTTTCCCATGTTCATGTTTACCTTATTGTTTATAAAAGGGTTTCATTTACCTTCGTCCATCCCAGCAAGCAGTTCAGTGAGATCTTCTGGTCTGGTGTCAGACTGGTGTTCCTTCCAAGTGTCGCCATTATCACTCCTCAGCACAATCAGCTCCCTTTCTTTCCCTCGCATTGAACCAAAGTGAGGAATCTCTACAATCACAGGGCTGAGAGACAAAAAAGAACATTATTATTAAAGTTAACTGGCTGCCCACGTGATCTCAAACTGATTAAGTGATAACACAATAATTATTAATCTTCTTGGTTTGTTGACAGCCTACCCAAGGAACTGAGCACCAGCTGGTCCAACCTCCACCAGCCGACTGACCAGTCCCTCCCCCTCCACCATCGGTGGGGGGTAAGCCAGTTTGTGCCTTTTAGCCAGACGACATGTAATGCGCGTGGGCGCTGTGCACTTCCTTGGAGGAATGATGATGCGC
Organism: Pachypanchax playfairii; assembly: GCA_006937955.1. Classification (NCBI taxonomy): domain Eukaryota; kingdom Metazoa; phylum Chordata; class Actinopteri; order Cyprinodontiformes; family Aplocheilidae; genus Pachypanchax; species Pachypanchax playfairii. The sequence goes on from SSNP01000023.1 coordinate 2,931,554, forward strand.
ATGCCGTTGTGTCGGCTACCTCTCATAGAACCGCCGCGAGCATCCACCATGAAGCTGACCAAGAACCTGCAAGGGGAAAAAGGATAGTTTTAGAAAAGGTAAAAACCACTGAAGAAGAAGACAGACAAAAGTCACAGACACATGTGAGGAGGACGATTCCCATGCTGTGATCACCGGACACCCAAATAAATCAAGAAAAAGATAGAAATAAACAAAATAGAGATAGACAGAAGAGATAAAAAGGGTGATAGATAGAAGAAAAAAAACAACTCTTTGAGTTCTGAAACTTGCCACTTCTCACCTTTAGCTTCTCAATTTAGAACACCAAACATGGTCTGAAACTAAACAGTGCATTAACGAGGCTGAGGGTGAGGTGAAGGTCAAAGATTCAGTCACTCAAAAGCAGTGTTCAGTGATCAAATATTAAACAGTTTTCACAAATGTTTCACTAAGATTTCAATCATGTGACTGATTTGATCCTATTCTGAAAAGAAAGAACCTTTTTACGGGATCCCAACTATTTACTGAAAAATCACACCATGTGTGGAAGGATAAATGTGTTCAAGCTAAGAAAAACTCAACAATCTCTGCTATGAACTACATTTTCTACATTTTATGTGGCAGATAGTTGAATCCCTGAAAGGTTTCAGGAAAATGTATTTCTAACGTGCACAGTAAGAGAAAAAGACTCCCAACACACTTCTAATATCTAATAAATGAAACACCAGACTGCACAAATGAAATGGGAGAAAAGAGACAGGGAGGACAAGAGAAAAGGAGACAGAGGTGGAGGAGTGAGTGATGTCACTGCGGCATCATGGGTGTAAGCTGCAAACTCAGTCATCACCTGGAGTCATACTGAGGGAGCGGGGAGGAGAAGCTGAAAAATAAACACATGGAGACAACATAGGAGGCAAGTCCCCAGAAGCTAGTTTTAGTATCAGTTTCACAACCACTGCTGGGATCTGTATAACTACTGAAGATGAAAGATGACAAAAAAAAAAAACAACAGATGAGGACGAATTATAAAGAACAACAAAAAAGTCACAATGACAACTACACGAGAAACAAAAATAGAAATCTACAACCAAAACTGGACATGAAAGATCCCAGTATTTTATCTTTGAATAACACCAAAAGAGCTTTTCAGCTAAGCTTTGTGCAAACACAGCACAGTTTATTTAAAGCAGAGCTTTTATGATGTCATATACTTAAAGTGCGTGCATGAAAAGGAAGCAGCTTTTTTTTTATCAGCTTATCCAAATGAACTCATGTGCGGAGTTTGTGTTTTGCTTAAGTAATTATTAAAATAACAGTCTCACTGAACTGGACCGTGTATACAGACATGTGGTATGAGCTGTAATGCTGTAAGGTAATATCTAGTAGCAGCCCTGCACTCTGCAGTGCTAGAGGTTTGCTGAATATTGAAGAGGGGAGAGTTTTGTACTGTAGTATATGAATGTATATGTTAACAGTATGTGCATGCAGGTAGGTCAGATGAGGCTGTAAAGCTTTTTCTTACCCAGAGTGAACAGGACTGGACACAGTGTGACTGTGGTCCATGGTGTCTGGGGTCCAGCTGTAGCGTCGCATACACTCAGAACTGTAGTCTCTAGTTACAGCAAGATGCTGAGTGGAGAGGAGACAAAGAGTAAGAGACAAGAATGATGAGATATTAAATGAGAACAGGGAAGATGGATGAGGCTGAAATGGAAATAGGTGGTGAGGAAGACAGTGAGGATGATTAAAAGTGTGTGAAACTGTGAGAAAAATGGGTCAAAGATAAAAGCATGAGGACGAAACAGAGACATTTGGACAAAAAATACAAAAAAAAAAAAAAAAATGACAGTTTGAAGTCTCACCACTGTGTTGGGACAAAAATCCACAATAAATAAAATACAATAACAAACAGTAAATGTGGACAAATAGCAATCGTAATGAAGGGAAGAAACGAGAGACTGACAGCAGGTTTGATCAACGATGACGCATGTGAATAACAAATCTTTAAAATTCATGAACTCATGTACACTGACAGGAGCATGGGAAAAAGACAGCGAAAGACAAACAGCAGAAATGACAGACATAGAGTGGCATGGACCCAAAACTAGCAGATAAACAAAAATAAACTAAGAAATAAAAACAACCCAAGAGAAAAGGAAACGGAGCCTCTGTGAGAGTGACTCGAAAGTAAAAAAAAACTGATAAATAAGGCATTTATTTATACCTTATTGAGTGGGTCGACCAAGTAGGAAATGTCTTTACAGACACTCTGAAGCTTAGGGAAGATGAGAAACGAGTTTAGAAGATGCACCGGGAACGATGTGTTGTCCAGTCAAATGAATTTATTATTATTTGTTTCAACGAAAGATTTTTTTACAGTTAATGGTTACAGAAGATTTACCTGTAACTCAAGTTTAACCAAAATACTGTAAAAGATTGTGATATAGTTACACTAAATATTGTCGCTGATGCAAAAGGTTTCTGTTTTTGCTTGCGAACTAAACCAGTCGTTAAGTAACACGGCAGAGGATTGTGTTTTTTCCAAAAGAAAGCAACGGAGGCCTCCTCGAGTTATTTGGTTTGAGTAAACTCTTTGACAGCTTGCTATCTGCTCACTCTAAACACTTTGGCAAAGAATGCACAGCATCTAGATTGCTTATGTTCACACAAAAGTGAAGCTATCCTGGTCCCTGCCTTCATCCACCCAACTTGTGTTACGATTAGGCCACTGAAGGAAAGACAGAAAACACTAAAAGTTATGACAAAAATCCAAGAATTCTTAAACAAAAAAAATAAATAAATTAGCTTTGGATAAACTGTGACAAAAGACACCAAAGAAGGAAACAGTTGCACATGGGCTTGAAGAAAGATATAAAAGTTAAGTTTATAAGAAGGGCGAGGAGGAAAAAAAAAAGGTATCTTACCGTGTCTTTTGTAGGCGCCAGAATCTCCTCAATCATCATACTGTCTCGTGCAAAGGAGCTCCGGTTGAGCGTGTTGGACCTATCCGAACTGAATGAGCGGAGGCTACATGTTACCGTGCAACCCAGCGTCACAGGCAACAACAAGTGACAGGCGGGGCCAAACGACATAAAACAAAAAGTAAGAAATCCATTATTACATGCAACCTCCAGGGAACCAGGATTCACTGACTGGACAGAGAGTCCAAAAGCCAAGAGGAAAGGTGAGCGAGGCGGAAGAGTCCGCAAAGATAAGATACCGCAGGTTTTTCAGAGATGGAAATGAGAGCGAGGTTAGTTGTATATTTGCCTTTAAAGGTAGAGGGAAAGGGAAGAAGAGAAGTTGGCAGATGAAAGAAAACAACTGGAACTATTTCTCTAAGAAGGTGTGATGGGCGTAAACGGATGTAACTAAACTAACCCTGTCTAAATGATGACATATGGGAGATTAGAGGGCTACACAAATACACACTTGCCTGACAGGTGACACTGAAAAGTTTATATGTTTGTGAAGACAGCAGGAGAAGCAGGATTTCAGTCTTAAAGACTGTTACGGATTTATTCTGAGACTAGGTGGCTTGTTTCTGAGAGGTACAGTCACTGCCTTGCTGCAGTCTTGTTTTACTGCTGCGTGCAGTGATGTGTGCCCATTTTTGCAGCATCAATGCAGTGCTGTAGATCCCTTTAAGTCAAATCTTTTTTGGGGGTTTTAACACGTGGATTTGATGAGTAGAGGAGATGCAAAAACATCTGTGTAACTGCTCTGTTTTCTTGGTTTTGTGTGTGTCTGCACGTCAATGTTCTACATGAGAAGAGTTTTTCTGTATGTTTTTGCATGATGAGCAACTTGGAAACTGGTTGGATACACAGAAACAAGGCTGATATGTGTGTTGTATACTGTATGTGTGTATTGATGCATCGTGTGCGTGAGTGTAAGTGGGGGGTGAGGAGGGGGAGAAATTGCAGAGCTCAGCGGGTTTGATGGGGACACTATTCAGCACAGATAGAGGCCCTTTATTCTGCACAGCCTGCCTACACCATCAATGTAACCAAGCAACTCTGTACAGACTGAATGGACTGGCTGGCATGGCACCACCATGACCCCCCCGCTCTCACCAGAACCCTGTTTGTTCTTCACAGCTTCCTCCTCCTTCTCATTCGGAAAATGGCAGTTCGAGCCATTTTCCTCGTACCACATCTTTCTCTGCCACCTTCCTTCCTCTTTCCACACCACTTCATTCATTTAACCAGGGATTTTTTTTTTTTGCAAATTGCTCTTCCTCTTTTGTACAACTGCACGTACAGAACTGTGCAAAGGTCTTAAGCCTCATTTACTCATTTTCGATCCAGGTCCTGAACATTTTCAGAGGAAAAGCCATTGCTGGATTTCTTTTTTTCATATTTCTTAAAACTATAACTTTCACATACTGATGATCTGCTGATGTCTACTTTTTGTCTACTTTTCTTATTTTCTAAGCATATACTGTAAAATATTCAAACAAAGATAAGTGCTGGACAGAAATAAAAACATTGAAAGACCTAATATAAAGAAATGAGAGTCAGTTTAAAACCTTTCCACAGTGCTGAGTATATTAATTTTTCAATAGCGTTAACCTGCTTTGTGGGTGTGGTCTTAAAAAACAACTGTCGCCATTTGAGTCACTGCATTTGTTGCGTGTCTGTGCATATGTGTCAGCATGTCATCCAGTGAGAATCCGGATCAGACTTTCCATTTCTGAAAACAGTTTTCTAATCCTAAAGAATTCTCAGAGATGCCCAATTATTAACCTGTCGACAGAGAGGTCGGGTGGAGTTCGATCCCTGGAAGTTACACGTGATGACACTGTAAACTTATAAGTTAAAAGGATTAGTCCACTAAACCAAAAATGAAAAGGTACATAAAATACATTTATTTTACTCTGCATGGGATTAAATAAATGAATGAATAGCAGATATATATGTATAAAACTGGTAAGCAAATATGTTGAAAAATGGGGTGATGATCTTAAAAAAACACTAAAGGGACAAAATCCACAGCTTATGTTTCCTACTACTACCAGTACTACTCTTTTCTTACCTTATTCTAGGGCTAGAATGAGGGAGCAGGAAAACAAGAAGAAGAAAAAAGCAGAAAAGTGAAAAGCAAAGCATTTTGAAAACATTCAAGCATGATGTGGCTTTTTTTTCCCCAAATCCATATGATACTAATGCTGTGGTTTTTGCATGATTGCACTTCAACTCAGCACAAATTTTCTTGGTTTACATGAGCGTGTGTTTTTTTGTGTACGCAGCCCAACAGAAGCGAACCATGCAATGTCAATGTCATAAAACAGAAGGGTAAGGAGAAGCGAAGCACTAGCTCAGCATCACACTTTAATGATCAATAGGTTATTTCATATATTTAAAAACATGTTCATTCCTGTAAAGAGAAAAGGCCACAATGTTTCTATATTCTTTCCATTTATAAACCATGCTGTTACTATTTTTTTTTTTTCCAGGGAACAATGAAAAAATAACTACTATTAAAACAGGGAAGATCTACTGGTTTTTACAAGTAAAAAATAAAAATAATATTGTTTTGGTAGCAATAAAAATACAAACTCTAATGAACCTCTTTCCAGTATTCTCTGTTAAAATAAACTTGTTTACGTGGAATCTTTCCATCTAATTCTGTTTCCCTTGCTTTCTGCAGCCTGCTGATGTTAGCAGCTTCCTGTTCACAGTTCACATTGTTGTTTTTCATCAGGGCAGCCGTCACAGTGCATCTCCTATCTGTCGCTGTGCCCACAATACGTCTCTGATGGGTTTTTATCACAGCCTGCCAAATTTCCTCAACACACTTTTGTCAACTATTTGAAACAGTTGTCTGTATTTGTAAAGCCATTCAAAATGTAATACAGCTAAAACTTTGGAAGGCTGTTGTAACATATTCTAACCAGCCATCTATTGCTTTTTTTGTTGTTTGTTTTATTTATATATAATGAGCAGCATTTTTTGGGATCGTAACTAAATTTGAATGTCTAAATAACATTCTTACAGCTGAAAACTATGTCTAAATTAATGTCTAAAAAATATGTAAGCATTTAAGGGTATGTTTTATCCTTTACTGGCTAAGCAGTAATATTTCAATTCTCTTCTTTTTTTTTATTTGACCCATTTTTCATTAAGATGACATCCTGTCAGGGTCTTAATATATCTGTATTTATTCTACATATTTGAAATACATCGTTGTTAAAGAATAATCCCCATTAGGCTACTGATGTCCAAAAATTGATTGTTAACTTGTCAAGGTATAAATATGAAATGCCCCATGTGACATTTTTTATTTAATTAGCCTAATTTCTTTTAAGACATTTTGGGAAAGTTTTTACATTTTGGATATCTAAAAATAAACAAACAGGATATGTTTGAAATGTGATGTATTAGGAGTTCTACTTTAGATCAGCCTTGTTCATTAAACAGGAAGGATGTACATCTGAAAGCTCAATACACATGCATGGGAAAAATCACATCTTCTGTCCTGCAAATAATGTTTAAAACAACCTGACAGTTGACGTCGTACAGAAAGAAAACTTTTCCAGCTGAAATGTTGGTGGGGTTTATTGATACTTTCACATTCAGGCTGAAGAATTATAAGTCTTAATAAATGAATTGTTGTATGTTTCTGCAATACAATTTTAGGCATGTGTATTTTTTATGATTTTGACTGAGTTTGAGTGAGGTCACACAAAACGCTGAATCATTTTGTCAGGTTGAATCAGTGGATGGCAACTTTCCAGCTACTTATTTGTTTGTGCGTATTTGTTTGTGTTCAACTGTATCTGCTCGAATATGTTTCAGACAAATGATTTAGGAAGGTTTTAAGATGAGCTTTAACAAACCAGTGCTGAAAACTGACAGAAGATCAAGTAGTGCCGCATGTCTGAGTAAATCCAATCAGACATAAGATTGATTTTAATAACAGGTGCCTACCTGGCTGAGCGCGCTCCTATGCTGAAACCTTGGTAACCCTCCTGTGGGAGAGAGTCGTCCCCCAGCTCTTTGAGGTCCTGGGGCCGCAGGTATTTGTCAGTGTCACCGGTCATCGCATCCTCACCTGGGTGGTATAAAATCACAACATCCTCCTGTTACTTTCAAAAGCCAATCCGGTTGAAGGAGGCGCTGCGGCACCCCACAAAAGAAAAACAAGCTCTAAATGCAGCATTAATCTCCATCTTATTTGATTAGAGCACTTCTGATCAACAGCACTGTCATAAAGCCCAAACATCACTGCAGTTTTCCTCACTGCAACTTTCTCTCTGATCTGTTCGTCTAATTATGGCTCAGCAGCGTGAAACTCTCAGCAGTGCAGATGATTTAAAGGATGATAAAAGAGAAATGCCACCAGAGGCAGCAGTAGAGCAACTTTGCGGTACATCTGGAGGTCTTCTGTAAAATCAAACGCAGCTCCTTTCATATCAAATACAACACACAGCAGAAGGTTTAACAGCGTTACCGGGATCCGAGTAAAAATGGGGTGACAAAATGGACAGTAAGTTAAAAAGCGCACCGCACCTCGATCGGCGGACCGATGGACGATGACACGCCGATCAATGTAGCCGCCGGAGCGGCTGTAGTGTTTCCCCTTCTCCCTCATGTCCGGCTCTGTCCTGCCTGCAACGCTCTGCTCCTTCACCGCAGCCCCTCCTCCTACCTTCAACACTGCCGCACTCTGATCGGACACAACAACCGGTATCAAGGTGGAGGAAACGTAACGCAAGCGCTTCCAGCGTCCAAATTTCAAAATAAAAGCTGCAATGAGCGCTGATCACCGCCTTTCTGACATAGAAGGCTACATGTCACCAAATATGTGTCTTAAAAGCAGAAGTAGGCTACTGACGTGACAACATTAAAAAGCAGCAATTCTTCATTCAATTTGCTATTAGCAGTTGAGACCATCAGATAGATGTGATCAAATCAAATAGATCACAACTTATTCTACTTTGCACCAGTTTTATAAAAATCCAAAGAAAACCCTAAAAACAACATTAGCCTGTATACAAATATATAATGTGTCGTTCATTAAGCAGCTGAGCTGTTTTTATATTGAGGTAGTCTATAAAGTGAAAATTTTTCTGGCTTTTTTCTGATTTAACTCAACTGGAAAGCGATTCACTCCGCCCGCAATAAGATATCACTGTCACATTCAAGTTCAAAAACACACACAAGCACAATCTCCTGTTGTGTAATGAAACCTCTAGCGCTCTATTTTGCGTCCTTCTTTATTAAAACGATAAAAAATCAAATATCAATAGTAACAAGATGCGCCAACTGGAAAACTGATACATAAAACAAAACGATGAGTTTTTTCCACATTAACTTATTTAGCCTTAACCCTCATTAGCCTATATGATCTATCCGTTATTATTTAGCATCTTTATGACGACTTACCGTTTCCTAACGCAGCCATGTTGATCAACTTATATTTCCTGAATAATTTCTGGTTCTTCAGGAGCGACCCGCAAAACAGTCCCTCGATAAACCCTTAAATCCAAAGAGAGTCTAATATAACCGAGTATAGCGGAGTTCATTCAGTGTTTCCGGGGCTAATGGAAAAACTTGCTCCCTCTTCCTTCACCTCATGCATGCATTCAACTCCGCGCTCCAACCAAGTTGCGCGTTTGTAGCTGACGAGCGCATCTTTGCCGACGCCTAACTTTCCGCAAAAGAAATAAAGTCAAACGCCAAAGAGTTTTTCCAACTTTTTCTGTTGAACTGGACGCAATACTGAGCAGGAACGTGTGGAATCAAGAGTATCTGACTTTTTTGACCACCGTGGGGTTAATTCGCCTGCAGGCGGCTCAGAGAAAGCTCATTTCATCGGATTTAAAGAGAGCGAGGGGGAGAGAGAGAGAGAGAGACAGAGCAAAGTCTCTGCTTCCAAGGCTCAACACCTCATAACAAACACAAACTGCAGAGCATCTCTGGATGCCTTGGGATACACCAAGCAGGTCGTTGGAGCCAGTTGCTGGCAATTTTAGTGCCTAGAATAAATTTATCACTGGAAATTCATCTGCCATGATAACATCTGAAGTCAATGAGAGAGTTGGCTGCAAGTCAGATTCTGGTAGCACTTTTAATCACGATGCAACAAATCACGTGGCTAATTCTTTTAATATTGAGCAACGACTCTGTTTAGCAGTTGCTTCTTGCACAAGACTGAATTAGGCTAATTTATGAGCAGTCATGCAAAAAAAAAGGCAACACGTTCTGAGTGTATCTGGCAGTTTGGAGATATTCTGAGAACACAAATATGTATGCTTTTCTTTACAGACAGGATAGTTCGTAGAAAGTATTAGATAAGCAGTTTGAGCAAGTTGCAAACAGCAACAGCAGAAAACACACTGACTTGTTACAGTCACACTAACCTGGAGCTTAATAGGCTTTAATTCCCTTACATAGGATTAAAGGGCGCTGTGGAAAGGTTTTACTTTCTCAAGCCCCTTTAAATACACATATTCAAATCTAAAGTAAAAACAAGGATGCAACTGAATTTAGTCTGTGCCTGCATCGTCTGGTCAATCAATTTATCAAGGTTGGTTTATGTACAAAACGTGAGGTTATGGATTCTCAAATTTGTCATGTGTGATTTTTAAGAAACAGCTCCAGAACACAGTCATTCACCATCACCTGATATGTGTGTTATGTGTAGCTGTATCACCTGACAGAGAAACTCCACACCCCCAATCATCCCCTGAGCAACAGACCATGAACAAGCTCATCAATTTTACAAGCACTTTGTTCCAAAACAAACAGCAGCTTGAAACAAAGTGATCTGTAGCAGTAACCAGGCTTTGCTAGTTTTTCTAAAAGGCCACTGATCTCTACTCAACTATGAAATATGAAACATGTTATTGTTAAAATAATAATAAAAAAAATACAGTTTTTAAATTTGAACTTGACCATCAGCAGAGTTTATTTGGGAACATAAACAGGACCTGCTGAGTTCAAAGCTCAAGATTTTCCTTTACCAAATATGTGAGGTCATCATTTAGATTCGGATAGCAAAATAAAAAATAGAATATGTTTTGCATCTGCCCCCAAAATGATATTTTTCCACAATTATATAAGCATGATTAATCGAGTCTTTTAGCATCACTGCAGAAAAACCACATCACTCAGCGGAAATGTGAAGCATGAGTTCTGCAACATTAGAAAGAGCAGCAAAGCTGAATAGTAGTGCTGTGAAGAAGTTCTGCTAGTGCTACATTGATTGAATACACACACACACACACACACACACAAGTGTGTTTTGGTATCCTTATGGGGACCATCCATTGACTTCCATTGATTTTAGTAACTAGATTTATACCTAACCCAAACCCTTTTCCTAACCTTAACCATTACTGATCTATAACTAACCCAAAGACTAACTAAATCTCTATTCACATCATACCTATAAACCTAACCCCTAACCCTAAAAAGGGGATTCCCCCCCATGGGGACCAGGCTTCGGTCCACACAAGAACCCTCGGACCCCAGAAAGATAGTAAAAGTCAGGAAACGGGTCCCCAGGAGGTCAGAAATACAAACCCACACACACACACACACACACACACACACACACACACACACACACACAAAGCAAAAAAAAATACCTTCATCAACATCTGATAAAGATTCTTCTCTGAGAATTTCTGGCACATTGGCCCGTACTGTGATTTGAATACACGTAAAGTGAAACATGCAGGTTAATGATCCTACCACTCAGTGTACGGACATCATGCAGTAAGATGATGAATTAGATTTTTCTGTAATAATTCCATACCTTCATCATCTGACATGTCGAGGAACTCATTCATGGTCTCTGGGACATTGATTCTGTGTTTTTCTGATGCGCTCTGCAGGTACGAGAAATAAAATTTGAATAACTAGAATGCAAAGTTTGCAGAATTAATAAACAATGACCCACTAATACAAAGTCAGCATCAAATGAACATTAACTCAGGAAATTTGCTTGACAAGAAAGATTTTAATTTTGAAAAGATTATTCATAAAATATGTCAAGAACAACATGAAGATTATTAGTTACCTTTAAAGCACGAGTTTAGTGTTAAAACCAAAACAAATATTTTACAATAATTTCATTTACAAATAGTGAAATTGACTCTAGTCACCACAAGAGGCAGTAAAAGTGCTTGAGAGCTGTTTTAACATCCATAACGAGTCATTAAAGATCCCACAGACTTCAGGTGCAGCTTTATAAGACTTAAACCAGCAGCAGAGGTCTCTGCATCAGAGGTAATATGACCTTGATCTTCAAGAACCTCTCTGATGCTGATTGTGCCTCTTTCTCCTCTCTGCTTGCTCATCCTGCTGCATAAGATCACTGTTAGGGACCTCAGCTAAATCAGGAGAAACCTTAATCTTCAATTTAAGCCTTCTCTGTGTTTGTTAATCAGGACAACTTCACACGTGACAGCGTGACTGACTGACATGCCAGTTGATTTGATGTACTTGGCAAAGTTTTAATTTAGATCAGGGGACGGTTTAAAATGAGTTTAATACTGAGATCTAATGATAAAGACGAGAGTCTCACCATGGCAGTGAGGTTTTCGTCAGTCATGGGTCTCAGAGTGTCCACCACAGAGATGTATCCAAGACGACGAGCGATGGATAAGGCAGTGTTCCCGTTCTAACCAGTGAAACACAAACAACGAAGAACAAGAAGGAAACACACAAAGACTTTATTATTTCAGCTCCTGCTCAGTTGAGGAGTATTTATCTGAGCCCTGCTTACCGCGGTGAGGTCGTTAGCTGAGGCTCCATACTGAAGCAGCAGGTTGATGATGTGGGTGTGGCCCTGCTGAGCTGCCTGGTGTAGCGGACTGTACCCATTCTAGACAAACATAAACATAATCACTTAGTCTCAAAAAGATGATCAAATAAATCAAGGTAAGACAGGAAGATGTGCTGCAATTTGTATCTACCTTAGTTTTGGCATTGACTTTGGCATGGTGCTGCAACAGAAAGTTTGCCATCTTTCCATTGCCGTAGTGACAAGCCACATGTAGTGGAGTGTAACCCATCTGCGAGAGTTATGTAGAAGAAGAAAAACAGACGTGAAAAGGCAAAAAGAAAACAAGGAAAAGAACGAGGTGTGTACTCAAGATCGTATCATGCATCTCTATCACTCTGAAAAACACATGAATACTGAACAGTAACCATGTTCAATGAGTGAATACTAAATATTTGTTGTATACAACTGTCACGTCAGCACAAACATGCAACAAATAACCTTCAGTTGCAGCAGATCTGTCCCACTGAATAAACAGAGGGTGTATTAATATTACTAAATCTATGTTTCCTGCAGAAACACACATATCTAATAACTGTGATAAAACTCAGAAACTACACAAAAACATTCATTTCAAATTAAATAAGAAACATGAAGAGACAGAGTGCAGTAAAAATGCATCATACTACAGCAAAAAAAAAAAAAAAACTGACCTTACAGACTGTGGTTGTCTGTTAGAGAAAGCAGTACCTTTGTTTGTGGGTTGATGTCGGCTCCGTGGTTTAGTAGGACTTCTGCAACACCGACTTTGTCTTCCTGTGCTGCTAAGTGCAGCGGTGTGAGTCCACTCTGTGTTTGATGACAGTGCACACACGGATTTAGGAAATACATAAAATAAATATGTTCTAGTTGGAGCAAATGATTAGAAGAGGAGATTTGGAAAGACTAGAAGCAGTTTTAATAGTGACCAGATTAAATTTAGAGTTGAAATTGATTCTGAAAATGTTGATTTGTATAACTGAAAAGAATTTCAGTGTTTTTAAAGCTTATCTCTACTTGATTTCAGCCAAAAAAATGACCTCATTCAGCACCTTATTGCACACATTGACGTTAGCGTTCTTGGCCAGCAGCAGGGAGACCAGGTCCACGCTGCTCTCCTGCGCTGCCAGGTGAATGGGACTGATGCCCTGCCGCGTCACTGCATTGGTGTCGGCGCCGTACTCCAGCAGCGTGGTCCCGATGTCCATTTGGTTCTTTTTGGCAGCGATGTGAAGAGGTGTGTAGCCATTCTGAAACCGGAAAATGAAATTCACAGATTAGATGAAGTGATTTAATGGTGTATTGCAGCATTTTAGAATTAATTGGGTAACTTTGTGCTCAGTGTAACAAAAACAGGTTTGTTGAGAGTTTTCCTCTATGATGTTTAAATCCCATCCTGAATCAAAATGGAATTTTCCTCAAACATTATAGATCCAAGTATGAAGAAACATTACAATTTTTACAACATTGATAAATGTATAGAAAAAGATGGTGGACTGTAAGGGCCAATCATGATTCAAAAAGTTTAAAAATAGGTAAATGCCTCTAAGAAAACAGATATTTAACCCATAAAAAAACAACTTTTTATTTCTCACACGTAATTAATTTCAAAGCATAGTAAAATAGCAAACTACATTTATTATTAAAATAGTAAGGTAGTCAAAAAGCCTCAGGGTGAGCTTGAATAAGACCATGAGCTAAGCGTGCAAAAGTGAAGCGTCACATTCTATGTATTTACAAAGTCGCTGTGTTGCCATGGTTACTGTGTTTTTGCAGCATGTTCTAAAAATATCCATCTAAAGAGGCTCTATTTCTAAACTTCCTTCACTGAATCATTTCAGATTTCATTTGTATGATTGAGACCAACATCTGTTTCACATGTAGCATAAAAATGTCTTTTGTTTTTCCTGTCTGAGCAACATTGTTTTATGATGCGACTCTCAGATGTTTTACAGCTCGTGTGAAAATGCTTGACAGTTTTTAAAAGTACACACAGACTGATACATTTCCAAAAGCACTTAGTCTAAACAGAAACTTCAGAACCAAGCCAGAAAAAAAAGTTTCTAAAGAAAAGAGCAGGACAAAGTAAAGACCAATAAGGGATAAGAAAAGGGGCAAAAACAACAGATAAATCTTCCTTTTTTTTGTTATTTATTTTCTAAAAAGGTAATTACAAAAGATTTAAAACAAACCTCAACTATATTCTAATAAACTCTCACAAAATTTACAGCTAAAAAAACACTGAGTTGAGATCCTGAAAGATTTTAGAACATGTTCAGAGACACTGATGAGCTCACATAGAAACAGATGAGTATTAATTCTGTATACATACACATAAACATTACACACATATCACAATGTTAATGATCTGAGATGACATGGGGGTGAAGTCGTTTTATCACGAGTGTATATGTGCGTCAGTGTGGATACCTTGGCGGCAGCATGTGGTGAAGCTCCCTGATCCAGTAGCAGCAGTGCCACTCTCGGATTATCGTAGTGAGCAGCTACATGCAGTGGAGTTAACCCACTCTAAAACACACACACACACCCAAATGTAAACCCACATTCATACAAACAGGGCATGCAACACAGCAGGTTAGAAATCCCTGAAGACCCACAATCACAGACAAGCAGATAAATAAAATAAAAACAAACAAATTAATAGAATGTTTAGAGATGGAGAGATGGATGTCAAACTGATGAAAAGTCATGCTGGAAACAACTTTACCTTAAACTCTTAAAGTAACTAGAAAACAACAGAATTACCCAAGACCGATGGACTAAATTTGGAACAAGACCTTAATAGCCAATAAAACCTAACTCCAAATTGTTGCTATATTTTTATCAATAAAAGTTCCAGAAAGCCTAAATTTCAATAGTACAAAACACAGTTTTTCACTGTAATGAGTGAAATAGCCAAAAACAAGGATGTCACGTAAAACAAATGTCATCAAAGTGTTTTGTTTCTGCTTGACTGAAATACAGGAAAACCTAATTTACTCAGATGTAATGGAACTCGGAAAAACAGATTATTTTTGTTTGTTGCTGATGACTACATGTGCCGGTTCTGCATGTTGACAGCAGATTGGATAAACAAGTGAAACACACAGAAAATAAAGATTTGATTTCAAAAGGAGATGCAACTTTAGTTACATGGATGTTCTTCCTGCTACAGAAAAGGAGGATTTTAACCAAAAACAGCTACTTGGATGGCAGTTTGTTCAAACTTTTTAAAGACATCAAGGCTTTTTTGTTTAATCACCTAAATGAACACCACAAACTTCAGCACGATGACATAAAAATATTTCTATGATATTTAATCAGTTGTTAAACTTCAGCTTGATTTAACTGTCTGATTTTAGGATGATGCATTGCTTTTATTATGTTAAATGCTCTCAGGTGACAGCAGGCTTGTGCTAAAAAAAAGTGGGTCAGTATATGCGTGTGCACAAGGAAAGAAAAGACAAATCTGCCTGCAAGTTTTTTTGCAACAGGGAAATCAGATTTTGATTTATATGAACTTATTTCTCCCAGAATGTTTGTATGTTTAAGCAGCTGAACATCTGAAGAACTGTAAACTCACTTTTCCGGCAGCATCTGCTGGAGCTTTTCTCTGCAGGAGTAAACTGGCCACCTCCAGCTTGCCATACTTTGCTGCCACATGCAGCGGAGTGAACCCTTTCTGTTGGACACATAACAAAACACATCAAATAACATTAAAACAAAGACTACATGGAGAAAAAGAACAGAGTGAAAAGATTTTAAAAATAACATAAAATCCATGTTTTTATTTGTTCTGAGTCTATAATGATTTAATATCTTATCTTAAATGTGAACTTTACATAAGAAATCTCACCAAAAATGACAATTGTCTCAGAAAGTGAGCCAAAGATTGGACAGTATGTTAATCTTGGCCTCCTTCTTGTGTGTATGCGCAGATATTTAAAGACATGTGGTCATATTTCCCAGAAGGATGTAGGACTCCCACAGATCCCCATTTGCTCTGAAACACATGACCTCGTTTGTGTGATTGGTTACAGTCAGCGCTCACACAACCTCCATGATGGAGGACTGTTGGTTTAAGTGATTTTAAATGTAGCCACTCTAATGATCGATTGGCTTCATAAATATCACAAATAATTTATGACACAATTTTCATTCCTCATTTCCTCTTTTTTCCATCTTGCAATGACATCATTTCTTTGCAAGTCAGACTCTGGTAATGTCCCAAAAGATATTGTGTAAATGAGTACGAGAGCCCCATATGGTTTACCCTTCATTAATATGCTCCACTGACAGAGGTGACCTTTAGAAACACCCCCCATCCCCCGGCTTTATATCACACACTTGCACAAACCACTTGAATAAAGTGTTTTCCACGTCTCCTCTCGACTGTATGAAATGTGCAATTATGCAGATGTGCAACGGCCACCACAATTCAAGAATGTTCATATGGTATTATTGATCATCCTAATGTTGTTGTAGTAAATAATTTTACTACACCAACAAAATATTTCACCAATTCTTTGTTCAGATGATTAAATACAAATCATTTGGAAGCAGAAACAGCAACTGGCGCCCACTAGTGGATAAAAACTGAAAGAACGTCACAACCTCTGCCATGATGATTTTTATGTGTGTGTTTCCTGTGAGTTTCTCCACCTTGGTTGATGAAGAAAGTGAGGCGCCATTCTCCAGCAGCATGGCAGCAACATCTTGGTGTCCTTCGCGAGCAGCCAGATGTAGAGGGGTATAGCCCGAGGTGGTGGCGGAGTTGGCAGAGGCGCCACACTGCAGCAGCTGCTGGACGATGTCAACTTTTCCCAGCCTACTGGAAATGTGCAAGGCTGTCTGATCATCCTGCAGAGAGCAAGGAGGTGACTTTCATGACCTTTTATATAACTGTTTCCACCCCTTGAGCCAGTGACTGTCAGTGAAGCTCTGTTCTCTAACCTTGGACTTGATGTCCACCTTGGCTCCATTCTTCAGCAGGTATCGGACTACGTCTGCCTGACCCGCTCTGGCTGCCATGTGGAGAGCTGTCTCTCCTCTCTAGAGGACACGTGACAGAGAGACACTGACATCAGACCTGTACAAAAACGTTTACCTTAAAAAAAAGGGAAATTATAAGAGCAATAAATACAATTTACTTACAACATTGGTAGTGTTAGGTGATGCTCCGTGGCGTGTCAGTGCATGAACAATGTTCTCGTGACCCATGAAGGCTGCCACATGGATGGGCGTTAGGCCAGACTTCACAGAAAGAAAAAAAAAATGACAAAGAAAATGCAGGTAGCATTAAGCTTAATTATAACATTCCAAATGATCAAATTTGCAGTTTTTCAAAATAATTTGCTGTCATACCTCAGTGACAGCTTGGATGGATGCCCCATGTTTAAGCAAAAGCTCCATCACCCTTACTCTGTTCTTCTTGCAAGCAATGTGAAGCGGAGTGAAGCCGTTCTGCATAACGACAGAAAGAGGAAACAGACTGTTGCAGAGCATCACCGACATCAACTGAAACACGAGCTTCACATTCACAAAACATCAGCTGTGATTTCTGACAGAGGCGAGAAACAAATTATGATGCGAGGTGCAGAAAGAATCCACTTCAAAAGAGTAAAATAAAATATTTATTTCCTTAGTCCTCAAAGATTTCCCCATCTGTGTTCACTTGATCGACTCTTCTTCTCTTGTTCCTCAAACAGTTTAATTTTTTCCCCTCATGCTTCAACCATCAATTTCTGCCTCTTTTAAGAGAATCTTCAGCATTTTACTATCTTTTATTACCCATTTAATCATTTCGTTGCATGATTATAATCTCTTTATATCGATGATGGATCATTTAAAGAGAACTTTGTGTCTTATTATATACAGTTAAACTGAAAAAATATGCAATTATAAAAATCTTCTGGGGAAAAGACTTGTAAAGAGTTGTATTATGTAAAAGAAATGTAATTTCCTGATCCACAAAATAAAATCTTGATTTAATCACAAATTTTTAAAAACCAGTTTATACCTGTTTGAGTCAAAGATTTGTGAAATGAGTAAAATAGCCATTTGCAAACCTAATTTGTTTCAGAGTTTAATAGAAACAGTTTTAACTGTCTAAGTAAAGTAAAAAATGCACTTTATTAATTTCTCATAATCCTTTAATGAGTGATACTTCTGTGTCCTTTCTACTCACCAGAGCTTTTGCATTGGGGTTGGCCTTCTTGTCCACGATGAGCTTTGCCACCTTGTAGTGACCACAGTGTGCAGCGACGTGCAGAGCGGTCAGGTAGTCGTTGGTGACGTCATCCACCGGCACGTCATGCTGGAGCAGAAGCTGGACGCAGTTCAGGTGGTCCCCTTGAGTGGCCATGTGCAGTGGCGACAGACCGTTCTAAAGAAGGGATGGAAGGAGGGAGCGAGAGAGAGAAAAAGAGACAAAGACAAACGGACACACGCAGACAGACACATAGACAGGTGGACAGACAGACACAGTAAGTTAGGACGTGGGCATGTGCTGTAAAGGAAGAAACTGTAAAGGAAGTTGCTGAGAAGGTTACAGAAGCATTGTTATAACGAGGTCATTACAACAATGTCTATGTTACACTGGTTGTCCTGCGTGGTCAAACTTTGGGGCTACACAGCGAAGACGGGCTGTTCTGGAGAAGTCGCACAAATATTATGAAGACATTGCGACAACACTTCAGCAACAATAGATCTGCTTTCTGATTGGATAACAGACTTCAAAACACTCTGACCGACCTGATTTTTAAAAAAATACAAAAATCATGATCTACTTGAGGTTTTTGATATAATAATAAAAAAAAAAAAGCATGTGACGTGCACGCAAATCTCCCAGATTGAAAGTCCTTGTAGCTACCTTGGTCTTAGACAAGATAGGAGCTCCTCGGTCCAGCAGGATCTCTACCACCTGTTCATGTCCGCTTCTTGCTCCGCAGTGAAGAGGTGTTAAACCATCCTAAAAAAACAAGTAAACAAAGAACAGAGGAGATCTTAATAAATCATTTTAAATACACAAGTAATTCTTCTCGAACAAGTAATTACTATTTAATAAAAGTTGTTTTAAACTTCCCACTCAGTATCAAATACATGCATTTTTAAGGCTTTAAATTTGATTCAAAGTTGAAAAAAAAAATCGGATCGTTGATCAACTGAACTTTTTTAGGCATATACATATGAAAATATTCAATTTAAGTCTGGTTGCCTAAAAAAGACACCTAACAGAACTGTGTCCTGATCTCACCTTGGTTTTTGCATCAATCCTGGCCCCTCTGTCCAGCAGCAGCTTGACCATATTGCTGTTGCCCCTTTTTGCTGCCACATGAAGTGGTGTGATGTCATTCTGAATCAATGACAAGGTCATTTATATTATTATTATTATCATTTACTGTAAATGCAAACACAAAAAAGATTAAATGTCTGCATATACATATAAAAATTCCACAAATTCTAATTATTAAAATAGAAATTGATGTGATATGGGATTAAACTACATTGAATCCTCTTTTTTTTAAAAAAAACAAGTGAATCTTGTTTATTTCCAGTCACTGCAGCTGCTCTGGCCTGTAATCACCATCAAAAAGCAACACCAACACTACTGATTCACAGTAATTAGAAGCCACTGTTAACTACATTTAGGCAACATCTAATTGCTTTCACCATCAGATCACAATGATACTGTAGTAAATAACCTGTTATAAGGACAATTAAATTAAATGGTAATATTGGTTCATCTTGCACCCTCAGTGAGACTCTGACAGTGACAGAAAACAATTAAATACATTCAATTGTTTGTTTTTTTTTCCATTCTATTTCCGAGAGAATGAATATAATTTCTGCTTCACTGTTGTAGTTAATTGACAGCTTTAAGTACTGATTCTGGTTGGTTTTGTTGGCTTGTTGCTCACACATTTAAACACAATGCTTGTAATACCACTAAGAAACAGCAGACGGCAGAATAAACTCACCCGAGCCATGAAGTCCACAGCAGCCCCTCTGTTTAGCAATAATGTAGCCACGTTAATGTTGCCATAATGAGCTGCGATGTGTAGGGGTGTAAAACCACTCTGAAGATTCAACAAATCCAACAAAAGACACATGGAAGCAGACAAGAACACACATTATATTAGAATAAATGTGACACAACACTTTTAGGAGTCGTACCTCAGGCTTTATAGCTGTTTATAAGTTTATGGTTGACATCCAATCACACTCCATCAAACAAGGACACGTTCAACTGCAAACTGTCAATTCATCTTTTTTTTATATACAGGTGGTCTTTAATGAAGCACGAAACATGGGGCCAACTTTGTTTTGGTTTTATTGCATTTTAAAAGGGGAAAAGCACATTTATTAAAATGAGTACTGCAATCCATCATGCAGGATTTAGCCATACAGGCTCAGTTTTATCCACAGTCTCTGGCAGGTTTTTAATTTTTAGATTAGGATAAAAACTTGTATCACATCTACAATGAAAATTAAATAAATATGCAAACAATGAGAATAAAAAAGGATTTTAAATAAGAGGAATGTCCTGGATGAATCACTAATGGCTGTTAAAGCTACAAGAGGACGCCCTAAACAATATTTTAGCCTTTTAATTCCTGGAATGTCTTTAAAAATCAGGTGGGAATGAAGTGTTTAGGAAAAAGGGTTGCGATCATATTGTATATTTAAAGCCAATAACACTATTATAATCAATTTTTAACAAGTTTATACTAATAACTTAATTATGTTAATACTGAAAAATAAAATCCACCTTTTATGATAAAATCTAAGGACGACTTGTGGCTCATACTAATCCAGTCCCTTTAAAAATATTCAGTAACCTTTCTACGGATGCAAATTTGTTTACCACAATGCTCAAGCCTCAGATTAAAAATGCCATTTTTGGGTGAATCATACCAGATGACTGTCAAGCCTGCCAACTCCTGAAACAAGCCAACCAAAACAGGCACACACAGAAGGTGGCCACCTGGCATTGCTGTGACGAAGTGGCTCTCATTAAGGCAGAAGCAGTGCCATGTTAGCCTGTTGCTTTGATCCCATGCAAAACGCGTTAGGTGCAAAGATTCAGGATTAGAAGTAGTAAAATAATCCAGAAAGAGTAACAAATGTGACTAAATGCCTGTTGCTAGAAAGCAGGATGTTTTGCAGCTTAGAGGGAAGTTGATTGCCATGCAAGTTAAAGACAAACTGCTGCTTTTCAGAAAATGATAACCACTCTTCATGCAGTCACTGGTTATCATGTTGATCAGTTTCATGGACAGACTGTATCAGGACACATCAAGACATTTTCTCAACAGTCACAAAAAAATTGGCCAAAAGACAGAAAAACTTTGGACAGATTCAGAAACCATGAAACCATTCGAATCAAGGAAAACCTTGATACCCAAGCCCCCAGTTTTTACTCAGTCAGTATTAGTGAGACATGCGCTGTTTCTGTGGTTTTCTCCAGGACTCGAGATTTTCACTGTGAAGCAATGAAGAGGTGGAAGACAGGACTGAGCTAAAATGGAAAGGGGGATATAAAAAAGGGGCTGCAGAAACACTACTGCATCAAGTCAGGGGCACTGAAGTGAGTGCTGTTGTTGTTTTAAGAGTTGGTATGAACTGCAATGAGGAAACTACATAATGTACAGATATATGAGTGTACCTCTGTTGTTCTATTCACCATCATCTACAGAGTCAGCCAAAAGAGGAGAGAACGGGCAGTTAGTGAGAAAAAAAAGCAAAAAAGGGCCTCCAGTAGAATGAAAGGAGGAGAAGGAGCAGAGAGGAGTAAATGAGCTGAGTGATAAACAAAACAATAGACCAGATTTGAAGATTAAAAAAGAGTTAAAGACAATCAAATTCACAATAAATAGCAAGAGCCCACTGCGCATTTACAAATTTTTATGTTTTCCATTTAAAATAATCACAATGATGAATTAAATACAATTTTTTTTTTTTACTTTTGCTCCTTTCCTCTTTCTGCAAGAAAATAATATCAAAAATAAATTCTAACAAGAAAAAAAAAAAAAAAAA
>SSNP01000023.1:2953376-3162249 GCA_006937955.1 Pachypanchax playfairii
AAAAAAAAAAAAAAAAAAAAAAATAGAAAAAAAAAACTGAGGCATAAATTTAAAGTCATCTGTGTTGAAAGAAATCATTAAGAGATTTCAAAATAAAAGTATCCAAATAAAGAGCTTATGTCAAAGCTCTCATGCATTCGTGCTCACCTTGGACTCCACATCGGCGTTGTGGTCGTTTTGTAGGAGCAGGGCCGCGGCCTTGGTGTCGTCCTTGCGTGCAGCGATGTGCAGGGCAGGCAGACGCACCTTGCCCTTTGTATCGTTCTCAAGTAGCAGGGAGACCACCTGGTCATGGCCCTGCTGGAGAGCCACTGCCAGAGGGGTGAAGCCATCCTGTATATAATGGGTAGAAGAGTCACAAATGCTAAATGAGAGCAGTGATAAATCACAGGTGGTAGATATGGAAGGACATAGGTTGGACACAGCACAGAATTGAGTCACTGATCTCTGTCCTGATCTGTGTGTGCATATGTGCAAAGCTGATACACAGCTAAAATCATGCTCACATGTAACCCTTAGATGTAAACCAGCAGACTGCAGACTGGTTTGGATTCTGCATTTACCCAATTAACTACATATCTCTGTGCTTCTGATCATGTGTGCATTAGACTGGTAAGCATGCAAGTGTCTGAGTTCTGCAGACTGAGCAGTGTAAATGACAGCAGCAGCAGTGGTGAAGGAGAAAGAGGCAGTGAGTGGAGCAGACCTCATCTGTGACCAACTCAAGGTCACTCTGATTCCACCAACATACACTACCAATCAATGAGGCTTTGCCCAGACCCTCGTGAAGAGATGAGTTGGGGGAGGAGGGGGGAGAAGGGGAAGACAGAGCAACAATGTGAGACAGAGAGAAGGAGGAAGAAGACAGTGGCAGGAAAGGCAGAAGAATATGGAGCAATGTGGACACAGGTAGATGCAAAAGGGGTGAGAGAAGGAAACAAAGGGGAAGAGGAGATGAATGTGGTTAGTACATAAAGAACACACACATGACTGAGGCAAATGCATGGAAACACTGTTCAATAAATCATACTTCACACCTATAAAAGGAAAAACATGCACACTCTACCTCTGTGGCGATACTCTGGCTGGCGCTGTTCTCCAGAAGGAACCGAACAACCTCCAGGTGATTCTCCTGGGCTGCCATGTACAGAGGAGTGAAGCCATTCTGCAGACAAAACACACATTTACTGACAAAACAAAACTACTTTCACATTTACTCACAACTTTTCTTTTCTGTCATTGTGGATGAAGAGAGCACAGCGGATTTTCAGTATTTCGCAAACGTTCTTATGTTTCCCCAAAATGTGTTAAAATTGTTGTCTTTTCACTGTTAATGTTTCCTGAATTACTTCTGTTTTACTGTTGGGATTTTCAAAAATCTAAAATGTCATCTTGCCCTTCACTCTCAGTGTATTTAAAAAGGGATAACGTTGAGAAATAAATACCCAAACATTAAGAAAATGTTCAAATCAACCTGAGATAAGGACGGGGCCTGAAATCTTTCCTCTCACCTTGATCTGACAGAGTGAGATGTAAAAACGCAGAGACAGCAGTTTGCAGGAGAAGCCTAGTTGGAATGATGCCAGAATCTGTCAGAGAACGTCTCTCCACTACGTGATTCCCTCAATGTTACTGACTTCCTGATACACTATCATCCTAACAGATGTGTGCGCCGCAGTAGTGCAATTACATTATGTTTCAGGTTCTTGCTGCTGTGTACATGCATGTGTGCATGCTGAGTGTCTCCCACCTGAGATTGTGCATTGACATTGGCTCCATTAGTGACCAGCTCTTTGACGACTTCCGTCTGGCCAGCCAGTGAAGCTATGTGCAGAGCAGTGTTTCCTTTCTGGATTACACAGAACAACCAAAGGAATGCATGTTAAGCTCTGGCCCACCTGTTCCAACAATGTGCTTGGAAGTGTGTGAGTGACTTTTTACAGCCATTACCAGCGCTGTGAAAAAGTATTTCACCCTCTTTAGATTTCTTCTTTTGTTTTGCTTTTTTTGAAATATTTTTGAATGGTGCAAATACTTTTTCACACCACCGTGTATCCATAACAGTGTGCTCTAGTAAATCCCATCATGCACATTTAAACCACAGGCTCTGGTATCCCCCCTGTTTGCACTGCCAACAATGTGTCACATCCGATCCCCGTGTTCCACAAGCAAATAAGCCTCAGTCCAAAAATAAAATCACACGACACTTTTTATGAATCTGTATAGATATCCTCAAGTTGTCCTCTAACTGAATGATATGAAGATTTTATCTTTTCTGTATGAGGATCACTTATGTTTTCAGATTTCTGATGCAGCTAAATCAGAAGATACTATACATCTGCAGGTTTTTAATTCAAACAAATTAGGTGAGCAATAGAAAGCAGCTGTGTTCTTGCCATAATAACCTTACTGTAACTTGTTCACATCTTTAAAGTTTAGAACTCAAATTTACAAGCAGCTGCAGAGTAAATAAGCCAAAAGCAAGTTCTCTCACTGAAAAGAATAAATTTAGGTGTTTGTTTAAGTGTAGCATCACAAAACTCATATCTTAGATGAAACCTCCATGTTCTTAAGTATCAGCGTTTCCTCACAATGCCTGTGCTATCTGCTTAAAAAAAAAAAGTCTGATGACATTAAGATGCAGTCCATAAACTAATCCCTCTGCATCCTCGGGGTTACGGTGCAGGGAGATCCTAATTGGGCAGAGTTTCTCCTTGATCTTAAGTATTTCTTTGTGCCCTTATGTTTATGTCAGCACCAGGCATGTGGCCCAGGGCAGAAAGACTAAATGTGACTACCAAATGGGAGTAAAAGCCTTTAAGGTACAAATATGAATAACCTAAACAGCTTTGCTTCTCAGCTCTTTTAAAACATGAGAATAAAGATTTGTCCTGTGATTTATAAGATTATGCAGCTCATAAAAATGTCCTTCCTGTACTAAAGTTTACTGAATGTACTCAATAATATTTGAGATGATCGCACTCAATGCATTTTACTTGATTATGATAATATATTTAATAATTTGCAAAAACATTCCCTGAAGGGGTGATTAATTATTGAACATGTGTTAAACAAAGGCTGCACACTTAGCAGTCATATTGCAGCTGCATCCTGTTTAATTCTATACACAGTGGCCACATTTTGTTCTGAATCTAAATATAGTCTTTTGTAACATCAGTAGGTTATTAGGTGTGTCTTACCTTTGTGGCTGCATCCACAGCGGCTCCAAGCTTCAGCAACTCAGCAACAACCTCCACATGCCCCTCTTTGGAGGCCAGGTGAAGAGCGTTCAGGCCATTCTGGGGAAAAATATATATATTTATAGAAGTGTGAAAATGTTAAAAATGTTATTTATGGCTTTTGTAATAAGAATAAGTTAATGTTCGTCATTTTATTAAAAGAATAGGCCTTCACACAGAGATACAACAGTTATAGAAGCAACTTACCTGATTGCAAATGTTGATCTCAACTCCAGACTTGAGGTAGTCAAGGACTTTTTCAAGGTTTCCTGCACGGGCAGCTCGCAAGTAACTGGCATTACTATCAGACTGGAGAGAAGAAAACAAAGGAAAACAAAAGAAAGATGAAGAGATGGAAAAGAGGGAGACAAAATAAAAGCAGATGTGAGTCAAAGATCCAAACATCTCCATTCTTTGAAGGCACACAGGTGAACTAGAGCAGAACCGTACCAGGTAGAACTCTGTCATATTTTCTCAGACATTTAAAACATCTTGATGAAGCTCCATCAAAGACAAATCCAGCAAAATGCACGGCTGTTTTTAAACGACAAAAAGTCAAAAGATCATCCAACATATGATTCCAACAATGTTCCTACATCAGATCCAACATGTCTGTTGTTCCAGCTTTGCTAAATCCAAACATATCTTATTCCCCAGCGTATAGGAAGTCGAGTAACCGGGTGGTCCTCACAGCTGCCACAGAGCCCTCTTCCTCCTTTCCATAGAAATCTCCGCTGTATCCGCCGGTGAAACAGTTTGTGAGAATATGACGCTGTGCTATGAGAAGCAGCGCACCCTGTTTTGTGCTTGGCTGTCCTTTATTCCACTACAGAAATAGGGCTTTGCACACCAAAATAAAATGATGAGGTAAGCATGTTTTCATCCCTGTAACAAACACGGGGAGCAAGTTGACTGGGGATAGAGTGGGATGTTGTGGGAGGGAGGGGGGAGGGGGGTGAGACTCAGTGAAGGATGAGAGTAGAAAAGACAGAGAAATGTTAAAGGAGAAAAAGAGATGTGGAGGTTATGTGTCTGTTCTGAGTTGACATTGGCTCCTGGAACATTGGGTTTGACATGTAATGACACGCAGCAAACTCTGCACATTTTTGTCTTCTTTGCAGCTGCATCACAAGAAGCATTTTGTAAAACTCAGCTCTGGAGCTGCTGAGATCAGGAGGGAGATGAACTACTTCACAACAAAAGCCCAAAACCTAAATTCCCCTAAAGTATCAAAAGCTCAGACCTCCTAAATTTAGCTTTGCACTCAGAGACAGTGAGAATAAACTGAGCTGAGCCAAACTGTTTGGTCAGTTATCCAACATTGTATGTTTCCTCTCTTCCTCTATCAGGCCTGAAATAACTCTGGCTTAAAGCCAAAATGTGACTAAAAACATGTTCAGCATCAGATTGTTCCACTGATAATCTGTAAATACATGTGTGCTGAGAAAATATCTGTCTGTGTGTTGATGCAGATGTCTAGATTAATGGCAAATGTTAACTGGAAGTTAAGCAATCTCCTGATTACAAGAAACCATCCAGATAATAAGTTTATATCTAGGAATTTCTTCTCCTAGGACTTTCTGATGAGAAATAACTGCTAATGATGTCACTGCTATTAAAAAGAGTCCTAGTGAGAAAAGTCTGAGCACAAATTCAGAATCACAACCAAAATGAACAATGCCAAACAT
Source organism: Pachypanchax playfairii (assembly GCA_006937955.1). NCBI lineage: Eukaryota > Metazoa > Chordata > Actinopteri > Cyprinodontiformes > Aplocheilidae > Pachypanchax > Pachypanchax playfairii. The sequence goes on from SSNP01000023.1 coordinate 2,958,304, forward strand.
CACCCATTATTATTAATACTGAAATTAGGATTTTAAACAAATTTAGAGTGCGTGAGTTCCTAGAAACAGCTTTAAAATGAGTAACAATGTGGACATAAAAATAAACGTTCTGTGGAGGATAAATCCACAATCTCAAGCAAGAAGTCCTCTACAGTCAACCAGCACACAGATAGCAAAAAAATAGTGTCCTTCACTTTGACATTGTGACATAGAAACATTATGTCTCACGTCCAGCTGCATCTTCAACATGCTGTCATCACATTGTAGCACATAAAGTCCCTGCACTTTGGTCACCCTGCTAAGGTCTTTTATTTTGCTGCATTATGTCTACATCCTGATATCAATTTCAGGACTATCTGTACTCTGCTGGAGGAAAAAGGAAAGTCATTTTGATGAGAAAGCATATAGCAACTACAGGAAACTAAACCAAACAAGACTGAAGTGTATTCTGATCTACATATAATTCTTTATACACCTATTTATTTTCTTGCTGCTTTTCTCGTTCCTTTTAGATCCTATAGGTTAACAATCTTGATACACTGCCTAACATTATTTTGATTTTTATTAGTATACATGTATACAATAACTCAAATGTAGAATTGTTGCATTTGGCTGGAGATGTTAAAAAGTTTAAACTCTGTAAAATTCTTTGTATAATTTCATATATTTATAAATTTTACAAAAAAAAAAAAAAACACCAGGACAATTAGCCTTGAGTGTCTAAATGTCCTTCAAGTTTTACCACATTTATATATTTTAATGTCTCTTTTAAAAAATGGCTATTTAGCACTCTGCAATTTTTTTAACAACTGCTTTCTAACATCACCTATAACAAATCCTGACTTCATCTTTCCATCTTAAACAGGATTCTTGTAAAACTTCCTGCACGTGTTTGCTGGTTGTGCACATCTGAATAGCTGCTGCAAACCACGACAGATGTTTCTTACATAACTGGAATGCACTTATTGTAATGCATATTGAGTATAACATGACAGTGTGACCTACATCTCTGATGTTTTGTCTGCCAACAACTCTGACTGGTCTGAAACCCACTGACATTGAAATATACAGGTCACACTGACAGGTGATGTGCAACATGTTTACATATCCACCGCATGCAAAACAGCCTTCAGTTTAATTTATAATAAATGCATATTTAACATAAAAGAAAAACACATTTAGATTTTGAAGGTCTTGCTTATATCTAAAAAAAATGGAGGTTTAAAAGTTAGTGTTTCCTGTTCCTGTCAACTTGTCTGTCCCTCCATGCACATTCAATCTGCATCAAACATCATGGATTTTGGAGTCTTTTTGAATGACGGAAAAAAGAGCAAAGAAAAGTCATTATAAAAAAAAAACAACAACAACAAAAAAAATGGGTGAGGATGAGAGAGACAAATCTGACACACGAGTGAGAACTGGAAAAGCTTAAAATTACACCATGACATCAAGTTACAGACCTAAAAAGCACAACAAAGGAGCTATAAAAAATGAAATTTGTCTTATTTCTCTGAATCATTAGCTGGAGTAATCTGTAATGATTTAAATTGTATAGAAAAATAACAGAATCAATACTCCTGGAAAACCTCAGCAGTCAACACAGAGATGGTTTGGATCTTAGTTCTCGACTGGTAGTCCTGGACGTCAAGATTTATTTTCCTACATGCACATAAAAGTATGTAGACAGGTTGATGTCATTCCCGTATGAACTGAGGGAGCTTACAGGAGAAGAGCAAGACCAGCAGAAGTTGTATTGTTTGACTTTATCCCCGTCTTTCCTGACAGCACAGAACTCAGAGCTCCACAGATATGGGAGCACAAAGCCAGAGGCATCAGTTACAGAGCTACAACATCCAACACAGCCAAAAAAAAAAAACTTCATCACATCATTTCCTCTCAGCATCCAAATGTGGAAGTTCCAAATGGCAAAAATCTTCACAGAATCCAGACAAATTTGTTTTTTCACGTCTTCAGGCTAAATCTAATGAACCTTCAGCTAAAAAGACAGGTACTGTTCACGATGCTCACATAGCTTTACGCTGTGTGCTCTTATGTTAAGTAATTTTCTTCTGCATGTGTTTCAGAAGCAGTGCACAAAGGAAGAAGTGTTTCAGAGCGTCAAATTTCAAAGCTCACTGAGAGAAAAATGTCAGAAAACAAATGAATCAATGAGAGCGTCAATCCTGCATATATTTGCAAAAAAGAGTTACAGTAATCCTACAGCTCTGACAGCTCTCATCACTGAAGCAGCTTTACAAAAAACTCCCTCTACAAAAGCTTCAGTGCAGCCATTCCTGTCTCACATCTTTGTGTTTCTAAATGAATACAGCTCATGCTTCAGTGAGACGGAAGCTTAAGACAGTGGAACAGACTCCTTAAAGCATAATTGGACCTTGATTTATCTTGAAGGTGTAACTGAAATTGATTTACAAATGTGCATTCCTGACGTTGTGGCAAGAAAGAGATAAAGATCAGTGTCAACTTCCCTCACTTGGAATAAGAAGAACGTATAGTCTGTTTTTTGCTTTGATCAAAATTTGAACAAATCTGGAAAAATAAAATACAAAAAAATGAATATCTAAAAATGAAACTCTCGAAAGGAATTCGTTTTTTGTGCTTGGCTCAAATGAGAATGCATATTTGCAGGTGTAGTATTGAATAGGATAAAAGGCTCCCATAAACACGCTTTTAGCTCTCCAACAGATCAGCTGACTAACCACAAACAAACAACATCAATGTAACACTAGAGGTTGATGCACTGCTACATTTACAACCTCAACAGCCTCTTTAACACATTTTTTTACACAAAGATAAATCCCAACAAAGAATCAATCAAGAAAAAAAAATCAAGTGTACTAATTAAGGTTAATATATACATAATATTAATAAAACAACACTCACTTGTGTTAGGGAGACAGCACCTTCTTCCACAGCCATGTTCACTTTCTTTTCCTCTACTGACTATTGAAACCTGAGCTCAGAGTTTGCTAGGCAGCCAAATGTCCATCCAGGCATGTATTCATCAGTCACTTAGCTTCTCTCACAACCTCGTGAACTTCCATCTCACTCAGAGTAAAGTGCAAGGTGCCATATTGGCTCAGGTAACAGAGTAAAAAAAAATGCTAATAGTGGGAATACAACACCCCTTCCTCCTGATGCACATCAAACAGGAGGTGAAGGGGTGAGAAGGTGAATATTAAAGGAGGAAAAAAGGATGTCAGGAAGGTTGATGAGGAGAGGAAGAGCCCTCAGTCGTGGAGCTGATGGTAAACAAAGCTCTCAATATCTCTTTCACGCTGTAGAAAGGACACGTGCCAAATCCCCTCTGCTGCGTCTCTCCCTCACAATCCAGCCCCTGAGTCTTTTTTTTCTCAAATGTGTAACAAGGGTAAATCCCTGCCGCCTTGTAGAAACTGACCTCAGAAAGCTCGTTCCAGTGGGGAGGCGTCCCCTGACTTACCATAATAGTGGAATCTTCTCCATCCCTTTCTGTTTCCTCTCTTTTCTTCCTCACCTTCATTTAGTCCGACCGTGGGTGGCTGGGTGGGCGAGTGTCAGTGTGATCTTGATATTCAAGGTTGGGTAGGCGAGCAGGGAGAGGGGCCAAACTGAAAATAGCAGCTGAAACAAATACTTTCACTAAAATGCCCCCTCTGTTATCCCACCCACTCCCCCTCTTTCCCTCCCACTCCTCTCTGGTTCACTCTCTCTGCCTACCAGCATGCAGCTCTTTATTCTCATCCCACTAATCAGCCCCCCTTCACCCCCCAACAAAGACTGGTGTTGATGCTGTGCATCCAGGCAGGGCTTGTTCTACCTGGAATCAGTCCGATCTCAATGCAAAGGGGTCGTACGTGTGAAGGGGGTTGGGTGGAAATGAGTCCAAACAAACAATAACACCAGACGTTATTTTGGGGCCAGCGGGCCTCCTAACTATCAATGGGGACATATAACATAGGATTAGGGGCTTTCCTTTAGTATTAGGGACACCCTCTGTCCTTCCACCTCATGCCCTCAGGAGGCATGTAACACCGCTGCAGTCAGCTGAGTGCACATAAGAAGCTCAACCTCACTGGTTTACTCAGACAAATCCTTTTCATAGCTAAGCCTCAGTTTAAGGAAGATAGCAACCGTATATACTCATAGCTTCACTGCAAAATGTGCATGAAGATCTGGAGCTGATTACTCTCCATGTGAGCTGTAGCAAAAAGACTGATGAGAGTAAATATAGCCCATAACATAAATACTGTATCTAAGTCGTATGTTTGATCTTAAGTTATTACTCCTGTGGGTGAAAAGTCATCTCATCATATATCTTGGAAGAAAGGACCACCTACACATCTAAACTGTTCCCTGGGCTTTTATTTACATGTTTAAAATAAATCATTTTATCAGTTACTACACAGAGAGTTGAGTCAGATGCTGTTAGGTGAAAAAGATTATATTGCCACACAGTTTCTAAAAGTAAAAAAAAAAATTCTGGAAACACAGTATAATGATTAGATGCAAGTTTAAACCCAATTATTTATGTTTTTGTGTATTTTACAAGACAAAAAGGAAGATGATTTAAAATATCTTGAGGCAAAATTCAAGATCTTTGAGCTGGAAAAAGTTACAAAACTATTTCTAAGGAGTTCTGATTCACCAAGAGAAGAATAAAGGCCAGTGCTGTGATTCCCTGCATGACATTATTACATGGTAGTTGGATGATCTAATATTGATTATATGTAAAGATGGTGCATATGTGAAACATATATCAGTTTAGAATGGCAAGAAAAAATATTTTTTACCATTTAGTTTATTGAAAATTCTAGGAAAATACTGCTGCAGCAAGAGGAAAAACAAAAACTTCATGATACGTACAAATATTGTTATTAAGAGAAATATTCAGAAATATCCCATACACACACTAAATCCAGGAATCCATGCTACTGCTTTCACCCAGTCTCAGTATTCCAGTCACATTGTGGGAATTTTTCAGTGTTATTAACCTTCAAACAAGAAGCAAACTGAGTTTGAGACAGAAGGAGTGTGATGAATTAAAGCAGAGGGAGAAACAGACAGTAGTGAGAGCTGACAGAGGGAGTGACAGATGCTCTAGACCAGAAGAGATGAGCTCCACATGTGATTGGTTGATCACAAGCTCCTTCAAACTAACACCGCAGTCAGCAACCCTCCTTTGTAAAAAAAAAAAAAAAAAAAAAAAAAAAGGTTTCCATGGTTACAGGGGAGGTTGCAAAGGAAGGGGAGGAGAATCAGGCCTACTTATGGGAAATGATCCCTGCTGGCACAGTTGTGTTAATACTCTGCCTGTCAACAATCACACACTTTCCATCAATTAATTTTAAATTACAAATATATTTTTAATGGGATTTCTTTGTAGGTTGGACTTGGTACATTAATTTAAAACTAATATATGCATTAAATTAATTGATCATCTGAAATTTGATCTTCAGAAAGTTGTAAAAAATTAGGTGGTTTTCAGAACATTTCAATGTAATTTATTCTCATTAAAAACACGGTTGTTTTTAAATGCATTTGATTTGATATTGCCTTATAATAGACGTTCCTCACAAATACATCATTAACTTGAAAAACAGTAATAGTTCTTCAAAAAGCTGCTGCAACGTCCCCTAAAAAAACACACATGCTAACATGTTGAAAATGAACATACATTGCTTTAGGCTAATACGGTTCTGTAGACAAGCTCAGACATCTCAGAGAAGCAGTTAAGTTTTTTTCAAAAACATACATTAGTGTTTTTTTGGAAAAATGTGCAGAATGTGCAACAGACAAGTAGCTTGCAGCAAACAGATATTTACTGCTTCTACAGCACGGAGTGTGCTCAAGGGCATGGCTCCCTCACCTGGGACATGAAACCGACACAAGGTGTTGGGGAGGGGGTGCATATAAGAGAGGATGTGAGCTGACATTGCTGCGAGGAACCAGTCAGCTTAAAATATTATCATACATTTCCCACCACAAATATTTAATATCATTTCCAACTTTGAATGTTTAGTGTTAAAGTCATACACATGCACATGTGAAATGTTCTTTCAATGGCAATCGGGAACCAATAATGCTGAGATAAACATTAGTGTTGCATTGGATTTCATCCAATTGACTTGTCAGCTGTACAGATGCAATCTACACACGTACATCCGTGTCTGTCTCACCAATCTGTCAACCGTAAACCAGACCCAGAGGAGCGAAGGTTGTGCAATGTGATACATATAGAGGAAAGGATGGGTTAAAGGTTTAGGGGGCAAAACAACAACAACAAAAACAAGTAAACAATAGGTGGGCAAGGAAAAGTGAGAAGATGGTGAACACAGGAAAAAAAAAACAAAATAGAAAAACTCTGGGGCGTGGATATAAAAGATTCAACGTAAGGACCAAACTGATCAAATAAATAGATCCAAAACTTTCATTAAACCTGACTTCAAGGCTTTCCTCCACTGTGCTCACCATGTGGAGCCTCAGGTTGACCCTAATCAGTCTGTTCAGTGGTTGAACACTGGACTCTGGTGGACAGTCTCCTGCATCACAGTTGAATCGCAAATCCCACTGAGACATTTAATACGCATAAAAATGTAAGTTACTGTGACTAAAAGTAGCAGTTGTTCTGGTTCTCTTGGCAACATTATCATAAACAAACTTTTCATAGGATTTTTCTATTTATTACAAATGATGTCTGTCTGACATCTATTTTTAAAACTTTAAAAACTGATAAAAATCTAAAAGAAAACTGCCCTCTAACATTAGTTTTTATCACCTGATAAAAAAGTGCATGATGCAGAAAAACACAGACAACTTGTAAGAAGATTAAAGATGAATTAACTCTCGTCTGTAATGTGTTTTTTACCTTTTCTGGACTTGTTATTTGAGACGGACAAGCAGATACTGTGTTTTCTTTCTCTGTATCAGTTTCCTTTCTGTTGTTTCAGTAAAACATGAAACAGGAGAAGCAGCCTCACTAATTCTTGTCAAAACAGAACCAGTATGAACACACCACTTAAACTTAAACTATAGACCTCCATTATGAGCTTTTCACTGAACTTCACTCTAATCTTTCTATAAAGAGGAAAACCGTGTCTTTCACATGTTTTATTTTATTTATGCTTATCATCACTAAATATTGTCTGAGATTTTTCCATCTTGAGTTAAAGAAATTGTAAGACTGACTGAATGTTTGTGATTCAGGAGTTTGTGATTATTTATCTGAAAATATAAAATAGAGGGGTTTTCTTTGAACCTGAAAAAGTCATGAAAAGCTTTTTGTCAAAATGACATATTTAATAATAATAATAATAATAATAATAATAATAATAATATTAATAATAATAATAATAATAATAATAATAATAATAATAATAATATCACACATGCTCCTGTTATCTTTAAACAGAAAGCTAACTGAACAGATGCAGAAATTCCCCAGATAAATTATTGACTTTTTGCTGTCTGAGAGACTGAAAATAAACACACGAGTAGCTGCAAGTCAGATTCAGTGTTATAAACCTTCAGCTGAATATTTACCAGCAACAAGAAGCCAAATACAAAAAAACATGCACACACAGTCTGTCTGTGATTTAAAAAAATCTGTTGTAAATGTAATTTCAGACGATTCCACCACCACGTTTTATTATCTCATAGAGCCATCTATAAAACAGGAGTAAAAAAAAAAAGGCTGTTACTTTGGCTTGTGGAGCAGATTTGAACTGAAGCAAAGTGTGCTGAAACAGTTTTTGCCTGATCTTTGGCAGGCAGAGCGCACCAGACGAGAGAAAACCATCAGCCATCTGTCCCCTCTGAACCCCCCTCAGATTTAACAAAGCACACACACACACACATGCAGGCAGATGTAGCTTCAAGCTGCATATAAATGTCCAAACTAAAATACACATGAACAAGAACAGATAGTGAAAGTATTGTCTACTGATTTAATCTATCTATAACAGCTTTTTTTTAAGTCAAACAAATTAAACACTCCAAATGTTGATGTTTCCTTTATGGTTTTGACATTTCGTTTTTTTCTATAAATACATAGATCATGGCATCAAGGACTGAAGGATCTGGTGTTTCTGCTTGGCGAACAGACGGGATATTAGGACCTGAAAGAGCCAGATGCCCTCCAGGCAACACAAGCTAATGGGCTGTTGAATGGGGAGGCCCAGATCCATAACAGCAGCACATAGATGCCAAACACACAGGGAATGTGAGGACTGAGTGTAGAGAAATTCCCATGTGCTTTCTAGCTATGAAGTGGTCAGTTTTCAAAGATCACAACAGCAGCTGCATGTCTAACCTTTGAGAACGTGAGTTTTATTTGTTCAGATTTTATTGGGAGAGCAGATGAGAAGGCAATAAAGAAGCCATGATTGAAGTGCAAGGACAGGCCCTGAGGTCACTAAAGGTTACGAGGTCAACTGGGTCAAACGTGGCCTGAAGGAGCATTTCAATACATTTAATAGGACAGAGCAGTGGAATGACTATTTACTCTGTCGGCCTACATAAACTCATTTAGATTAAAAACACCAGCAGATGTCAGTGCATGCAAACAGTCTCCATCACAACAGCTTAGACTGAATGACCCTGAAAGGACACACCATGTGACTTTCTCAAAGAAACATGGAAAACTACAGCAACTGTTTGTTACTTTCTTTGTTTCTTCTTCAGGCTGTTTTGTGAGTATCTCTCTCACAGCATCCTGAGCTGTGTTTAGCTCAGGACATGGGACACAGAAATCAATAAAAGGGGGTGTACAGGATGATCCAGAACACCGTTCTCCCTTCTCTCCTCTTGGAGTTGAGTTCGGTTGGGTCTTCTCTTCCTGCAGGACACTGCAATGCGAATCTGATACACTGCTGTAGTACGCATGTGATAAAGTAACCTAAATTTTTACTTTACGCTTCTGTATGTGTAAGTGGACACAGGCTTTCAGACAGAACTTGATAAAAAGCTAAATTATCAGTCCATTTTAGTTTTGTGGCTGGATGGAGACTTTCATGATAGTAATCTCATGGATCTAACAGGAATCAGCTGATTTCCTAAAGATTAAACTCTTAACCGGTGCAGATTTTATTCTAGGGTTTTATTATAAATTATTGCATGATTTCTATAATACAATTTAAATAAATTGAAGAGTTACATGCATTAGATAATTAATAGATAGATACATTTTACTGCTTGTGTGAGATTTTGATGAGATATTGTGGTTTGCGTACGACTGTCTAACTGTCCAACTGGATAAAAGAAAAATAATCAGTAAATAGCTGCTGGCAGATGGAATAAAACCCACTGTTCTGCACGCTAAACGCTTTTTATTGTCGATGACAGCACTTTTACTTTAGCAGTATTAAAGTCTTGTTGATGCACTAAATCTATGACTGACAACTTTTATCCCCCCCCACCCCATATGAGGGTTTTGGCTCTTCGCGACCCCTTGTATCCATCATCCATCCATCCATCCACACAACAAGACCTGACTGCTCATCAAGGCCACAGCAAAGTGTGCAATCACACGCAAACAAAATGCCTCCACCCAAAAAACATGTTCACATTACTGTAAGCAGTTTTACCAGAATAATACACCCGGAACAAGCAATATGTCCCATGTGCACACACATAGGACACATATACACACCATCATTTTGCCAACTATTGTACATATAGTGCACATGCTCCAGTCAGTTGCATCAAGGTCACAGAGCTGAGCTGAGAGACTAATGACCTATAATAAGACACCACCTTGAATGATGGGGACACTCTGTTAGCTTGGCTGTTTTAGTCACACATGCACGCTTACAGTCACACACACTGTTTTTCAATGCTCAGCATCATCAGTTTATCAGTTCTTTTTTCCAGAAGTGGATTTGAATCTGTTGTTTTTTACCTTTTTTTTCTAATTTAAACATTTGTCCTGTCTTTTTTTATATCTTCTTTGTTTTGTTGATTTTTTTTTCCTTCCAGTTGAAAGAAATTATGCTACCTACAGTAAATAAATATATCACATTTTCTAGTTTTATTTCTGTTATTTGGCATCTTTCTGTTGCTTCTAATAAGAAATGTTTGTGATTGTTATTATCAGAGTCAGAAAGGTATTTTTAAATATCTCTATAAGGACGTTCCTGTAGACAGCTGTACAATTTCCAACACCACGTTCACCTTGAACTGAATCCTCTAAGTAGCATCAATCTCACAAACAGTAATCAGATCTGCTGCATTTCAAGATGTAACCATTCCATTTTACCACAATATGTTTGCACAAAATTAATATTTAAAAAAAGATTTATACATTTTCCCCCTAGTCAAACAGAAAAACATGGCACAGCTAACATTAGGCAGACATCAAGGTGAAACTAAAATAAACTGCTGAATCTTGTTTCTGCCAACGCATCATAATGCGATATGATGAAGTTTTGCAGCTTTTTTAATGCAGTTCACTGTCACCAGTGACTTTAATCTACAGCATTTATTAATATGTTTATTATTTGAGATCAACAGTGTCAAATATAAAAATCCACTAAAGTTAATACCCTTGAATGACAGACGTCACATTAACCCAGTAACAAACACAAAAACAGACCATTTCTATCTCAGCTATATCATTTGTAATATTATATAATTAGTCAACTCAGCAAATTATATAGTGGATTGGTGGTTGGAGGGGTCATGTGGTTGTCTGAAGGGAAGGTCCCAGAAAAGTTAAAAGTGCACCAGAGGTGTCGAGACGGCTGACACACAGCTGACAACATCCCAGTCAGCAACACACACTCACAAACGTGGTGGGTGACATCAACTCAGTCAGCAGCAACACTAACAACTACCTGACGTGTATCGCTGCATCTCCAAGTCTTCAAGCCTGACAGAAAGCATTGCCTGCAATTATTCTGAACATTATATAAAACAAAGAGGACAGCATTGTGTTTAGTTTCAAATACTCTGGGATTCAAATCGAAGTGGAAGAAGATTGAAAATTTCTCTTTTAGCTCAAGAAAATCTTTGTTCCCTTTCAAACAGAAAGGACATAGCTTCCACTGCTACTGGGTGATGATGCACAGCCCATCAGAAACACAAGGTGAAGTGTCTCTTATTCAACCTGCTTTCAAAGTTGCAACAGGGAATCTAACCAAAAATATCTGATGGGAAATTGTCAGCTTGGAAATGTACATCATCAGAGGAGCGGGCTAGAAGTTGCTGCGGGGCTGTTCTATTTTCAACACAGTGTGTGTTTATGAAAGTGACTGTTGGCAATCAGAGGACAAAGAATCTTCCACCAGTGAAGGTAAAAAAAGGGAAGATACTTCAGATGATGTTCAAGCAAAGGTTGTGTGTGTGTGCAGCTGTAATAGTAGTACCAATCCTTTACTATCAAGGTGAAATGTAGTTGCTACAAAACAAGTTCAAAGTCACTTTACATTTATACACCTAGATGATCAAAACATTCACTGGAAACGATGTCATACTTTAGTAAATGGGATTTACCTGAACACAACTTCCGAAATTTTATCCCTGTGGACTTTATGTGTAAAATTGTACCAAAAAAAGACATTTTATAGTTTACTATATCAATAACATAATCAATTCTTCTAATATTTACAGATGACAATATTATGACTGTGCTACAACAATGAAAAACCTGATCATGTGGATCAGAAAACATCACAGACCCAAACTTTTTCAGAGAAACTGGCTTTAATTTCCCTTTTGGGCAACATTCAGGAAGAACTGGGTAAAGGACAAAAGGGAAGGACACAGAGGTAGAAAAATAATCTGATAGTTGAAAAAAACTTCAGCAGACAGTGAGTTTGAAATTTAGTTCAAAGATATGGGAGAGTGATGAGTAATTAAAACACTGATGTGATATAAACCAAATCTTTGCTCTGGTTTCCTGCCTCTTTCCTACATTTCAGACAAATCACAATTTAATAAAATGAAACTGTGGCCAGATTTTTGTCTTTTCATCAGCCATATTTTATTTAAGATGCTATTAATACTCATAAAACACTCATCCAAACCACAATACATGAGAGTTCCCTGATAACAGAAAGTAGACATGTTCAGCACGGCTGCTTGTGAATAATTCAGCATTAAACATCAAGAGTTTGCTTCTTTCCTGGTTGGGTGAACAATTAAAAACACCAGAAATGCAGCCGTAGATTCCTCTGGTATGAGTGAATATATTTGGATTTAATGATTATTGCTCAGAAAATATCTTTTCAGTGATCTGACACACAGCCAACAGAGATGAGAAATAGCAACCGCGCCTTGAGGCTAGACTCAACCTTTCCCCATCAGCTAGCCACCTGCAGGACTTTGCAAAATGCATCAGCACAGTCCCTCCAAGACTGCACATGCTGTTGAAAATGTTAAAGTTTCATATTAAAATTACGTTGCATCTGTTCTTAAAACTGCAAAACTTCCTTGAAGTAGCAATGAGAAATAGATAAAACCTGAGATTATCTATGAGTTTGTATTGGAGTGTGTTTTGCTACATGGACATTGCAGGAGGTCTGATGTTCTAAAGAGTGTAATAACACTATAGTGCATGAGGATCTTTATTGAAGAGTGTCGCATATTATGTTCTAGGATGGATGAAGCCTGTAACTGGATGTGTGAAAACAATTCCTCGACATTCAGGTTGAAACGTGTTCAGACGGATGGATGGATCCACATGGAAAAAGAGGATGTAGGAGGTTTGAATATTTTTTCTCTCAACATGGAATGAGGCATTTCTGTTTTCCCAAAGGGACCCCCTGCATGCACACCCCCTCCCGTGCCCCCTTTCTTTCTTTCTCTCCCTCTCGCCATCCTTTTCCTCCCCCTCCCCCCATGTGAGCGAGCTAACGGCGGAGCGGTGTGATCACCATCGATCTGTCCCCACGCAGCCCATTCCCTCAGCTCCAGAGCCTCAGAGCTCCATGCCACAAGACCAGATCCACATGCATTCTGTCCTTGACCACTAGAAGCTTTTTTTTTTTTTCTACTCTGGCTCATCTAGCGCTGCAGAACAGATACGGCAGCATGCAATGACTTGATAAGCGTGGCTCGTTGGACACATTTGAAGGCGTAAAATCAAAGAAGGTGACAAAATTGATGGCCCCGTGATTGTAGTTATCACTGCACATCATGGTGGAGTGGCAGGTGGTTAAGCAGAGAATGGAAGACATGGCAGCAGCGGGAGTGGGGGCGAACAAATGAAAGTAATTATCAAGCCGAACAGGCGTGTGTCCCAAGGGTCAACAGAGGGTGTGTGTGCGTCTGAAAGAAGCAAGGAGAGATGCAAGACTGTATTATTTCAACTGGATAAGCTTTATCTGTAAGCAGACATTGAGCACCTGCCAAAGGAAAAATAGCAAACACGTTCTTGAAGACCCATTTTGCTCTTTTAAGACCCTGATGGAAGTCGTTTGTTATTCATGCTCAGTAGGGGGTAAAAGGGTGTGATGCTGTTGAAATGAGGGCATTGTTTCTTTCTCACAGACATTCAGTAAAAAATTAAAGCTGCAGCTGACCAGAGAATAAACTCATGCAGCAATAAAACTGGAAAACAAGCATCTGCTATGATTTTATAAACCTTTTGATTGACTCTCATGTGTCTGGATTGTGATTTATTCTTCTGTTGCACAACAACTGCAGATCCACACAAATATAAACTCCAGTCAATTTTCAGTTGGATTTTCGACATCACCCCTCTTCTCATAGCACCTCCTCCACATCTGCTGCCCCTCAGCTGCTTGCTGCATCCTTCTATCCTCTCTTCATCAAGCCACAGCTCCCATATATCCTCTCCTTTCACACTTCAGTCCCACACGCCCCTCCTTGCACTGAACTCTGCTCTCATAAACAATCACCACCAGTTGTGAACATCAACAAGCTTATTGTTAGTCATCACATAACAAATATAACTTTAATATGGAGTGCATGTAGGTCCAAAACTCCCAAATTAACTCATATGTTCTTAAAATAAATACATTTTAACAACTTACCAAACAGCAGAATTATTCTGTGTGACATCATGTAAATTTAATGTGTCGTTGCTATTCAGTAAATCTCACGTTCCTCTATGAGACTGTGTGAAAGAAAGACTGTGGACTGAGTTCATTTCTCCTTTGTCTCAGGCTCATTATTAATACGTCAGCTGTGAACTGTTGCCCTGCATTTTCATGCTGGTCATCAAAACAGCAACATTTAACAAGAGGAAGAGGAGGTTCAGTGGTTGTAAAAAAGCAAACAGAAATGACTCCGCTCACCTTCAAATGACATTTAGGCACATCACGTCAGATTATGCTCTCTGCTAATTCTCCTCATTTCTTTTTATCTGCCTCGTTTTTTTTTTAACACGCGCAAAAATACAGTGTGATATAAATCTATCGGTCCTTGTCTTTTCCTCTATTGTCTCATCTGTCCTCTCTGTTTCAGCCCGTTTTCCTGAGTGACTCTTGAGTAAAGACAGACAAGGAACCTAAACAAGACTTCATGGATTTCTCCCAAATAAAATCTTCACACTTACTGGTTTCTAATTACAAAGTCTCCATAAAAAATACCATCACCACTTACAACCACCCTCCTCTCTCTCTTACACACACACATAAGCAACAGCTCTCAGTAAGGAACCTTGAAGTGGTGGATCAATAATTAGAACAATCCTTTTTACATGCTCTCATTTCCCTTCAGAGACTGATGCTAATGTGGAACAATAGCAGTGAACTGAAAAGAGGAGACGCTTACTTAAACACTTCTAAAGACTGATCGAGTTGTGGTATAAAAACGAGAATCTTATTTTATCTTGTACCTGAAAGTAATTTGATTTCATGTCCAGATTGAAGACAAAAATCCACTAATCACGTCTTTATTTCCACTCAATAAAAAAACAGCACATCTGTTTGAGACTGCGAGGATAAATGCATGTAAATGTCTGGTCTCCACCTGTATCATTTTTACTAAAGTGCATGAAAGATTGCAACATTCTCCGATGATCCTACTACCTCTAGTGAATTTTACAAACCCACAGTGTGCTGGATGTTGTAACATAAATTGTTATGGCAATATGCCATGTTGTTTCAAGAAACTCTAACTCTTTGGGGACTTTGGTGTTTCATATCTCACTCGATATTCCTGTCTACTCTCAAATAACAAATCGCTTTCTTTATATTTGTGTTTTGTGGCTCTCATCTGTCACTGTTGAAGATACAGCATGTCTGAATGAAGCTAAACAGTCCCATTAAAGGGACCAATGAGGGAATTATATGCTTTAACAAACTTTCTAACCCTTTCAATAAAAGCTGGTGTCATCCAGCTGGTGAGCATCTTGATAGTGAAAACATTTCGGAGTGAGAGGAGGAGCTCCCAATGCCAATGCAATTAACCAAGGCATGCTTGAGCACCACATTCATTAACCTCCATCTTTCATGGGTTGATGGCCAGGAGTGGAAGTCGAGCCAGAGTAAAGTAGCAATGAGAACAGAAGCGGTACAACACAAGCGTCTTTTCAGAGAGATTTAATAGAATGAAGTGAGACAGAGAGAAAAGAAACGAAAAGGGAAACAGATTCAAACTGGGAGTGATGTGTCCCTCTTAAAGCCTGGAAACCTATTTCCCCACATTTCTATTTTCCTCAGAGGGAAACGGAAACTCGCGTCTTGCCACTTTTACCATGGAAGAGCTCTGAATGAAGCATAAAGTTAAAATCCAATTTCACCATTGCTATTCTTCTTTCACCATTTATTCCATCCCGTTTGCACCACATACCCCAACAATTTAAACTTCCAAAGGAAAAGAGATGATGCCTATAAATGAGAAGGTCCTATTGAAGTTGGTCTATCAATGTTATGAGAGATAAAACACAAATAAAAATAAAGTAAAATAAAAACATCTGGATAACAGATGGATTTTGCATGACTGTTATTGTTAGATTGTATGAGAGAAAGAAGAAATATTGCAGTATAATATTGCGAAGAGTAAAACTGTGTAAAACTGGGACACCTCAGAATGAAACCAATGCTTTGCTCTAAGGGAATCCACAGGAGGATCCTAGCTCTAGATAATGTCATTAGAAGTACAGAGGCTCAGAGAATTTATGTGACATGATGGGGGTTTCCCATTAAGATGAGCTCAGCTATTAAACTGATTGAAAATAGGAAAATCTCTGAAAATAAATAAATAATTTTCACAGTCCGTGCAAATACCTTGAATTTCCTCCATCTTTCTCAGTTTCTCATGTCTTATCCCTAGTAAATCATTTTTAACAATTTTTCATGATGATGAGCAAAATAAAACAAAACAAAGATGACAAGTTTTCCAGCTTCTCTGACAGTTTTTCCACAGACACCCTGGACTCATTTGATCAGGCAGAAACATGTGGTTTCAGATAAAAGCAGCTGGCTTCAAGCTGAACTAATTTTTTTACAAACCCAACATGAACTTTCTGACAATCCCTCTGTATTTTTATCAGTGACCCAAAATCCCTTTGCAGGTTTTCCTCTGCTATTTACTTGAATGTCCAAAGATGTAGTGTTTTACTGTGAGATGTGGACAGCACTGCTATGTAATGAGTGGGAATTTCTACATGCATGATGACATGATAAAAGGATTTTACAGCAAAGGACAGAAGTTATGAGGTTTGAAATTGTCTGAAGTCCAGAATTTGCTTTCTTTACTTAATTCCATCATCATGCGACACATTTGCAGGATGAATGCCTTGTGGCTAGTTTGGTACTGAACAAAAACAGAATGAACAGCTGCCTGCACTCCACCATTTATTATCAATCAGATGACCAATCAGAGCAGACTGGAACTTCTGGCTGAGAGATCTCTCAACAGACAAGCTAAAAGTCCGATAAAAGAGTTGCAGATGTTAGGAAAATCTTTTAAAAATATTCGTAAAAAAATCAAACATAATCTGACTGTTTAAATTTGATTTAAAACAACTACAGACTCATGAGCAACAACGGTTAAGCTTTTACACTGATTAGTATCCATACAACCATTAGTGTAATGATAAATCCTGACAGGTCACCTCACTAAGGTGCACTTTACATGTACAAACTAAATTAACCATGACTCAACTAGAATATTTAGCTGCACTCCATGACACATACAGTAATCAGCCTGCTTGGTGACTAATGCAGCTCTGAATTTACAAGGACTCTCCACAGAAAGGTTTTGTACCTTCTCTACTATTTAAATATAGTATTTGTAGGGGATGTAAAAGAGATGACTCAAAGCAGATTGTGCAACAATCTGCACCAAGGCAACCATGTTAACGTCCTAAAAAGCAGTTCGAAAGTTTTGTTTTTACATGAAAATTTTAATTCAAACATGATATGAGTCTTTTTCTAAGACATATTTGTTCTTTTTGGAATATAAATTATGTTATTATGACACTTTGTCAGAAGACAAATGCAGTACTTATGGCTGGGGGAGTTTACCCGCTTGCTTTGCTGGTATTAAATCAGACTCGTGTTGAGAGCTGCCTTTGTCAAGATTCTGCTCAACTCTTATGGATAGTTTCTGCAATGATGGGGAGAAGCACGTCTAGGCATCCCTGCTGAAGCGACTTGGTCATGAAAAAGCATCACATTTTCACGTCATTCTTTTTATTCTCCGCTTCATTTTTGCTCCTTTTCTTTCTAAATTTCTGTCTTTCCTTTTCATACCAGTAACAGTCGTGTCTTCTAAATGTTTATGTCCTGTAGTGTGTGTCTATGACACTAACAATGATTAGTCAGTTCGTCCTTTGGAGGAGCTGGAAAGCCACCAACAAATATACAAGCAAGGGCATCCAGAGAATAACACGCGAATAAAAAAAACACAAAACTTTTGCCACTGAGCAAGAAAAAAAATAATAAAAAGCTAATTAACTTTAGTGTTTGACCTTGTTTTGTCACAATCTATCATTCAAAAAGCAGCGGCTCGAGCCAAACGGCAGTCTTAAAAATAAAACAAAGTCACAAAGAGGAGCACATGAGTGAATGAAGTGATGGTAAAACACAAGAGCCAAGAAGACAGTGATTAAAAAACAGAAAACAGACCGAAAACAGAACCAATTAGCAACATAAAGAAAGAGAAAAGAAAAGTGGTGTGACGATTGATGGAGGAACACAGAGCGGAGTTGCCTACAGCCAATCAATACAACCGACTCCTCGTGTCCCCTCTCCTCTCTCTTGAAACGTGACCTCTTTGGCACCCAGAAAGTACTTTCATGTGGACGTGTTTTAGAAGTTTTTTATGCAATGTACAGAAGATCATAAACTCCCTAAACTTCATCATTCTTTTTTTAGTTTCAAATAGATTTGTCCACTTCTTGTATATTGGAAGGTCAAATAACATTGCCAGCAGCATAATTCAAAACCAGGCACCCATGGGCACAAAGTTATTGAACTGATCTCTCACGGTCAAATCTCTCAATATGCAAAATGCACTTAATGCTCTCGGTAAAAGCCACGCGGTGACACATTTATGATAAATTTGTGTTGAGAAGTTGGTAGAAGCATGTTGTCTCATTTTGCTGCGGTTTGCTTTGACTGAAGTGAAGCGCTGACAAGTAAGAGAGGCAGAAGAGGAAAGAGACCCACATGCTTTTCACTTTCTCTTCCATCATATGAAAAAGCTTTGTCATCAATAAATCAGATGAGTATGCATTATACATGGCTGTCTGTGCATATGAGCACACGTGCACATGCAAAATAAATAAAAGAAATCACCGAAGCACTTTTCTAAAACAATGATCCAGTTAAAAGTAAGAGGAAAATTATTATTTAAACCTTATGAACTGTTTTAGCCTATTTAAAATAAATTCCCAGAACAGAACAGGAGAGAACTACAGAACATCCAACAACCAGGAGCTCTCTGAGGCGTAGCTCCAACTTACAAAGAGTTAGAGGCTGGAGGAGAAAAGCCTGAGTGTTCACACTTAGTTCAGCTCAAAACATCTGAGATCATCCTGAACAAACAAGTAGATCTTAGACTAAATGCATATGTTCTCAAAAACAATCATCGTAACCCATTTGATTTGTAGACTATTTAAAAGCATGAGCTTTCAGTGTGAATGTACATTTATGAGCTGATATGAACACATGCATGAATAAATGCATGTATGTGAGAAGTCCAAACCTGTTGTATATTGCTTACTGAACACACACACACACACACACACACACACACACACAAAGAGTCACGCTCCAGTGACACCAGTGGAGTTGAACAGATGAAACCACCAGCCAGCCCTCGTCTGTTACCTTTCTCTTTTGTTCCCGGGACGATGCTCTCCTGCTCTTCCTCCGCTTCTCCTTCTCGTCCTCTATTGCATTCACATCCACTTCCCCCCGATTCTTCTTCAATTGGGAGGCCGCGTGCGCCATGATAGGTGGCAGGAAAAAATGAAAAAGCCCCCCACACTACACACGCATGCCTCACCTGAAATCCCAGAGAAGTTCAGGGGCTGCAAGTGACAAGACCGGGATCTCAGAGGAAAAAATCGGGGTAGAAAAGGAAAGGGGGGGAAAGGGAAGAAAAATGCCCTCCTTGAAAAGGAGAATGGGGAAGAGTAGAGTTTCTTTTATATAAATATGTATGTTTATCCTGTGTGTCCTCTCTTGTGGTTGTTGCTCTGCTCTGCTCTGTTTTCTTTCTCTCTCTTTTTTTTATTATAAAGTGATGGAGCGATGGAGAACAAGAGGTAGCAGCTTCTCCTCATCTCCTCTTTCTCCTCCTCTTCCTCGTGTGTCATCTGCTGGCAGTGTGAGAGGAGCGAGTCCAGGAGAGGTGAGGACAAACCGGATGGAGAGAAAAGAGACACAAGCATCACCACCACAGAGGAGGTGGAGGAGGGAGGAGAAAGAGAGAGGGAGGGACTGAGGATGGAGGTGGAGGAGGGAGGGTGCGAGAGGAGTGGTTACCACAGTAACAACGCTCTCTTTCAAATGGACTTTTCTCATTTATTATTTTTTTTTTGTATTTTTATTGCGGTTTCACTTTGCTCTGGTTCCTGTTGCTGAGTGTTGCCTGATGCTTGCATAGAAAAATGTGTGTTAGAATGTGCATCTGTACGTGTGTGTGAAACGGATGCAGTTTAACATCCATTAACTGTGTGAGTAGCTGTGAGAGCATGAATGAATCAAAGACATTCCTGCAGGAAACGGAAAAAAAAATATGAGGAGCAAGAATGGAATGAGTGTTTGTGCATCTTTCTGTAAATATGATTTAAAAATGACAATCAGCAGCTGGAAATGGTCATGTATGGAAAAGGAAAAATTTGAAAAGGACATGAGTGAAGGTGGAGCGGGATCAAAGAGGGGTTGAATGCGCAAAACATGTGAATTACCTCATGTCTGCATGCGCACCAACATACATGCAGACACAGTTTGTTCGAATTGTGACATACCAAATGGGACCATAATTAAATACTTAATTACTGAAAGAACCACAAAACAAAATGCAATAAATGAACAAACAAGTCATTACATAATAAATTAATCTGTGAGATGAATTAAATATTGATGTAATGTCCACTTTTCTGATTTCTGATTTCTCAGTCTTGTTCTTTAAGTCCAGAGTAGACGATCAATCAGGGATCGTTGACACTATGATCAGGAGGTCAAACAGGATCAGGGGAGCTTTTGTTTTCACTAAATCACTTCTGTCTTTGTTGAAAACAAAGATGGGGGAAAATACATGGGTGGAAGGAAACAAAGAAAAAAAAAATCCAACACAAAGGGAAATAGAGAGCTAACCAAAAAATTTGATTTTTGAGAAAAAGGGATGAAAAAAAGAGGTCTGATTCAGGATGTCCTTCAAAACTCCCATGCTCACGTCAGCCATAGCAGCGTGGAGACAGATGGAGCAGCCATCTTTGTGTTGCCTGCGTGTCAGAAGCACCTACAAGCGCAGCCGGGTCCTCTTGATGCAGGGAAACTGCCTCGTCAAATGCCTGTCTGCTCTCCACAAATCCTACTTTATTTGTTCATGGCTCTAAATATACATCTGGACTAAATGGGAACCATGTGGAGAGAAGCTGGGAATAAGAAAGGATCTGATCAGACGCTGTGGCTTCAAAAGGAGGAGAACAACCCTCCTGGGAGCGATGACAGGTTTAGCCGCTGGACACAAGTTGTGTAACGACGTGAGCGTGAAATTCTCTTTTCTCTCTCTCTCAATCCATTTTTCTTTCTTTTCAAATGCAAGCACCAGCCACCAGAAAAAAAAAGGGGGGTTGAAGTTGACTTACAGCCCCTATCATGGATCAGGGGGTGTCACATTATGCCAAATTATCATGCGGTTGCTAGGCGAGGGCCAATGGGGTGGCTTTAGAGAGGACAGGATGGATGGATAAGGAGCATGGAGAGGTAAGAAGAGGGATTGAGATGGGTGAGAGAACGGGATGCGTTGAAAAAACAGTGCACACAATAAACAAAACACCAAATCAAAAAAAGGAAAATCCTCAGATATGAATCATGTTGAATGAAACTAAACTGGAAGATTTCCTAATAAATAGCAAAATCTGTGAAAAAATAACAATTTATTGTGCAAACACAAACATTTAATGGTTGCACATAACTGCTTTTATACACGTATCCTCCAATAAAACTCACATGCTGACTGCCAAAATAAGACTACAAGCCCCTGCAACTCACCACACTTATAGTAAAACTCAGTGCCAAAGTGTACTATATTGTAGACATCACTATTTAGCAAACTAAGAAAATAAAACTGCTACTACAATGAAGAGGAGTTGGCTGGTGGACAGTAAACTCAGAACTGAATGACTATTGGATATTTTCCACTGTTTTCCAGGCACGAGGCCATAGACACACACAGCCAGGGCTACTGCCACTAGAATAATAAATCACAGGTAACATGTAGGAAATGGTATGAAAAGTAGTATTAAGTAGGATATGTGTATATTTAGCTCATCAAATACTATTAAGTTATTTGTTTTAACGTAGATTTGTAGGCAAGTATCTATTAAAAGCTCAAAATGATCACTTTATAAATACATTTGTATACATAAATACAATAATATTACATACTGGAAAAGTTTTACTCTGATTTCTAAATGAAAGTGAATTTTAAAAATCTCTGTTTGGACCAATTATATAATCTAAAATGAATTTGATCGCTAAGATTTTTAGAAATTAAAAAAGAAAAGAAAAAAAAAATATTCCTGGGAAATTGTGTCAAAATCAAAGAAATATAATTGTGTTGTTCTCCTGGCAGTTGTTTAGACTTGTTCTAATACTTTTATCAGTTAGTAAAAAAAAAAACTTGAATAAAAGAAACTGAACATGAAATCCCTTCTACTTTTTCTTTCTATTAACCCAGTGATGTTCATTCTTCACCTTAAATGATGCTACAAAATGCAACAGTTCTTATTAAAGTAAAGAAGGCGTACAGGCTGCAAAAAATATTACACAGATATTAAAAAAATGTTCCATTTTAATATCCATTAACACAGAAAACAGACTTTCTAACATCATGGATTCTTCTTAAACCACTTTGTGTGGCTCAGTCTATTATCTGCAGTGATCTGCTTTGTACTGAGTCTGTCTCCTGCTGCTCCCGTGGGTCCAACATGACCAAACACAGCAGCAGCAGCCTCATTGGCCTTTCTGACCTCTGCATGCACAACAGTGTGTTCCTGTTTACTAACTAAAAACAGGCAAAGTGAGCACTGCATCTGTAGAGCTTAAACAATTTGAGCCATTTTAAGGTTATGAGATACTTGGAAGCTCTTTACAGCCACACACATTAATTTTACTGCCCTTTCTTTCAACTGTTTCTTGTGTTTTAGTCTGAAATTGCATTGTTTATCCACCAAGCAGCCCCTGCAAAACAAAAATTACAGTTCATTAACGATCAAAGTCAAGCTGCATGTTCTGTCAAGTACAAAACTATTTTTAAAAAGGATGGAACGTTAAACAATGTGGCCCAGATTTGATGAGACTGGTTCCACATTACCCTTGTACTCTGCTGCTCTCTAGTGTTCAACAGCATCAACTGTTCGCTTTTTCCTTTTAATTTACATTTAAAGCAGTTTTGCTTTTAGAAATGATCAAGAACACAATTTATCAGCACATAGAGAGCTGACAGGTGATAGAAACTCAGTAATCATGCAACATAACCAAATATGTTATTAGTTCATTCATTATATCTACTAAACACCAGTAAAACTTGTATTTTTTCATTGTTTAAAAGTCAAATATACTCAAAATTCTTCCTAAAAGTAAAAAAAATAATAAAGTAAAAAAGTAATGTCCAAAAATATTGATTTAATGCAGCCGAATAAAGTAATTATTTCACTCATTTTATCTAAAACACGTCTTTGCCTATTTTTCTTCTGTATTTTTGCAGAAATATTATTTTCTCCTCTGAATGATCCATAAAAGCCTACAAGAGGAACAAAAAATGGTGAATTAAAGAAAGAAATGTAAATTGCAAGGTCATGAAACAGTTTGTTAAGAACAATGGAAGATACATCTAAACCTACACAAACCCTGTGTTGCACCTGAACTCGCCTTAAAGGCGTATTGAGAAATATGAGACAAACTAGTCTGAGGACTGTTTGAAGCATCACATCATGAAAACAAAGAGGAATAATTCCAAAAATGGTAGTGAGAGTGAAATCTGAATAGCCAATAAGAAAGAAGGAACAAATTACATGAGTAAGAAAAAAAAACCTTCTAGAAAAATAAAGATATTAAAAAATAATCAAACATCTGCTTTGTAAAATCAATCAGTGTTTACTGTAAATCCTTTAAATTCCCTATCACATCTACTGGTATTATTTCTCATTCCTTCCCTTTATATTCCTCACATTTCTCTGCTCCATCATTTAAATTATTCTAACGTCTCCCCTCCGGTTGAGCAAAATGTGCCACGAGACTAGTGTTTTAACCCAGTTAGCTACCGATAACCTACCTAAATTTATGTCACGACCAAGCAATGCCCTTAAAACCAGACCAAAATGTCCTTGCATGGTTTCCCCACTGAGGGGCAGAAAGGCATTTAAAATGGAGGGGATAATCTGTCAAGCACATACACAGACACACAAACAGAAGAACGCAGCGCTGCCCCAGGCTCTGAGGTGGGGTCTTAAAGCATGAAATGGCTGACTGATTGTGAGATGTTCATCCTAATTTGGTGCAGGGCATTTGGGAGCATTTCTTACTGTAATATCAGGGTAAAACTGAAGCACCAAAGTCAATTCACTTTGTGTTTCTGATAATGTGGTCACACCCTAAAAGGGATAATGGGTTTATAATCAGCTGGATTAATACGCAGCCATGACTTCCCTTTTCCAGACACAAACCATTTTCTATTAACATCCACATCCTTGTTTTTTTAATACTTTTAAAAAATGTGGATACATGTCATATTATGCTTATAACACAGATGCTTCATCTCTTTGTATTTCAGATTAAATAAGATGCATCAGTGACAAGTAAAAGTAAAAGATCTGAGTATTACCTGCACAAAAAGTGACACAAAGTTATAAAACAATATAAAATGACTGAAAAAAACATTTCATGTCCAAGTTGCATCATCAGCCATGAGGTGAATCGATGCTTTCCCCGACAACTTCTATAATAATTTCAGAGGAACGTCAAGAAAACAAGGTCAAACACGATGTTTTGATTAGGAATTTCCGTTAATCAATGAACAGTTTATTTCTCGTGCCGGTCTGAGTGTAACGACTGCCTATTGGAGGGAAAGAAAACCCCTTTTTTGGTTTTACACACAAAAAAAATCTGCAGAAGAATAAACAATTTCACGGTCTGCTGGGAACAGTAATACGTGGTGTTGCACAGTCACAGCGAGTGTGTTCGTTTTCACCGTTTTCTGTAAGTGATCACACTGTACTGCTAAAAGCAGTGTCACAAACATAAGACAAAGCAGATTTTAAACCTTCTATCTGCATTACAAAATTAGGCTCTCTATTAAAGCATCTTGTTCCTCTCAATGTTTAGTTTTATTATGGTGTTCATGAAAGGGCCTGGGGACATTTTTAAGAACCAATTATAAACATTTGCATTAGTTTTTTTTTTCATTTACATGTATCTGAGTTGTTAAAATCTCATTGTTCATGAAATTGTTGCTTTATATTATGCAGATCAATTAGTGTGCAAAAAAGATGAGGAAATAAAGGGAGTTGAAAAACGTCCTCCTTTTATTTATCCTTTGTTGAATAATCAGGCAAACTGGTGCAACCTAAATAGTGATTTAAAAAAAACAAACAATTTTTTTTTAGGCTGTACTTTGTGTGCTGGAGACTGATCAAAGACAAGCACTCTGATTTCCTCCCATGTGAAGCAGCAGAAGCCACCAGCACCATATGTGTGTGCCCATCAGTGGGTCTACATGCCATATGCCTGAAAGTGCTGGTGTAATGTTTTCTGTGTGCCAATCATCTCACTGTCCGCTCAGCAATGGGAGTGTTTATTAACACAATCCTGGCTCAGGTATGTGCGCATTGCTGTGCAAATCAACTGAGCCAAATGTATTCTTACGTCTTTGTGCATGATATATTTGCAAGTTGTTTGGAACGCATATGTGCCTGAGCTTTAGTGTTTAGGTGGCAAGAGGCAGGAATGTGTAAAGCTCTGTATGTTTGTAAAAGTAGGTCTCTTTGGACTTGTAGGAGCTGGATGTTTGTGCAGCCTCTGTCCAAGCTGCCAGCCAGTGGAATATCCTCCTCCAGTGTCAAGTTTCCATGTCATGATGGGATCATGAAGTTGTGCCAAGGGGCACGGGGCCTTGGGCAGCCTTGCTCAGTCTCGCATCAAAGTATCATAACACAGCCAGACAAATAAAAGCAGCCACCTGGAAAAGGCTGTCAGACCCATCAAACCATAAAGTCTAAAGTCATTTGTGACACAAAACCAGTTCATACATTTACTACATTAAAGACAACCGACTGGAATTAAACCCAAGTTTTCTGGCAGTGACCTCTGGTCTATTGCCAGTAACAAATAGGATGCTTTATCATACGCAGGCTTTGATTCCATCCACTGGAAAGAAGTGCTCAGCTGTCAGCCAAAGATGCACACCATTCAGACAGAAGACCCCGGGTAATGGAAATCTAGTACTACTATGCTTAACTGATTCCTCTTCTGCCAAAAGGTCAACATGCTGTCTGATATTGTATCTGAAAACTGGGCAGCTTGGAAAAAGCTATGCACGAAATTTTATTTGAATGAACTAATTAGGTATGAACAGTGGAGTAAAAGACTCAGCTGTCTGTGCATAAATACTCAAACTGTGTGGGTCACATGTTTGTAACAACCTCATCTTTCTCACACCTTGATCATCAGGCCGAAACATGCCACAGGAACAAGGTTGGTACAATCAAAATGTCAAATCTTCTCACAAACCAGGAAAGTAACATACATTTCCATCCATTCTCATATAGTCACTAGAAATAATAGCAAAGTGAAGGTTATCAACTTAAGATTGGGTGCAGTGGGATGATATTAATGTGCATTACTTGAAATATCCATCATGAGAAAACTAATTTTGCTAATGGTGTCAGACAAGACAGGAGAAGGAACCATGTGTTCTGTGTTGAGCCGATCATTTGCTCCATCACTGAAAGTAAGACAGTCAAAGAAAGGAAAGAGGAGAACTTATTGGCGTTCTCCCCATAAGCCATGAAGCTCCAAGATCATGCCAAGTCTGATAAGCTACAGCGAACTCTCTGCACTCTCTCCTACTCATTTCTCTCCATCGAACCGTCCCTGCTGCTGCAGCCCAACAGCTGGGGCCTCAGTCCCATATCAGTGGAAATTTCCTCAACTGTCACTCCAGCAGATGCACTGAGTGATTGCATTGCATGGGGAGTATTGTTGCAAAGGCCAGAGTCACACATGATTCTCCCTCAGCCTATTGTCCCTGGTACCCACACGATGACTGTCAACTCAACTCCAGAAATGGTAAGAAAAATTGGTTTGGCCATGCATGCATCCCTCTCAGTCTCTGACCCCCACTGCAACTCGCTTGACTCGACCCCATCGTGTTTTTGCCTCACCTTTGTATTGTTAGAGTTCATTCTGTCATGATAATTCAGTCAAGGGATGAAATGAAAAGGTGATGGGTCAGAGTGCAATAAATGAAAGTCCATCGAGCCTGGATCTTCTATCAGATCATATTTATGTTATTTCATTCTATTTATGAGAATCTGAGGTTTTTTCTCAACATGTAACAACCACTTGCTAATAGCCTTGAGGAAAACTGATGAACTGAACGCCATCCTCTCTGGAATCTGCTCCATACATTCAGCTGTCTTTGTTAGAAAAATACAGTTTCAAAATTTCCAAAACAAAATACGTTCAGATGAAAAGCCTGCAAATAATTCCAATTATTATTTTGGATAAGACAGTTATTGCATTTCATTTCCAAAATTTGCAAAAGATTAAGTGAAATTATGAGTCTATCTTTTAAACTCTAATTTATTGCATTTTTGTGTAAAACATGCTGATAAATAAAATTAAAGCTGACTGTGACAGTGACATTACTTTGAAGTGAGAGCTAGTTTACTTGATAAATACCTTGATAAACTACTGCTCTCCCAATGTTATTTTCTATCAGATATCATTGTAAGTTGCACGAAGAAAACAACACGGATCCTGACAAATTTGACTTCCTTTTAAATGATCTCCACATTCATTCATCTCCCACACACATAAATGGGTTTCCAGTGAAGGAAATTGTTCTGTTACCCTCGTGTAAACAACTCTGTGGGAGCATTTGTACTGTAAGTAGGACAGCATTTTTACAAAAAATTCCTGAAAAATACACAATCCCTTGCGACAGTGTTTCGAAACTCACCTTTTGCATTTTCGGTTAATCCTGTCAGTGTCTAACATTGTCCACAAGTTCATCAGGTGCGAAAAGGGAAAGCATGTTGTGGGCTGTGAATCGATTTAAGCAGGGACAGTAAGAGTGAGAAGCTCTTCTCAACCCACTTTAGCAACAAGCTGCATTAGGGGTTACAGGCAGTTAATCGGACAAGAGCTAATCTAGTTAGGAGATCAACAAATGAGCCTGCCAGTGCTGAAAAGGAGGATGCAACTCTGCAGACAATAGGCCACCTCATTATAAGAAGAGAAATGATACAAATGGGGATGTTACAGTCATAATATAGGCCAATATTAGGGTTCAGTAGAGTGAATTATCTTAATATTAGAGCAATGCTTTAAAGTTTAGATAATTTAAACAAAACAAAAATAGTGTAAGTGCATATAGCATTAATTTATAATAAAACAATCATTTATTCTTATTGTTTGGACGTGTATGTGGTAGCAGGCAACACGTATGACAAATCCATCAGCCACACAGAGGCTTCAGGATTCTCCACACCTCTTTCGGTCTCCATGGAAACAAGGACAGGCAAAAGGGAGCTGTGAAGAGACCATCACAAAGGATGGAGGGGAAAGCATGTATCCTGCTACTGGAATTTCACAGAAGCCAGTTCACACGTTTTCACATCCCCTGGGATTGAATTGTTGTTTATATGCTGCAAATTCTCTGTGAGTCACTTCAGTCTAATGCTTCCTGTCTTAAAATATTACTGCTTTATTAAAAAAATATATACAAATTATCTCACAAACAAGCAAGTAGCTGCTGAAAACAAAACCCTGACCAAACAAAGTCTGACATCAATAATTGAGCAGAGTTGTTGTTATTCACATTTGATCTCAAACGTCTTCTTAGAAAGAGAGTTAATGTTTTGTCTGGTCTTGGCAAAGACAGTTTGAAATTGCTTCTTTGAGGGCAAAATAAGACAAATAGACAAACTTTGCTTCAAATTATTAAAGCTCCTGTAACAAAAACTGTCTGCATAAAGAACATTTCTGAGCTTTAAACACACTTAGATAGTATTTGTTAAACTTTGCAGCTACAAAAGTGGGAAAAGCTTTTACTGTGATGAATATGTAAACAAAGATGAGCACGGTGAGCACGAGCGCCAAGTCTGAATGCTTTAGCAAAAATTTATAAAATAAAATGATTGAAACAAGTTTAGTCATTATCTATAACCATGTATTTCTATTCAGTGTCACTGCATGGGAGCTGGTGTCTGGTGTCTCCAGCACTCATTGGGTGAGAGGCGGGGTTACACCTGGACAGGGCCACATACTGTACAGACAAACAGTCACACACATACTCACTCACACAGAGGGACTATTTAAAGTTAAGAAGAAAAACAGTGGAACATAAAATGTCTGGTTTTCTCTACACAACTTTTGTTTTCACTTTTTCATCTACAGCCATTTGCTGTAACTCTCACAATGATAAACGATTTTCGAGGGAGCAGATAATAAAGTATCAGTAGCTGAGCCAGAGGGATGAGGAGAGCAAGTGGGACAGAGGTACTGACACACAAAAAGAGAGAAGCAACTAACAGCTAACATCCTACTTTCCTCTGACCTGGATCAATGTTGATGCTTTTTTTTTTTTTTTTTTTTTTTTTTTTGCAACTCTGAATCAAGCTACAGCTGAGTACGGCCGTAAAAACAGTCGAGTAATAACGTCATAATGCAGAACATTAATCAAATGTCTGTTTTTATCTGATGCAGGTGAATTTATCTGAACTAATGTGATAAATAGAGGTAAAATGTGTAATAAAACATCAGGCAATAATGTTATTGGGTATAAAACAAGTGACAATTGTGGATTTTTAGTATTTATTGAATGGTGTTATAAGATCCAGGGAACTAATTTTAAATCTTATGAATCAAAACTCATTTTAAAGAATACACATTTAACTCTTGGACTGAAGAGAATAGGGATCATATTATTTGTTATAAAAACACACTGCAAACAGCATCATTGATGGCATGGGGGCTCATCAATTATAATTAATTATTCATGAGGTTTTTTTTAACAATATATGCTACATTTTCTGACAATGTTTAAGATTTCAATAAGTGTACAGTTATGTAACAATGAGGTAATGCAGCAAAATTGTCAATGGCTTTGATTTGCATTTTACACACCATTAGAATTTTTTGATAACAAACTTGTACTTGCGAATCAGTCATGCTGAAACACACATTCATCAGTGTGATTGCATGCAGGTTTGAGATGCCACATGCTGGGCTGAGAGGCTGCAAGCTGTGCCAAAGGGTGAACAGACACAAGGCTTGGCACAACTTACACATTTCCGCTACACATTTGTCAAACGCAGACAGCCACACATGCACGCACTGACGCTGAGACGCACGAGAACATCTGAACTGTGAGATGTCTGTTTTTACATTCTCTCTCCAACCTCAGAGTCTTTTAAGTCCTCCTATACGTCTCCATCCTGAGCTGCCCTGAGATCTGGCTTGTCAGCAGCCAGATCCTGATGGAAGCTTTGATGTTCAGGAAGTGTTTCTATAAGTTTGATTTACTGCATCTTAGTCCAAAAACTAACACTTCTCTGGGTTTTCACATTTTTTCTTGTATTACATTAGAGCAGCCTCAAAATAACAACATGGAGGAAGGAGGAGGACTTAAAAGGAGGGAGATGGGAAAAATAAACAGACATTTTGGTACATTCAGAGGTTGAGAGTGTGAGGAGAGAAGCAGGTCAGACAGTGGATAATGTTTCATTACAGCGAGCCAGAAAGATTGACTGCCTCAGGGTGGAGGATTCTGCTTTTGCTTGAGAAGCAAGTGAATTATTTGAAAAATAGCACAATGGAATAATTACTCCCTTGTGATATGCTAAATGCTAACGTCTGTTTCTTCTCCTTTATTTTATTCTGTTTGGATCTGAGACCTCTTCTCCAGCTGTTACACTCTTGTGCTAAAAAGAAGCATCTTCACAGGATGTGATTGAACCATAAAACTCCAATTAGCTGGTACTGTAAGATTGTAAAAAAAAACAAAAAAAACCAGATGATTTTGCCTCCAGTCACATCCTGCTAGTGCAGAAGAAAATCCCTTCAGAGTTCACAAGGACTCTACTATAAGATCATTCAGGATTTAAAAAGCAACACATTCCTTTGGTTTCTAATCCACCTGGTTTCATCATAGAATTTATTGTTGATTTTTAGGATTTAACATTTATATTTGCTTCTTATATTAAAAAGGGTCACATCTACTTCATTTGTTCTAGCTGTGAAATCCCTCCAGCTCTTCAGCGTCTTACCACAGTCCAGTATTGAATCAATACTAATGCTTTCTTTCTTTTATCTAACTCTTAACTGTACTAGTAGAGCATAAAGTTCACTGTCAATATTAGTTGGATAAGCGAA
Source organism: Pachypanchax playfairii (assembly GCA_006937955.1). Lineage (NCBI taxonomy): Eukaryota > Metazoa > Chordata > Actinopteri > Cyprinodontiformes > Aplocheilidae > Pachypanchax > Pachypanchax playfairii. The sequence continues at coordinate 2,989,545 of SSNP01000023.1, forward strand.
TCTTTGTTTACAGTCTGTAAGTCCATTATTAAAGAGGAGTTAATGAGAAAACTATCCACATGTTGTCATTATTGAATTTCTAACAAGATTCCAGCTGAGCATCCAGTAGCACACTGGATGTGTTATTAAATCATCTTTTCTGTCCGTCACCTTTGCTGTCTCAATGTCAATGTGAAAGTGAAAACATTTGGTTGCACACCAAGTCAGATGAGCTCTGTTAAATAATCCAAAGCTGAACGTAGGTTTCCTTGAGTCACTCTGTGAGTCTCTGTTTTGAACAGTGAGGAGGACGTCTCCATTGTTTAATCACACTGAGGGAGAAAACGGTTTCTTTTTGTTCCTTTTGAACTCAGTCACCGCATGTGCGAAGCTGTGCAGAGCCCACAAGACTTTATCATTTAGTAGTTTTGACTCAGTCTTTTTTTGTCTTTTTGGCAGTGATTTTGTCTTCCCACTCATGTTTTATGTAACACTCTCCTCTGTGGCTGTTAAATTCAAGAGTGTTAGAAACTTTCTCTGTGTTTAATGTTGAGGGATTTAGATGCATGTGCAAATTCATCCTTACATCTTATACCCACTTGTTCCTCTGTTGTTCCACACTCCCATCCACGGCCAATTTGCAGTTGCCAATTAATCTAACATACGTGTTTTTGGTCAGTGGGAGGAAACGGGAGTCTCTGAAAGAAAAACCAATGTGAGAGAACATGCGAAAGATCCTGACAACATCATAAAACCAGAACCTTCTTGCAACAAGGTAATAGTGGCATCAACTTCACCACTCTGCAGCTTACGTTGAATCAAAATGTTTAATCAGTATTCAGCATTCCCTGATATTTTAGCTGTCTCCCACATTTGATTATTGATCTGTTTGTGGTGCAGGGATGCCCTGGTTGTGAGACCGGTGTCCCCTTCACACTTCGGTTATGCTGGGTAATCCATGATGGATGAAGCAATCAGAAAAAAGTCCCCATCTGGTAAATTATGACTTGGCTTATTCTCTGTGGGTAAACTAGGCCATCTGGGATGAGCTATAACTATGAAAGCACACCAGTCTGTGCTGGGCCAGAAGACCTCAGCAGTGATTTATTCATGACACAAGTGGGTGAACACTGAGCCTTCCTCTCTCCTTCCTGCTCCCTCTTCTTCCTCTTCAACACCCATCACATCATTCTCACATTTTCTGTGCTCTGTTGCGTCTCATCATATTGCCCACATTCGCTCTTCCTTGTCTGTTTTTTTCTGCCTACTCATTTTAGTCACATAAAATCTTTGACAGACAACTCGGTGCCTCTGCAGGTGGTGAGTGTTTTTCATCAGGAGCACTTCATGATCACATTGGATTTAAAATAGGTGTAAAAGGATCTCCTTTAAAATAATATTTCTATTGCACAATTTATGTTTGAATAGATACCAAACGTGCTTGATTGAATGTCTTAGATGTCTAAATCTAAATATCTCTGACTTTGAAAGGTTGATGAGTTTATGAATCAAAAAAGTATGTTTCCCAAAACCATAAATACAGATGTAAATAAATAAATAAATAAATAAATAAATAAATAAATATAAAATAAAAATAAAATAAAATAAAATAAAATAAAATAAAATAAAATAAAATAAAATAAAATAAAATAAAATAAAATAAAATAAAATAAAATAAAATAAAATTCCAAGGTCACAAGTGACAAGAGACACAGGATATATAAATTTGGACAAATACTTTTGCCCTATTACAAACTTGTTGTCAGTGAAGACGACAGGAAAGACTTTTTTCCACGGTGGTATGTTTCTGTCTTCCAAAGATTTAAAAAGTCTTAAAATTTACGTTAACTATAAACTACTAAAAACCAAATTACAGTTAAAGAGAAAGTCTTTTTTTCCATTTTCAATAAAGTTGATGGGATGTTCTATACCTTTAAAAACTGAGTTAAGATCACTGATACCCATTAAACCTAATTGAACCAAAACTATCTTCTCAACTAGAAACACATTTAATTACCTTGAACCCTGCTGGTTTAAAATAAGTGCTTTGGCTCATTTACTGGTTTATTAAAAAAAATTCAAACCTTATTTATGATTTTTGCTGCAGGTTACAGAACATTCAGAAATATGTCTAATGAAAAAGCCTTTTCATGTTTTTTTGTGAACAAACACACACATACAGTATAAGCACATATACAAATCCAAAGGGTATGATTAGCAGACTCACACCCTCACAGCTGGAGGTTGTCACATTATGTTTTTGCTGTCACTGACCTCAGGGCAGGAGAAACCCTGTAACTGTTCAAAAATAAATAAAGCTCAGGCTGACTCACTACAACAACAGGGGCATTCCAAAACACCAATAACTGGACACACAAATAATATGCCCAAAATTCTAAACAGATACATAAGAATCATCTTATTTACTTGTAAGACTCTGAGCCAATAACTAGGTGAGATAGAGTGCAGAGAAGACATTTTCAGCAGGGACAATGATCAATGCTTATTTTTAAAATCCTTCATTTATCTACCAGAAAACCATCATTGTGATGGTTCATTCCAGAGAAGATCAAGCTCTTGAAAAACATCACAGAGTGGAAAGTGTTGATGTTCACAGGGTTAAATATGTAAAACAAAGCTTTTAAAACCTCCCTACATGACTGTTGACCTTAATAAGCACTCCATGGATGCAGCATCGATTTGTAGCAAACTTCCTGTTAAAGGTCCCCCATGTTGGGAAATACACTGTGATCATTATAAGGAAGTATTAATTTATTCATCGAATTTATTTGAAAGGCTTATTTTCTTTTGTGGATTGTTGACAGGTCACATTTAATACTACCACAAAATAATAATAAAAAAATATTAAAATAATAACCATTAAATCATACGATGGCAAATACATCTAAATATCACAATTAGACAAATTATACTATGAGGTACCTTTTATAAATGACCGCCATCATCATAGCACCTGTACTGAGAGAAGAAATGAGTCTGTTCCATCAATAATCATTACAATGGGCTTGTGGCACAACTAGAAAAAGTAAAATAAATAAATAAATCTTGAGGCAAATGAAGGGACAGATGAAAGGAAAGAAGACAGCCATTCTTTATCCTTTTCCCCGAGGAGCACAATCAAATCAAAACCGTATTAGTCTGTCTTCAACAGAAATTGAGAAACAGATATCAAACGCTTCCCATCTGTCTGGCTCCTCCGCTCTGCAACTATAAGAGGAAAGGAGAGCGGCTGGTTGCAGAACAAACGAGGTGAAGGGTTTTTTTTATCTTGCACTGATATCCTGACAAATGTCACAGTTTTACTGGAGAAACAGAAAAGGTGTTTTTACTCTGGTTATATGATGCAGTGACAACGATACCTCCTCTGTGACTGTCATGGAGCCCCGGGGGATGTCACGCATCGCTGCCGGGGACAATTTCAGGTGCATTTTCTTTGTTTACCGACATACAAGTTTTAAATCTAACCACATTATGGTCTCCTCTTTACACTTTGCCCTCATTTGACATGTTTCCTAGTCCTCTTTGGCCACTTGTCTTTTATCACACCTACCTTCCAATATTTTCCCCCAACGCGTATGCCTTGGGGTTAACATTATCCAGCTGTCAACCCAATACTGAAATCTGAAAAGAGGCAGATTATACAAGGAGCATTTCCTGTCCACCTCCACATTCGTCTCTGTGCTGTTTCAAGAGCTCTCTGATGGGGGTTCACCTGAAGAAAGAAACCAGACGCACAGGGGAATACTGTAAAACCATGAGGGAAGGAAACACTGTGCAACCCCTGCTGACGGCTGATGGAAATCCAGGAATCTTTTAGTGTCTGTGAGTCTAAGTGCAGCAGCATCAGCACCAGTATCCCAAAGAAACCGATAGTTTTCTTAGCATCAAATAAAGCTTAAATAAACAAACAAACAGTAAAACTAGTAAAAACATTATCTCATTGGCAGAGGTAACTAATAGCACATCAGTAAAGGAAACTTTGACAAACTGCCTAGGCTTCCCAGGTTTCCAGGACACCTTCCTCGCGTGGTTTCTTGGCATGTCTTAGCCGGAATGGTGTTAAACTGGCCATCTGCTTTACATTAGAAAACAGAGCCTCAGTTTTAACGTGCTGTGTGTCTTTTCAGACTTCACAAGAAGTCAGACCCAGTTGCACGAAGCCAGCAGAATGATCTCAGCACAGTGCAGATTTACTGTAAAACGGCCATCTTTTCATTTTCCTATTATTTACCCATTTCATTCACTGAAAAGCCGACATTCTTCATCCTGTGGAGGGAGCAACAGTGAGCCATCTGGCATGCCTCCACTGGATAAAATCTTGATCCCAGAATACATCATCTACCTGAAATAAATAAAACCTGAAAGCATGAAGGACAGTGAGGGATGCAGACCCCAGTTTCTCCTTTTCAATAAATTATCTTGTCTCAGAAGAAGAAGAGTAAATGTCACCGGCCCTGCTCGGGTCATGGTGGGGCAAAAGCTCCAAAGCTAGAAACTGTAATCTGGTCTGTTTGCAGACACAGTGCCGTCTATGCATGTTTATAATGAATAAATACAATCAGTCTGCGCACCAAAACATGACAAATAGGACTTTACATCACATGACTGGATGCCTTCATTGTGGGAATTAGTGTGGGAATAGTGGGATCATTGTATTTGCTCACATCTCAGCCCGAGCCTTATTATGAGTGTCTCTGATGCATGTTTTATTTCTGAAACACAAACCAGTGACTCAGTTTTTTTCAAGGATGAGCTCGAAATAAATCAGCGATGTGAATCTTTAACAGCTATTACAACAATCCAGAAATTAAACAAAGAAGAAAAAACGTGTAAAATACTCAGCAGTCACTACAGGGTGGACAGAAAACCACAGTTATTGCTTCTGAAAGAGAACAAAAGCTTTTCTTACCCCGTTCTGTTGCCTTTACCAGTTGCCATAGAAACAATGCATCAGGAGATGCTCATTGAGGATCCCAAATTTGATAACAATGGTTGCCAAATCTGTCAGTGAAATTCTGTTTTTATTTATTTTGTCCCTTATGTTTTCTTGCACAGTTCAAAACAGGAAAGCAAAAACTGAAGAAAAGCAGAATGAAAGAATCCCAGCAGAATAAGACGTAGAAAGTCTTCAGGACAGAGCTGCAGACGTGTAAAAGCTGCATGGTTCAGACTTGAAAAGAGTCAAGCAGACATTTTAACTCAGACAACCCAAAGCAGCTGCATTCTGGGTCACCAAGCATCTTATATTGAGTTACTTTGAAACTCATACACAGAGATCCAACCATTCTACTTTTTAATTAAATTAAAGCTTTCAGAAATGTTTCATTAGAAACATTCTGAAAAAAAAGGTTCCTGCACAAAAATGGCTGTGGCAATTGCTTAGATGGAGAAAAACACTTTAAATTACACTTTACTCGCTGTGCTACTGATTTTTTCCTGCAGACATCCACAAAAAAGAAAGAAAAACAACCTGAGCATTTCTTTAAGTAGCTTATATTTGTTATTCAGAAAAGACTGAAAAAGATTCAAAACTGTTGAGTGCGTAAAAGGATTTTTGTTCAGTAGCTCGAGGAAAAGACACAAAGAGGTTCTTTTCACTTTGTTACAATCGGAAATTTTGTCTGTAGCTTTAAGTAATTGACAAGTTTATTCTTAAAAGGCCAAAAAAATTACATGAATTATAAGTTTAAAACATCAAAACTGATGTAGAAAAATCACATTTTCTCTTTAAAATCCATTATGTTTACTCTTTGCCATGCAAATTAATTATCAAATGTGAGGAAAACACACAGAAAAACCTGACGACTGATTGATAATTTACTAAAACATAGAAAAAACTACAGAAATGACACAATTCAAACCCTTCTAACTGTTTTCACCGTGGAATTTCTGAAAACTTGCAAAAGCTTGAGAAATTTTGAGTGACAGAACTTTTCCTGTATTATAATTATTTTTTCATGAACCAAACTGTATCTTTAAATGTTTGGAGTTACTCCAAAGTGACTCAGAAACAGAAAACACTCCTCTTTCACACATCCGTATCCACTTTCAGATCCTCTTCTCCTCTCTCACTGCCCGGCTCACACCTCACTCTCACTTCTCCATCTTATGTCGGGCTTTTCAACCCTCTCGATTTCACCTTCTTCCATCCATTCCATTCCTCCCTCTCCCCTGGCTCCTCTTCCTCACGCCCCCCCTATTTCCCTCCCCTTAATGGACAACCATGAAGAGTTCATTTGAGAGTGACAGAGCTGTGACAGGCTGATCCCTCTGCCCTCTCCGGAGGGCGTGCAGCTGTGTCCGAGCTCCGAGTTGCCCACCAACCCAAACACACACAGGCATGCATTCATTTATAGAACTACAGAGGATCACACTCACAGGTCCAAACACTCAAACTAATGCAGCAAACATGGAAGTGTGTGTTTGTTTTAGATTATACAGGTTTAAATAACTTATCATACTCAAAATATCATAAAAAGTTCAACAAAATGTCCTCCATGCTTAAAACGGGTAGATTTTTAAGGTTTCTAAATATGTGTCAGATTTGTACCAACTTTAAAAAGCACATTTTATCCTTCTTCTGAATTTTTTTGCTGAAATTGGATTTTTTGTTCGGATTATTAATTGACATGATTGTTTTCTACTAATTGTTTATAAAAAATAAATAAAAACATTCCAAAAACACTATTTGTTTTCATTTACTCATAAGGTTTTAGGTGGTTGCTTTGGGCGCCACCTGCTGGAGGGGTCTCAGTCATTCATTCATTCATGTATTCATGCATTCATTCATTCATTTTTTTAATCATTTATGTAACTGTCACCAGACTAGCAGCTGGGGAAACCCTGCAGAGGTCACCTGTTTGTTTCAGGTAATTGTAGTATTTTCTGCTATCTTTTTTTCCACACTCTCTCCAGCGGTCCACAAGGCATAACCTCTTTAAGGATTTGTTCCATGCCAAGTCCATTAGTGTAATCTGAAAAAACAAAACAAAAGCAGCACTCTCCTCCTCACAACACACTTCACATCTTCCATCAGCACATTTAGCAATGCCTTGCTGTTATCTGGGGGGATGTGATTTGCCATTTCTCTTTGAAGGCACTGTCACAGAACAGCTTTATTTCACCAGTCCTCCAGACGCAGGCCTCTCTCCATCTCCGGCTGGGTTTTTCCATCCCAGACAAAGAACAGAGCTACCCAAGCCTTGTTGCCTGGCTGACTGGTTGTCTCATTAGGAACAAGACAACAGATTCAACACAAAAGAGAGACGAATGCAGGGCCAGTGAAAAGTGGGAGGATAGAGCAGAGCTTAAGTCATTCTGCTCATCTGCATCTTTAGCTACTGGTTGAACTAGTGATAGATTTCACATCGAAACCTCAGCCAGGAAGCAGCTGGTTTTCTCTCTCGCAGTTTCTTTTTTTTTCTCTAAGTAAAGCTTGCCTGTCACAGCGATGCACGACGCAGCAACATCTAAATAAACTCTGCAATCTTGTAGTTATGTTGTGAGTGTGAAGAGCAGTAACAGAATATTCTGACTGTGGAAAAATATGATCAACAGCAGCGGCTTGTTTGTGACAGAATTTCTATGTTCCAAATGATGCCACATTTCTCAGCTGTCCCTGAGCATCAGCGTGTCTGACAGACAAACTGTCAGAAGGTTTGATGGAGGCAGCTCGACGTAGGTATTTTTGACACAAACACTGTTGCTCCTTGTACTTTTTGTGCAAATTGTGTTCTTATCTTTGGCGCCAGTCACTCAGTTTACATAATCCAGTTTACAACAGATCCCTATGTAATATATAGAATGCATAGAATAGATTGTGCTCTCTTTCTTTCACCTTTAAATCTAGATGAGATTCTAGAAGGAAGAAACATCCATGAACATCCTCTAGAGTCTTTTTATCTTCAAGGAACTTTTTTTTTTCTATTATAAGTGAAATCAAACTCTTTTGAGTCACTAAACTAACCAAACTAAACCTCAGCAGAGCACAGCCAAGCAGATGTCCAGTGACAAGCATGTGCACTCACACAGCACACTCTCCAACATGTGTTAAATTATTTGATAAAAGGTTATTTTTAACTCAAGAGCAGCTTCTGTGTGATGAGAAGCAAATGCAGCTGAATTTCCTTCTCTGCGTGTATGTGTGTGTTATGTAAACCTCATTATCTTTGTAACTACATCAAATTCTTATCATTAAGCCTCTCTGAGATCATACAGCACTTGGAGGAACATCAAAGCCCAACACAAACACATTTACAAAGAAATGTGCACGGACCAGACACGATACATAAACACACACATTTATCTATGTGACAAAACGCTGTGATGATTTTTGATTTACGGCCCCTGTCATATCCAGAATCAGTCTGGGACCTTGAATCAAAAAATGTCTGATTGTATCCTTGAGCTTCTGCTCCTTACAGCAGATGCCTCATGAAAAATATATTTCTCTTCTCGCCACCTTGTTCAGCCGTTCATCTCACTCGTCTCTCTCGCTGCTCTCACCCTCGACATCTTTCGCTCAGAGCAGTTGTCATGGCTACCATCATTAACACATCTGGCATAGTTATCAGGCAACTCATATGCGCACACAGCGAAACACAAATACACTTTCACGGATTCGCGCATGTGCTTGCATGTGAAAAGCATTAATGTGCAGTATTTTTCTGTATGGTTCTCAGTTTTGTGGCTGCAGCCTGCAGCTTGTGGGAAGGAGATAACGGGTCAAGGATTGTTGGAAATAATGGGGAGAACTTTGGGTCTGTGTCTTAAGCCTGTTGCTGAACAACAACCTTTATAAAACCTTAATCTGTTGAGAAATGAAGCTGCACCTAGAACATTTTCAACATTCTAAACTGATATTTTACAGTCCTTTGTTATTCATATAATTCAGATATTATTGCCTTTTTATATTGAGGAAAACCATTAACTAATTGAATTATTTAGAAGTTTAAAAATCAGAAAGTTAAACTTATTACATCATGCAAACAGACAAAGCTAAACATTACATTAGATCCATATTTATATAAGAATAATCCACTAAAATAAGAGACTTTTGTAGAGATCCCACCCTGCAAACTGATTTATTTTTTTGGTTGTTGAATGTTCCAGTTGTAGCTTAAACTCTGCACTTATAGCCCAAAACTCATCTGATAAATATGTTGTGATCTGAATTTGTGAAATTCACAACAGTTTTTGGTTTTAGTCACATTTTTAGTGAGTTAAACAACTTATTGGGTTTTTAAATGTGGATCACTGTGAGGTCAAGTTATTTAGTTAGCAGGTCAGATTCAGTGTGAGTTTGGTGCCGGGATATTCAGAGGATTTTGGAGTGCATGACAGTCAGGGGAAATCCTTGTTTTACCTCGTCATCTTCATGTTTGCATATGAATTATCATCATGTTTGTTTATGACACGTTGTCTGCTCTTATTAAAAGGGTAAGTTGTTGAATAATCTGTGATTTTTTTTCCACCTGTTGGATTGGTTTGAAACTGTAGACTCAACTTATAATATTATAATATTGAGGAAGCAGTACATTTGCATAATAACACTAACAGAGAACACATTGCTCACATTTGTAGGTATGTGATGTTCCACTGAGTAAACACTTCTTACTGAAGTCAAAAGGCTGAAGAACCAGACTGACAGCTTTACCATTAAGGGTGGCACATGTCAGAGCAGCAGCAAATTGTTCAAGGAATCCAGTTTTAGTTTTGGCACACCTTAAAAGCGTTTGTATGACTGCTGGTGCTTACCAGCCAGCTGCTTTTATTATAGCCTCACAACATTGATTCAAAACCACTGAGGGCACTTGAACAAACCAGTGTCACATGACGAAAAATTCGGGTCAAGGTGTTCAAACAATACACAAAATATCCAGCTGAAGTCTTCAAGCATGCACAAACACACAAACCTACGTTCCATACCATTAGTCAAAACATGTTTGTGCAGTGAACACCCCAAATTAAAAACCACAACACAGCAGGACATTTAAAGCCTGTGCATGTGACTTGAATGCACACGCTCACGCCATCTACACACAAACAACTGAACAGGAGTTTGACGGCACAACAGATGCCTGTGCGGTATGTGCGTTTTGCTGCCCCCACCCTAACCCCCGAGGACATCCCCTCGATTCTTTACACGGTTTCTCCACTTTGCATACCACCGCTCTCCCAGTCCATCACCCACAGCAAAACAACAGGACTGACAAGTAGAAACATTGGAAAAAAATATATCTGGTGACTGACGAGGCATTTGAGTTTCCTTTAATGGCATTCCAGGTGAAGCCAAGCACATATTTCACGCTCGTGTCTGAGCCACACAGAAGGCAGACAGCAAAATCACAGAAAAACAAACACACGTATAGGCTGGACTTCAGATATACTGACTCTTTTATAATAAAACTGGCACAAACTGGCAAAATAAAACCTTATTAATCAGAAAAAATGATCAAATATAACACGTAATCAAAACAACAATGACAAATCCATTTGTTTATACTTTTGCCACGACTAGTTTATCACTCACGCTCACTTCAAACAGAAAACCTTCAGAATTTGCTAAAGATTTTTCATAGACAAACACAACTCTTCTTCTCTCTTACCTTTTTTCCTTTCTTCTTGCGATGGGTTGCTTTCCCACCACCTGCTTTCTCCTTAGCCTCCTCACTCATATTCAGAGATCTCCCCCTGTTCCTCTCCTCTCCTCACTTGTTCTAAAATCCAGCATGTAGGAGCTTGTGGAATGAAGCTGATGTCTTCACAGATAAAACGTTGCCATAGATACGTCCATTTAGAAACAGTGGACGAAGAGTTGTTCCATGCAGGCTGCTCGAGAAAACAGGGTGAGACTGAGAGGACTGTGCTGATGCTTCTCCCTCCTACTCCTCCTTCACCTCCTCCTCTTTTCTTCCTCTTCACATTTGCAAACACACACTTGCGAGAACACGCTCGCTGAGGTCCACTCCCACTTGCTGCCTTTGGTGTGCGCAGTTGCCGACTCTCTTTAGCTCCCACAGAGGCAGGGTGTGGAGGCAGGAGGAGAGCAGAGAGATTGAGATGGAGGAGGAGAATGAAGAGGAGGATGTTGATATATATGAACAACAGAGAAAGATAAAAAAGAAGAAAGTGGACTGAAAGAGTGTATTCTAGGCTGGATGTAACGCTGCCTACCTGATGCTGGAAACTGATATAAAAGACACAAAAATGAAGAAAAAAATGAGAAAGAGTTACAAAATAGAAGCAGATGATGGTGAAAATAGTGCGTTACTGGCGTTAATGAAGGGAGTGAAAGGCTGAGACAGACATGAGAAAGAAGCATCAACAACACAGTCTCTTCATTCTGCCGACTGGAGGATTTCTGCTGTTGCTTCCTGCACAGACTTTGAGATATGGACTGAGTTTCTCCTCAGACGAGCAGGCAGAGAGGGAGAGGAATAAAAGAGAGCGCAAGAGTAAGAGGGAGGCATGGGGAGGGAGAGGATCACTGCCACGATGCATCAGGTCCTTCCAGAAAAGGAAGTCTCCCCACTTGCCTCTGCCAGCAGGATCAGCTTACTGAAAACTGGAACAGAACTGCACCCAGCTCTGACTTACTGCCACAGTTGAAGGGTGTAAAAGTCTTTTTGGGACATAAAGACACAAGCTGGCACGTAAATCCACATGAGTTTTGTCTTATCTAAACAGTACACAGTCAACAACAAACAGAATATCAGCTTGACTGGGTCTGAACTGAACGAGACCAAAAACCTCAAAGAGCTCCATTTAAGAAACGCTTTCACTAATGAGACAGGGGAAAGCAAATGAATCAGAGAGAAGGAAAATGGAAGCAAAAAGCCCTGGGTGAAACAAAACAAGACACGAGAGAGGGAGGGAGGGGGTGAGTGGAGAGTGAGAAAAGGGAGGAGAGAATTAATGGTGGGGATGAGGGTGAAGGCAGAGTGTGATAGCAGTGAAACAGTCAAAACAAGGAGATGAGGAAAGGATGGTGAAACAGGAAAACTGAAGCAGACAGAGGCACATAGAAGAAGAAGAAGAAGGGTTAGTTGTGACCTCCAAACAACACCTTCTTTATTCACAGCTGTTAACTCCTGTCACTCTCCCTCCACCTCCTCATGTGCTGCCATCACCACCATGCTGTGAGACGTCACTCCCAGCCCGAACCTCCCAACATGGAAGGATCAGGAACAGACTCGCCAGAATATTAAAAAAAAAAAAAATCTCTCCTGTAACATCTCAGAAATTTGAGGGAGAGTTCAGGCAAGCAAGAGAAACGCGACCACTTGTAGAGGAATAATCTCTGTTGTTGTTTGTTAAACCAGACACTCACACAGGAATTAATTCACATTTTTGTTTTAAATGCAACTTACTTAAAGGGAAATTACAATTTTTATGCATGTGTAAATGTGAGTAGTCAGTTTCTAAACGGCTCATTTAGAAGAAAGAATAATGCCAGAACAAAAAGCCCAGAGAGAATCTCAAAAATAAATGAGCCCAAATATATTTTAAGATACTTGAGGACAGGTGCTGATGATGATCAAGTGTGTCTGGCAGAACAAATCAATTGAGCTGAGGGAAAAAGTGGCCAGTGTCTAATTTTTGACAAACTGAAAACATTGTTTACCTTGTGCGTTGTTGTGTTGTCCCTTTTATGAGCTGTAGACCTGCCCAGGGTGTATCCCGCCTCACACCCATCGACTCCTGGGTTAAACAACTGAGTGAGTGAGAATCTGTAAGTAAGACAAACCCATAAAATCACATAAATCATATAAAAACTGCCTGTATCATATTGAATTTAAAGCTGGGATTTACTTTAATTGTAGATCTCCTACTTTTAATGTGTAAACTACATTCACAGTGCAATACAAGCTCCAGTGACATATAATGTCCTCCAGTGAAGCCCATCGTCTCTCGCTCAACTCATTTACATCCGGCCCTGAGAGTAGAAGAGAAGAAGGATTACACATTATTCTGTAGCTGGGAAAGTCCTCTTCCCTTCATTTTGAACGCTTACTCAATCTGGTATGTGCACTTTTGATTTTGTCAGGACGCGTGATGGATGTTGCTGTTAACATTTGTCTGTTAATGTTTGTTGCAGGGTGTGTTCTAAGCCTGTGCCAGCAGTGTCTATTATTGATTGCCAGGAGGCAGCTCTGTCAGCCAGGCGTTTATTAGGATTTATAAGCCACACAACTCACACGGGGGGGGACACCACGCTTTCATACAAAATTTAAAGCCATTCACATGTTTGTCTCCATGTTTATCCCCACCATGAAAAATTGCTCCAAGCTGTGCAGCAATATTGTGGCTATATAAGAAACAGTCGCCAATGTAATAGCAAAGAATATAAAATGTTATCTAATATATAATACTCATATATAAAACGTGCAAAAATACAGGAAATGCTAAAGACTCATGAAGTTATGTATCAAAATATTTTTAATAATGTAAAACAATGATAATAAGGGACTTTTATTATTCTTTTATGACCCTTTTGCCTGTAGATCTGTAAATAATTGTGAGCCTTTGTGCCTGACTGAATCTATTGCAATACAATCAAACACGTGAGCAGTTTCAATAATCCGTCATTATTTGAGTCTTGTCCTTGAGCCAAAGACCAGACAATGTCATGAAATGAGACAGTGATCTTCTGGCTGTAGTTAAATTATATGTTAGTTTATTTATTATAGTGAAAAAGGTTTGGACACACAAAATAATGCACAATTTCATCCTGTAATGTAGTAAACTGCAGATGTTTGATTTTTGGATCACTGTTTTGGTGAAAATTGGAATACAATTAATTGACATATTCTAACTGGTATTATGGCATTTTACTTTTTTTTTTTTTTTTACAAATATCCGCTTACTGATGGAGGAGATATCAGGAGTCACCAAAGTCATTAAGATTCATCTACTCCTCTGTGAATAATGAATATTTGCACAAAATGTCATTAAAAAACCATCTGATAATGGTCAAGGATGTTTTACATGAATCAAAACCAATATTTTTGATCAAACTGTAATAATGTTGGCAGATACGTGGATAATAACTGCATTTATCTTTCTGTAGAAACTTTAGATTATAGTGCTTCTCATTAAGACCAGAAACGCCATCATGAAAACTAGCTCAGTCATGGGATGAATGTTGTGAACTCACATGTAAACCTGAGGAGAAATCTGTACGCCAGCGGTAACTCAGACCTGTCAGCCTCTCAGACTGCACCCACCCTGTAACCCTCCACTAAGTGTCTTCTCACATCCATCATGATTGCAATCGAACATTTCTAATCAAAGTGCCTTACGCAGAAGCCAGATACGGGCTGGCAGACAGCTCTGCAGGGGGTTCCCATCTCAGGCTCGCAGTGGGAGGGGCACCAGAGCCAATAAGACAACCCCTTCACTGAGGATTCATCATCACAGATGAACGCTGCTCGTAGAACCTAAACAAGTTAAGCTCAGGTTTATTTCTGTGATGACCTTGATTCATGATAACTTCCTTTGAAAACCGATTTTGAAATAAAGATTTGTTCTGCAGCAACCTGTCAATGTTCTGGCAGCTGAGTACAGATGTTGTAAAAATCTACTTTTGATCCAGGACAAGGGAAACAAACTCCAACTAAAACGGGCGCCGCCCCTAAACAGATGCAACTCAGTGATAAATTTGATAGTATCTGGATAATTGAATGAAGCAAATAGTTTTAAATGAGCAATATTTTAGAAGAACACTTTTTGTCAGCAATTTTCCCAAACATTGAGATCTAAATTAAACATGCATTTTTGTTTGTTTACTTTAGATGAATCTGTGTTGAATCATAGAACAAGGTGTTTATCCACCAGATATTCTGAGAGGCGTCTCCTTTCAGGGAAATCCAACAACAGTGAAGGTTAAAATCTGACCCACTTTCTCTGTAATCAGGTCAGGTCCAGACAGGTGCTCCTTGACTGATAAAGAGCTGCAGGGATGAAGGACTCAGTTATTACTGATGGTTTTACTATTTAAAGAGTAATTTAAATAACTCACCAGTATTGGAGCATAAATTAGGGCAAACGAGTATCAGGCTTTTCTCAATGAGCGATCAAACCTGCAAACTGGTCATTTCATTTCTAATCATATAGATTTTTTTAGGTTTGTGGAACAGAAAAACTAATTATGTCAGAGTTATACATTTTAAATGAAGTTTGGGACTTTTTTTATAGCAAATGCATCCAAAACCAAATAAATGGGTTAAATATTAAATGTGCCTTTTAAAGCTTTGCTACAATTAGAACAATAAATATTTTTAAGTTCATAGTCATGGTGTTTCGATATATTTACTGTAGTTATGATTGATCATAATAAGTCTTGTTTCTTTTGCTTCCAGATGAAGGACTTTGTATTTCTCCTAAGAGTTGGAAGCATATGTCACACAAAGTGTTCATTTTTTGTTGAAATTATGACATTTTTAGTCTTCTATTTTTATTTCATCTGTCCACTGATTTGGATCCTAATGGCAACTATAGAACACATAATCTTACTTTGCAGAGATGTGTTCTGTTTCTGAAGATGTGGTGTTCATAAAAATCTGTATTGTTACATATAACATTTTTACAGCATTGTTCCTCATGCACTTCCATTACAAGAGCCTTAAAATTAATGTAGCATGTGATGCAAACATGAACAACGCTGCTATTGATTTTTGTGCTTTGATTTCACCCCTGAGACAGTGACCGTGCTGGTTTACATGCATTTTGTCAGCTTTAAGATATTTCTATTTATTATTTAGTGATTGATGGGATGTTTGGAAAAGATGCACATTCCTTTGAATAATGGTCTGCATTTGGTGTGCACCTTACAAATGGTAGCTGTGCTAACAGCCTTGAACTTGCACTGCTGTTGCTGACACTGCAATGTCCAAAGGCTGCCTCCAGTCAATCTCAGCATTCTGAAGCTGCAAGAGTGGATCAGAGGAAGGGAGATACTTAGAGAACAGAAACCGACAGCAGACTCTCTCAGACATGAAGACACAACAGAAACGGCTTTAATTATTCTTATTGTACTAAATAGCTACTTTTATGGTGACACAGCCACGCCCGAAGTTCAGAAATAACAGCTGTGATTAGCCGTGACGTAGAGATCCACGTTCAACCTGAGAGTCACAGTAAACAGCAGGTGTGATCAGGTGAGTTTCATCACCTGTAAATTCAAATAATAATCTTTTTTTTGAGGATTTTTTTGGGGGGTAGGGGGTTGAATAAGTTCAGCTTCTCTAACAAAATGACAGTTAAAGGTTAGAAACCAAGTTAGATTAGCCACAGTTTGCTGAGATGTTACAGCCAGTGGGATTTAATAAACAAATAAATACTAGTGTGATTTTATCTTATGACTTCATTTCTGGACTTTTGATCATTTAGTGTTTGAGAAAACACTGAGCGGTTCAGGCGGCTAAACTAAACTCTCCTCTTTAATATAGGAAACAAGTGCTGTGCTACAGTTTCTGCAGTTGCTTTTAAAGGCTGGTAAAATATTCATACATTTACAATTCCTAATAATAATAATATAAAGTCATTCAATGTACTAAGTGTTAAACTAACAATTATTATGCATTAACAGATTTTGAATATTTAGGTTTTGTAAACAGAAAAAAGATGATTTGAAGAGATTTTTTTTATTATTTCAGAACTCCTTATAATAAAAATCTATAAAAAAATCTTCAAATTTCATATTGAAAAATATGGCAAAACATTTTTTTTAAATTTAAATAAATATATATAAATTAAGCAGCTCGTTTTCCCCAGTGATTTACACCTATTTCTAATATTTCTATATCATTTTATTAACATTATTGGACTCATTGATCATGAAAACATCCCTTAACATCTGGAATCAGTTAGATATCCTTATTAGTTTAATTATTAATAAAGAATAATATTCCTGTATTGGCAGATTATTCTGGATCTAGCCCCGAACCTCATGAGAAAACATCAAATCAAGTCTCAACCAGAATTACGTGTTATTTGGTTAATCTCAGAGTTTATTTATTACCTTGAAGCATCAAATATTTCATCATTTTTATAAATTCAATCTTTCTAGATCTCCAGGATACAGCCAGTATCCAAATCCAACACTGTGGTGTGGGTGAATCAATGCTCACTGTGTTCAGTAAATTCCATAAACTATTCAAATTTTCCATTTGATAGCGAAACAGGTAAATAAATTGATCAATTAATGCCAATGTAAACACAACCTCCTTGGCAAAGGCAGTGTGACAGGGTTCTGGAGCCTTATATGTTTTAGTTTCATTTCTCCTTTTAAAGAACAACATAAGAATTCCTCTTTACAAACATCTAATCAAAGCACTGAGACTCACTATAACCTGCCACTCCTCTACCTTCAGCGTATCAGATCATTAGAACCTTTTACTTGTGCAATATTCCTTGTAAAAATGACCTTTTACTTGACTTTTGTCGTGTCTAGGTCAAACATTTAGAGTCTGCGATTTTGACGTGATTTCACAATGTTACAGCTCTTCTTTGTTTCCATGTGACACTTCTGCTTGTAAACAACGCTGACAGCTGATGATGGTTTGTTCTTGTACGACTGCAACAGCTGAGTAATGGAAGGATTTAATGGGCGAGAATATAGATCCTATTGCATGCCGGGAATGGAAACTATTCCTGTGACTCAGCACACAGTCCATTTCCATTTATTGGGAAAAAGTTGTGTGAAACAGCATGAAATTACATTTAGCTGCTTAAATGGCCATTAAGGTCAGGATAGCCTTCCCAGAGGGCGGAGACTGAGAGCCATTTTTGTCTTGTGATGGCAGAGACAGTGAAAACAGTGACTGAGGTGATGAAAGGTTATGAAAAGTGTATAAATACTGACTAACATATGCATTCAGTCAAGTTAAATCAAGCCTTTAAGTCTTTCTAAAGACATTTAAAACTTCATTTTGAAGTGAAAAGGTGAAAAACTGGATCTCTAAATGACACAAAGTTGTGATTGTTAAACTGATTTGGCATTTTCAGCATTTTTATTCTCAATCAGGCTCTTGTTTCTTGTAGTTTTGATTAGTTAGTTTTTGTGTTACTCAAGATACTTTAGTATTAGTAACTTAGTATTTCTGTTTGTTTCCCTGTGAGCTCTTTGTGTTGTTTCATAGTCTTCGAGCCGCCACATCAGCAGCAGTTACATATTTATTTTTACAACCAACATCTTTGTGTTTTTGTCTAAAAATTCTCCAACATGACACTCATAGAAGCCCCCCCCCCAGCTTACTTTACATAAGGTTGTTTTTAACTCAAAATTTTAAAGGTGAGTTTGAGAAAAACAAACTGATAGAAGTCCCTCAAACCAAAATATGTGTTAATGCAAGCATTCCTCAGTAAGTATACCCAGGAGGGCATTTTGTCTTCATATACTGCATATTTTTAGAAAATGTTGTTTAAGACACAATGTGAATAATCTAATATCTGTAAAACTGTAAATAAATTACTAAGTATGTAGATTTCATGTTGGGTTTCTACTCCGTGTTTTCATGGCTAATAAACAACTTTTTCTCTCTTTCTCATTGTAACGTTTTGAGTTAAACAAATTAAAGCAGTTTGACCTGTCAAAACAAGAGAACAAGAGAAGAAGCAGCATTTTTACCAGATTAGGTGTGAGCCTAAGGGTTTTCATGCTTTTTCATCAACATATTAGAACACAGCAGAACTCACTGTACTGACCTCTGGCTGACTTGTTCATTACGCTCTAAAAAAGTGTGTCTGTGAGCCATATATGACACACCTTTAACTAACTCTAGTCAGGCTCAGTGTTTGAAGTGTGGTGCATATTAAAAAATAGGAAAACCCAGTTAGACGACAGTCAACCTTCTTTTTTTGACGTCAGATATATTTTATACTCCTTAGCTGTTGACATTTTTTGTATTAAACTTAAAAGAAAGTTTCTTGCTCAGAGTTAAAAGAGTTAAAACACTGTGTGCAGACGTATTTTGGTAATACTTTGGCATGTCTTTGTCATTTTCACAGTTACAAAGGACATAAATAATATTTTTGAGCTGCTTGTTTAACCTTTAAATATGAAGCTGCAAATTAAAAGTCCACTGTGGTGTTACGCAACATAATATGCTTGTTAAACTCAAACCCCTGGGGTTCAAACACATTTCATAAATAAACACACTTCATCCTAAACATAGAACAACTGCTCTTACTCTCATTTTCAACCTCCATCTTCGGATAAATTGACATTTACGCATCTTCATTGGCACTGAATTGAAGCTTTCACCTTAAATTTAACGAGACAGGTCAACAGTATGTCAATAAAACAATATTTTTACTGCATTACTGTCATCGCTTTCATCTTCTGCATTCACCGAGTCGTGGCATTCAACTTTAAAAAAAGATAACTAGTGAATAATTTTGTTTAGAGATACCCAGATGCTCCTATTTGTCACAGATGTTCTTAAAAATGATCTTTTCAAATAAGTTTATGAGACCAGGTGTCTGCCTCTGAAAACTTCTGTTTCGTGAATGAAATTTAATTTGTTTCTCCACATGTGCAGCAAATATTTAAACACTATACGAATAAATCCAAATGCAATTTTGATATATTTTCTATTAAAATAAAACAGAATGGGTCAGACTGCCACATCCTGTACCATCAGTCACCGTTAAGCTCTGAGTTCCTTGTAAACACAAGCTGTTTGCCTTTCTGCTCAGATTGGGCTGCTCACGTCTTCATAAACCACTTTGCGTGCAGTGAAAAACCAAATTATCCTTCTTTCCAGAGGAAAATAAACCTAATCCGTTTCTCTGTTTGTCACATGTATACTCACACATCCACACATAAACATAGTAAAGTGTATGGTTGATTCAGGCCTGCTGTTCTGCCAGCAACATCACTCTTCTTCCCACCCTTGTCTCCATGGAGACAAGCTTCTAGTGCAGACTGGTTCCAGACCGTTGTGAATCAGCACAGCCTAAAAAGGGAATGGGAGGGGTCTCTTTGTGTTTAAACATGACTGAAAGAGGCCTGTGAGCTCTGATATGTTAGTCCCAACTATGAAGTGATCAGAGAGCATGACTACTCCTCAATACCAAAATGTAGAAAATAAAAACCAGTATCCACATGATACAGGTGAGATCATTATTTTCATGGAATATGGTGAGTTCAATACATCTACATCCAAGTCCTCCTGGAATGACTGAGGAAATCTGTTCAATGATGCTCTGACACAGTAACGGATTCTTCAGTTTAAAGACACTAGCTGCAGCGGGATTACAATAAAAAACATGTTATCAAGAAAAAAAAATGTTTTGTTCCCCACAATTTGACAATGGGCTTTGAGTATTTGTCCCAGATTTCTTGAGAAATCCATTAAACTGTCAACATTAGATTTAATTAACCAGAAACTCAGTACTTCAGAAAATATTACATAAATAAAATATCTATATGATTTTGGTTAATAAGGGGATTTTCCAGGCTATGAGACAGAGTCAGGGAGAAATAAACTGTGTGAATATGCAATTAAATGAGATAAGATCAATATACAACCTGCTGTTTTGGAGATTTTCTGAAATATTTGTGCAGTTATTAATTGTTTTCATTTAATCTGGATTTTCTAAGTGAAAAAAATGACAAGAAAGGCAGAAAATGGGACCTGCACTGATTTTAAAGGTGAAAGTCTGCATCAGCAGAGTGAGAACCCATCGACCATCATCGTTTTAGGATTTATCAGGTCAGACTACACAAAGACAACCCTGATATGTTGAACCTGTTTTATAATTCCACATATTTTTACTCTCATTACTCCGTGTGAAATTTGTCTTTCACAACTGAACCAAATGAATCTTGTGAGGTTTTCTGAAAGCTGCCTTAGAGGAGAACATTTGAACATCCAAACAAACCAGATTCATCTGATTTTACTAGCTTTTAAATACTTTCAAATATACAGTCTGCACCAATTCCAAGCCTCAAGGTCCAAAATGTCCCTGATTTAAATAAATGGGTCATTAATAGTTTTCTGAAAAACTAGCGCGCTGATAATATTATTAAGTTATCAGAATCAGGTGTGTTAAAACAGGGAACTGAACATTATTAAAGTGCTCACTGTACAAGAGTCCATCGCTGTTCCTCCAGGCAGCTATCCAACATGATTTAGTTGTTTCCTTGCTCCAACACACCTGATTCAGATAACAGAATACCTGTTCAAACTGTGAATCATCCACTAATTCAAATCAGGTGTGTTGGAGCAGAGAACTAGTGCAATAGTGAGTTAAACACCAGTAATGTAATTACCAAAATATTTAGCTAACATTAGCTGTTCTAAAATAATTTTATCTCAATTTATGATCTAACAAAGCTTCATTACTTAGTTAGATGTTGTTTGTTAGGTGTTAGATGTTAGTTTTTTTATTTGTACTAAAATAAGTATATACAGTGGGGCAAAAAAGTATTTAGTCAGCCACCAATTGTGTAAGTTCTCCCACTTAAAAAGATCAGAGAGGCCTGTAATTTTCATCATAGGTATACCTCAACTATGAGAGACAAAATGAGGAAAAAAAATCCAGAAAATCACATTGTCTGATTTTTAAAGAATTTATTTGCAAATTATGATGGAAAATAAGTATTTGGTCAATAACAAAAGTTAATCTCAATACTTTGTTATATAGCCTTTGTTGGCAATGACAGAGGTCAAACGTTTTCTGTAAGTCTTCACAAGGTTTTCACACACTGTTGCTGGTATTTTGGCCCATTCCTCCATGCAGATCTCCTCTAGAGCAGTGATGTTTTGGGGCTGACGCTGGGCAACACGGACTTTCAACTCCCTCCAGAGATTTTCTATGGGGTTGAGATCTGGAGACTGGCTAGGCCACTCCAGGACCTTGAAATGCTTCTTACGAAGCCACTCCTTCGTTGCCCGGGCGGTGTGTTTGGGATCATTGTCATGCTGAAAGACCCAGCCACGTCTCATTTTCAATGCCCTTGCTGATGGAAGGAGGTTTTCACTCAAAATCTTACGATACATGGCCCCATTCATTCTTTCCTTTGCACGG
The DNA here is from genome assembly GCA_006937955.1 of Pachypanchax playfairii. Taxonomy (NCBI): domain Eukaryota; kingdom Metazoa; phylum Chordata; class Actinopteri; order Cyprinodontiformes; family Aplocheilidae; genus Pachypanchax; species Pachypanchax playfairii. The sequence goes on from SSNP01000023.1 coordinate 3,011,583, forward strand.
ATCAGTCGTCCTGGTCCCCTTGCAGAAAAACAGCCCCAAAGCATGATGTTTCCACCCCCATGCTTTACAGTAGGTATGGTGTTCTTTGGATCCAACTCAGCATTCTTTCCCCTCCAAACACGACAAGTTGAGTTTCTACCAAAAAGTTATATTTTGGTTTCATCTGACCATATGATGTTCTCCCAATCCTCTTCTGGATCATCCAAATGCTCTCTAGCAAACCGCAGACGGGCCTGGACGTGTCCTGGCTTCAGCTGGGGGACACGTCTGGCACTGCAGGATTTGAGTCCCTGGCGGCGTAGTGTGTTACTGATGGTAGCCTTTGTTACTTTGGTCCCAGCTCTCTGCAGGTCATTCACTAGGTCCCTCCGTGTGGTTCTGGGATTTTTGCTCACCGTTCTTGTGATCATTTTGACCCCACGGGGTGAGATCTTGCGTGGAGCCCCAGATCGAGGGAGATTATCAGTGGTCTTGTATGTCTTCCATTTTCTAATAATTGCTCCCACAGTTGATTTCTTCACACCAAGCTGCTTACCTATTGCAGATTCAGTCTTCCCAGCCTGGTGAAGGTCTACAATTTTGTTTCTGGTGTCCTTTGACAGCTCTTTGGTCTTGGCCATAGTGGAGTTTGGAGCGTGACTGTTTGAGGTTGTGGACAGGTGTCTTTTATACTGATAACGAGTTCACACAGGTGCCATTAATACAGGTAACGAGTGGAGGACCGAGGAGCCTCTTAAAGAAGTTACAGGTCTGTGAAAGCCAGAAATCTTACTTGTTTGTAGGTGACCAAATACTTATTTTCCACCATAATTTGCAAATAAATTCTTTAAAAATCAGACAATGTGATTTTCTGGATTTTTTTTCCTCATTTTGTCTCTCATAGTTGAGGTATACCTATGATGAAAATTACAGGCCTCTCTGATCTTTTTAAGTGGGAGAACTTACACAATTGGTGGCTGACTAAATACTTTTTTGCCCCACTGTATACTGTATATTATAGGTTGAAAACTAAATTTAAGAATATTTTTTATCAGATTTCAATCCATAAAACCAAAAAATCTTTTTGTCAGTTTTAACACACTAAATTGACTGTGGAATGTAGTTAGCATCTAAAATATTTATGTATTGTGAAATCTTTTTGTCTACAATCTAAACAGGATTAAGACCCTCAGAGGCCCCTGAGGTTGGGGGCCTCCTTTCAAAGACTGGTACATATTATTCATTCAGTGTATTTATTCTGACCATGTAAGAAGAATATACATAATTGGGGGGGTTAAAATATGAAACATAAAGCAGCAGTTGATCACAGTGAGTACAGCTTCCTCTTCACTGATTGTTTCATCTGCAATCCATTAGACCTAAAATCCACTCAGTGATATTTACCATCAAATTAATAACAAAAAACTCTTCTGAACAGACAGATTCCACCTCAGAAAACCAAGTTCTGAAATTTTACTCAAAAATCTCTCAAATCATTCCAAGATGCACTCTGTCTTCTCACCCTGAGGATAAATCTGCTCAGTAAAATCAAACACAGAACATGATGCTGATCACAGACCAGCGGGTCAAAACATATTCATTATGGAAAATTCAAATAAGAATAAATATACATGAGATATCCATCTGTACACTGATTATTTAAACCAAACATCATGCAGTGATTCACCTCAGTCAACTTACTTTTTAGCTCTGTCTCATAAATATATGAAATATATAAACTACCTTCAACTAAAACATCTGCTTCTTTCTGTAAGACATTAAAGGGACTTTTTTCGTTTCTTTGCTTAGCAAATGTTCATGTAGTGCTGTCTTTGAATTTAAAATGAATACAGAGAAACTGATTCTAGATCAGCAAAACTGTGATGCTGCAATTATTGTGTTAAATATAAAAAAACTGACCTGGAATCAGTGTAAATAAACTACCTGCACCTGTCGAGAGAGTATTTTGTTTGAAAATCCAGTTCAAGGATAATTTATTGTCAAATCCACAGCTTTCATTTGACTCTGATTGGATAATTGTTTTGTTTTTTTTTAATCAAACATTTATTTGTTCATCACAAAGGGGCCCCTTTGAGTGGTGGGACCCTGGACACATGTCCAAAATCCCATATGGTAGATCAGGATAGACAAGGAATAAGTTAATTATCAGTATCCTATTTTAAACGTTGCAATTACACTTTTTAGTTATTATTTTCACAACTCTACCATGCAACATTTAACTTCTCTTCACCCAAACTTGATATCCAAGTATTGTATTAAAAAGAAGTGGGTATATTTAGGGATCATAATAAGCTGTTTACAGAAGTAGCAAAAATACTGACAGGCTGCAATAACTAAAACAGGAATTGGAAAAACAAGGCAGTCAATGAGAACTACTTAGAAAGACTGATGGAGCACAAAAACTGGTGGGCTAAGAAGAGAAGCAAGCCAGTCTGCTAAAAGGGCCTCCCTAATAGCTGTTGACTCAAGGAAATGTCTTCTTGTTGTGTGTCAGTGGCGCAGAAAGACGGGCAGAATCAGCTCAAAGCCTCCATGATAAATGTCCTAACAGCTGGACGCTTCCAGAGTCAGGACAATGTCGGAAGTGTTTAGTGAAGTCGGTTTTAGAGCGGATGTAATGGATCTGTAGGAGCATTTGTGATCGTGCAGAGTTCACAGAGAGGAGCAGCAGAAGAGAAAACTTTCATCAGCTTAACACCTTCACCTTAACTAGAGGTCTCAATGGGTACTCTGTGTTCATCTCATTTATAGACACAAGCACGTATACAGATTCACAAAAATAAATGCACCCAACTTCGCAAAGCATGCGCTCATGCCATACCGTGTGTGTGTACAATTACAGATGAGTTGAACCTTATTAAAGGTCAGAGGATACAGATGGATTCCTGAGAGTGTGCTGAGTGCTGTGCTGAGCCAAAGAAAAAAGAGAAGAAAGCAGCCAAGCTCAGTTCCTATCAACATTCTCAGGTTTTGGAGTCTGTAGTATATCCAGTTTTAGGCCAACAGGAAATGAAGTGAAAGGGACACAGAGAATAAAAGCCTCTAAAAAAACAAATCTATAAACTTTCAGGAGACATTTATTTGGACTGTAGAAAAGTTTTCTCCCCCAAACCAGTTTGTTCCAAACTAAACTTTAAATCTTTCTTACCACCATCACAAATTCAAAATCCTCTTAACAGTGAAAGAAAAACAACAAGTCTTTTGTAATTTGTCGAGACAAGGACAAGCATTAGCCTGGTCCAGGGACCGTTCATGGTCACTTGTGATTATCTTGGAGTGTCGCTGAACAAAAATGAGACAGCAGGAGAAGACGGGGGTTTACGCAAGAACCTGTGTCATCGGTTTTCCAGTTGAGCGCCTTGTGAGATTGTAGTTCTTGTTATTAGTTTCAGGTATGTCTGTGCAAGTCTTCTGAAAGATACCAACATGCAAAATGAAAAAAGACAACCGCAGGAGAAAAAATAAAGTACAAGCAACGTGTTCACTAACTGTCATCTGCAAGGGAAAAAAAAAACAAAAACAGGTTTTACAAACCAACAACTCCTGAAATGAATTGAGCCAAACCCTAATGATTAAAGAAAATAGCTCTTCTTTTGATGTAACAGCAGCAAGCTCAGACTAAACAGATCACAAGTGGCACACAGGAGCCGGCACACAATGGAAATGAAATACCAGACCTCTCATTGGCTTGAATGCAGGTACAGTGTTGTGCACCATTAACTATGACGTTCCTGAACAATTGCGTGGGGAAAATACCAGCGACGGCCTGCTCTGTGTTCTAAGAACTCCGTGCAAACAATTCCACATGTGGTGCTTGGTGCACGATGACTCATGCATGCACGTGCACATGCAAAACACTTCTAGTGGTACCGTATAACAACCGGTGTTAAAGAAAAGAACTGTCTACTATTGTTAAAAGGAAAAAGCAAACAAATGATGTCATTATCTCAAAGAGAAAAGCCTGAATAGGATCAACATCAGTGGGAGGCATCTGGTGTTTGTGTCTTCCATAGCTGTAAACTCACTCCTGAGAAAGAAAGAAGGGATTTTATTGTTAAAGATTAAACTTGTGAGTCTCTCTTTTTTAAATTCTATGCAAGAAAAATGTGCAAAATCCCAGTGAGAGTGAAATTCATATGTTTTGATGTATTTTTCATTATTTAAAAGAAGCAGTAGGATTAATAGGGCATGTTTTTACAGATAAATGATCCCTGAGGGCAGTGTTCCTGTTTTTTTTAACATCTTTAGCATACAGGAGGCATACAAATGATCATGCAGAAACATGATGAGAGCAGGCGGTAGGCTGTGATACAAGGTCCCTATAGCAACCACACAAAACGACATGCACTCACCATGGCAACAGAGCAAGTGAGGGAATATAGCGGACACAGCGCTAAAGCTGGTGATGACCTCCAGGCGTTTGAAGTGATGCCTGCACGCCAGAAGCAATGCATCAGCAAACAATTCAGTTTGAAAAAACAATATGAAGTTACAACCAGGAAGAAAAACGGTATTTTTTGCATTAAAACCTGCAAAAAAATGATGAATTTTACGATTAAAGCTATTCTAAAAATGGTGTGTAGTTTAACGTGGGGGGAGAACTTTGTATAATTTGGGTAAACTATTTATTTATTCTTCAGAGCCAGCTAGCTTTGCTCTAAAATAAAGGCTGAGTATAAGGTCATTTCAGTTGAGATGGACCAGCAAATTAGTATTTCACAGTTTTGCTGTGTATTATTATGTATTCTGTGTTGTGGCAGCAAGTCCAGACAAGTAGATGTGTCTAAATGTGTGAGTCAAAACTTGTTTAATGAAAAAAGTTCATGCATTTTGAATAGAATGTGATACTTTTTAAAAGTATTCGTGGATGATTTAGAAGCAGCACCTGATAAATCTTATTGGCTGCAGCCGACCTTTACATACATTTACCACACAGACATGTTGTACTACATAGTAACAACAACAAAAAGTTTACTGATTGGCTGTTAGCCAGGAATCTGAATTTGAATGTTGGATTTTATTTGAGTGGAAATGTTGAAACTTCTTAGTAAGATCTCTACTCCAGGATGTCAAGGGTATCAATCTCACTCTCACAAACTACCTTTATTGTTTTCTTTCGTGAAAAATAAATATAAAACGCAAAGACTCACAGACATTAATCACTCCAGTTAAAGTTGCTTTTCATTGCAGCAGCCAGTTATTTTTGTGGGGCATAAAATAAAATTGTGCCACTGTGGATTCAGGAGCCTTTTAGTAGAAACAACACATGGGCTCAGGAGAGCAACATATGTGATAAAGACCATGGTTTGATTTGTCCCTTGTACATTTATTTAATAACTGCAGGACTGTGTGGTTTTACTTGAAGATGTGGATGGATTTTCTACTCTGATCTTTAACCGCCCTGAGCGTGGCTCTGTCTGTCTGGTGGAGCTGTCTGTGGAGCAGGTGGGTGTGGCAGAGCTACGTCTGACAATGACAAACCCTCAGATCACGTGCAATGTCTCCACCTAGTGGTGAAATATAGTTTAGCACAAACAGGTGGATTTCTGTGTTTCCATTTGATTTATGGTAGTTGTAAAAATAACTGACAAATATTTTAACGGCGTTAAGCAGCACAGTAAATTCAACCTAAAGCCTCATTGGTTTATTAAATCTTCTACCTTCTAGAACACATCACAACAGATATTAGATATTAGTCTGTTTTACATATTTTTTCACTGTATCACTCAGACAAGAACTAAATTATGTGACTCCAGGACAGCAGAAAAGGTTTTGAACTATTCGTCTTTAAGAAAATGAATTGTCTTGTCTTAAAAGAAGGATGTCACCATGTGATGAAATGTAGCATAACAGTGCGGTGAGTAATTATAACGCTACAGCCTCCACAAGGAAAGAGATAGAATCATCAATCTTGGAGTGTTCATTCAGTTGTTTCCTTTACTCTGTTTATATATTAAAACCATTTTGGGAAACATGAAAACAATTCAAGCCTTAAATTTAAATCCATATTCAAGCATTCAATATATTCATAGTAAATCTTCTACAGAATTAGCTGCAGAGTCTTCATGATGGAAATGGAGCTAAGTTTTAGGAAGTGTATGTTCACTAAAAATAAGCGTTAACTGTTAAAATATGACTAAATGTGCAAACTTCATCAGTTTGGGGATGATTTGAATACAGGTCACATATACTGGATATATAACAACGTGCCTTTTAAGTGCTGCACATCACACAGATAATTCAGTCAACAGGTAATTTATTCCACAGATCAAATATGAATCATTACAGTTCACCAGAAATTTGTCCATGCAATTAGTCCCTCATCACACCCACATATTAAAGTGTCACTCTCAAACATACAAACACACAAGTTACACAGTTCAGCAGTCAAATATTGTTAAGCACGGAATATAAAACTAGCATCTGGCTTTGACATTAATACACAGTGGCTGCAATATTACTTCATTTGCACACATATATACACAAAGTAGATCCTATGTCGTGCAGTTTCCATACATTTTTCTTGTTGTGGCGTTGCATAATAAATACCAACAGGTCTTTAAGACTATGATGAATCAGACCAGAGTGCCAACAGAGAAAAACTCAGTTAAGACAGAATAAATTAACTTCCTGACAAGGTATACATCATGTGAATGCACTCGTATTAGTAAATATGATGTTACTGACAGAAGAAGTCGCCTCACAGACCCTGAGTAAACCCCCCTGAACCAAAACCGCACCAGGATTCTTGTCTCCACGACAATAAAAAACGAGCCAAAGCTCATTAAGTTACTGTCAATCAGGGTAACTGCTCTGCTAAAACCTCTCATACAGGAAGAGGCTTAGCCCCACTACATCCACAAAACCCTGCCAACCAACAGAGGGTAAAATCACGGTGAAATGGGTTACGATGCTCAAAGATCTTCCAAACCTTGCTGTTAAAACCTGTCCACTAGTGTACAGAAAAGTAAGCCAGTTTCACCAGAAAGGCATAAAAAACATCATATTTCTGATGTTTTAAGAGCTTTGTGTTATTCTTGATACAATCTATGAATTTCAGTTCCAAAGTAGCCAATCTGAAAGCGCCATTATATGACATCAGGATACATAAAACTGTATTTCATATTATTGTAACAAGTTGGGAGTTTATGATCTGATCTGTGGACTAAAGACCAGCATTTTGAAGATGCAGTAGCTCGAGTCTGTTCGATCTCCGTGCGTCTCACAGGGTGTTCCTCTGAGTTTGGAGTCTAACTCATCTGCGTTGTGCAACACTGCCTGTTTCACAGCTGTCGGAGAGCTGTGACGCAATTGTCTTTCACTTTGTGCTTTCATGAATCAACCTGCTATCAGCCTCACTTCAGGTACTTTAGCTTCACGCTGCTTTGGAGAGCAGTGACACCGCCCACAAAGGATCTGTACAATTCACCTTCTCTCCTGTTCTTCTACATTCTTTCTCTGGTTCTGTGCAAAAAAATCTCTCCTCTGCAGTTCTGCAACTGCTTTTATTAGCTCCCTTCATTTATTTGTATTTCTTATCTAATTCTTTTACTAATTTCTCTCCTCAGTGTTGCAAGAGGAAGTTAGTTGCCATATTAATGTCGTTATTCGAAGCTCTGAGGGCCTCGAGGGCGTCGATCCTGGAAAAGCCCATTTCCACTAACAGTGCGACCTGCGGGACAAAAACACAATCAGGTCTAAGTGGCTCGAACAAACTGTCAGATTCATATTAATGATATGAACACTGGCATATTGAACGTTTGTACAAGAGATAGAGGTATGTACACCAACCCCCACCTGCTCCTCTGCAACAGGAGAGTTCTCTAGTAATGGTGGCTGTGTGGACTGGTGTGTCTGAGCCTGAGGGTGGGGCTGCATGGGGGGTTGGTTCTGTCCCCTGTGCCTCAGGGAGGGGAACAACCTGGTCCACTGCAATAACCCGGCCTAAAAAAACACAACCACACACACACACAGGTAGAATCAGGTACTTCAATACATATAGATTGAACTGATGATGCTACCACAGTCAGTGGGAGCTGATCATCAATCCATCATTTTCTGATGCTTATAGAAGGTCCAGTTATTGGATCAACAGGTTCAGGAGTGAAAGCCAGACATCCTCCTCCCCAGAAACACTTTTCAGCTCTTCCTGGGGATCCTAAGACTTTCCCAAAGTCAGAGAAGATCTATAATAACCCTGGTTCTGCCTGGGGGTCTCCTACCAGAGGGACGTGTATGGAAACTTTCAAAGGGAGGGAACCAGGAGGCATCTTAACCAGATGCCTGAACCACCTCAGCTGACTCTTTCTGATGTGGAGCAACAGCTTTACCTCAAGCTCCTCCATGATGACACAACTCTTCATCTTATCTCTAAGACTGAGCCCTGCTATCTGATGGAGGAAGCTCATAGTCATATCTACCATCTCATTCCATCAGTCAGCATCCAGATTTTATGATCACAGGTGAGGATTAGAACATAGACAGACCAGCAATATATATACTTTTATACACAGCTTTAGGCAAAGACTCAATACCAGCCTGAGGGCAGCGTTCCACCTTTTCTTTGCATTGGGCGAACTCTGGTCAATCAGTCAATCAAAACTCTACAGCTGTTTTCAAGCCCATAAAAGAACATTACAGTCTGACACTGAGTGCTTTCCCCTGTGTGTAACGCTACCTGTGGCTGATGTCTGACACTCCTCCTGGCCTCATTGTATTGAGCTAATAGGAGCTGCTGGTCAAGAATATCCATTCTCTGCTGCCTCTGAATGTCCAGCGTGGCGCCCATCCCCAGAGGTGTCTCATCACTTGACTGGGAACCTTAAAATTTAAACATTAGCATTGAATCAAAACCTCACAATATGAAAACACTCAGAAATGTTTTAAAAAAAAATTAATAGCATGTTATAGAAATAAATGTTATCAACTTGACTCACTTGAGAAAAGTGGCTCTAAAATATAGCGTCCAATACAAGACAGCCAGGCAGGAACAAAGAGAATCTTCTGGAACCAGAGAACATTGGAGTGGTACAGTCCACCTGAAATCTGAAAGACACATTTGGGAGAAAATAAACACATGTAAAAATAATTTCATTGAAGAGGGAGTTTCACAAGCCTAAACTTATGAACATACAACTTCATCCGGAAATCTATAAACTACTGCAAGGCTGAGAAAGTAAAGAAACATGATCCTAATGTTTCCATAAAGAGGAAAAAATGAACAAAAACCAGTAACATTAGGTGTGTTTCAATGTGGCAGAATGACTGTTTTACAAGAATGTTACACACAGACTGATGACCATGTAGCAACATGGATCTTCTTCTGGCTTAATAATTATCTCATGCAGAAGGTAAACATCATAAAAAAAAATCATTTGTCAACATTTGAGTATGTTTTTTTTTTATTCTGAGCTCTGATGCCTCTACCTCCCTAAAAGTACATTACAGAACCCCATTTAACCCTTTTATGCTGTTTTCTTGTACATGTTTGGGTATTTTTGGTTTATTTACGCATAATCCACCACAATGGACACTTGTGTGTCACTCCATAGACTGCCATTCACCAGTAGATTACGTATACTGTATATTATAATGATTATACTCACCAGTCCACTAAGTGCAAGGAGCCACATAAAAGGGCTGGAAGTTAACAGCTGCAGCAAAGAAGCATTTGAAGAGAAAGAGGAAGAAAAAAAGGCGCAATTAGTTGGACAGGTTATAGTCTAACAGGCACACGTGTGGAAAAGAGCAGAATATGAGCTCACCTGCAGGCCTACGATGTAAACCAGAGACTTGTTGGTGAGGTGGATGTGGCCAAGCACCTGGGTGACAGGCATCCTGGGGACTGACAGGTAGAAAGGCACAAAGAGGGAGAAGACAGGTGCGAGCCTGTGGATGGAGAGATGAAAACACAGAACAGACAAAAATATGGATGCTTCAGTGTTGTTTATATGCAAAGCAATTTAGAAAGGACATTGAGGGGTTTGTAGAATCATACAGGCACAAAATGTAAACATTTCTTTTTAGACACTGCTACATATTTCTGAGGTAAAGCTGAAAACATTGATTGGTCATGGAAGTGCATTATATCAACTCACAGTCCTGCAGGCAGTTCTTCCACTTCATATTCAAACAAATACAGAAAAATCTGGGCCAAAAGGAAATCCAGCAATGCAGAGAGACACCATGTGCCAAAAAGGAAGGACTGAAAGTAAAAACAGTACCATAAATTATTATTACAGCACATATGCAAAAAAAAAAATGCAGCATCTATTTTCAAATATTTTGCTAAAACCAGTCAAATGAAAAAATCGAGTGTTTGCTTCCCTAAAAATACAGTTTCATCACACATGAAAAGAGTTTAGGAAATGTAAAACCAGAACTTACAGCAAACTTTCTGGTACCGAACCTCCTTTCAAAGATTCGAAAGTTGTAAATGAGTAAGCTGCTGCAGAAGGAGTCCTTCACATCTAGACAGACCAGCCTGCTGCACAACAACCTCCACACCTACAGCAAACAGTGACATCAACACAAAAACTGTAAAAGCACACGGGAAGACAGTAAACAATGAAGTCACGCCATGAAAACTTACAAAACAAACACTACTAATAATTTAAAGACCTGTTTATTTTAATACAAAGGATGGAGCTGGTGCAGTTAAGTGTGGTTACACTACACATATTTGGTCAACAGTATGGAAATATCACATCATCTCCTTTGCTTGAGCTCTTCAATTTAACCTCTCCCATCTGGATCACAGATAAATAAATCCTGAGACATACCTGGTGCTGGTGTGTGATCGCCTGAAGGTTGTATACGAACATGTCTTGGTACTGTGGCAGCAGAAGGAGCATCACAGTTAGTCCATTGAGAACCAACAGAAGGCCTTTGGACAGAGGAGCCTTGTCTGTGTAGGATACAAACATGAAAGTCTATATCTCGTTCAAATATTTAAATAAAGAGGCTTTAAATTATACCAACATCCTGCTGGAAAAACCCTACAGCGCTGCTAGCTCGCTGTATAAAATTATAAGTTGCAGATTCAGCTCTGAGTAAATGAATGACAGCGACATGCTAACTTCGGTTAGCATGTCAGAAGAAACGGTAAATAAAAAGCTCCGCTGAAGTTTAAAAACTGAGCTGAGATTCTTACAGAGGCCCCGAGAACCGGTGGTGGTAAACATGGTCTCTAGGTGAGTGAAGGAATCCAGAAGAAGGTCGTTAATCCCAAGACAAAACTACTTTTAACTAAAACACTGACGTTAAGTTACTGAGGGGATCCATGTTATTACAATGAAGAAAAAGAAACAGATGGACGGAGGCCCGAGAAGGACAAAAGTGTTTCAATTCGAAGTAGGAGTGTGATATAACTAATTTAACTATAGAGGCCGCTGGTGCTCCGTGTTTTAAAACACTCCCAGAAGTTTGCATTTTATTTTTTCATTTGATTTTGTTGTTGTTTAATCGATCTGTTTTTTTTAAATAAAAAAAGTCTTCAATGTCGCTATGAGAAAATTTAACGCAACTCCTATTTTGCTATTATTCTAACAAGCCAGATTGTATTCTAATATTGTAAATTGGTCTAAATAAGTCAATTTTTTTTATTTTTTTTTTTTTATTTTTTTTTTGAAGGTCTTGTAAAAACTTTCATATGAACTAATTTTGTATCCAGTCCTTGCATCTGACCATGAAAGGATATTGTACATGCAATGTGTTCTTAGAAGATGGGGAAAGTTTGCAAATGTGTAAAATAAAACAAGAAAAGATGTGTCTGATATATAAAAGAATATATAAACACATAAAAGAGAATCTTAAAATATTTGTTTAGAAATGGAAACAATAAACAAAGTGCCTAAGAATCCAATTGAAAACTGCTTCTGTGTTGTTTGTTATTTATAGACATGACAGTGGTTCATCCATTCAATTTAATTAACAGTTCATAACTTTTTAATCAGGGCAGAACATTCTCCTGATGAGCCTTTATTTCTCTCATAATGCCACCGTGCTATGATCTTATGACCTTTAGACAAAGTATTTTGATGCCCTGAAGCCTAATACAGTACGTCTAATTAGGCCTGAGCACCGAAGGCGGTGCGAAGGGTTAGGGTTATTATGTTTTTTACCCTTTAGCCATGACATTACTGACCATTTGCTCTGTAATATTTATTTCTGGTTGGCTATGTATCCAAGCAGCACTGGAAATGTTTCATGTCCTGGGGGTCATATGATTGTAATCTAGCCGAGTGGTAACAGTGTTAATTATTCTTGGGGTCTTGAACAGGATACGGCTAAACAAAGTCCAGATTAATGACTTTTTCTTATGGTCCTCTGGTTTTATGTGCGGAGTATTATATCTTGTCAAAGGCCAGGCTTCCTTTGCAGAGGTCCTGCTTTGTCTTAAAGTCCAGTGGCTGCCAGTTTTATTCACATCAAACAGTGTGTGTGTTTCCTCTTGCCTGACTGTGATTGTCCCTGAGTGAAATGATCCAATGTTTTCGTCCAAGTCCATTTGAAAAGATACGGCAAACAGCTGTCTAACAGTGTTGCCTGTCCCCATCACCTGCAGATGCAGTTATATTAGTTCCCATTGGTTAGTTCCCACCCATTAGGTCTATTTGGCTGCCTGTGGTCAGATGTGACTGCAAAACAGAGCTCAGTAACAGCTTGCTAATTGTGTTTCAGACCTTCTCTGTCACTGATGTGGGAGTGAAGTCTAAAAAGGTTGCTTTGCCCCTGTTCTCAATCAAAAATAATCAGATTAAACAGCCCAGAGATGTGTGTTTGTGCGTGCTTGTGTGTGCTTACCAATAAAGAGACTCCAGATTTGGAGACAGCCTTGACTCCTGCTGTTTGCTTTGTTCATTAAGAGGAGATGAGCAGATGGTTTGCTGGTCTGTTGTGTGTGCAGTGTGCACACATACAAATACACAGAAACGCACATGCAAATGCACAAACACACATGAACTCAGGCCTGTCACCTTAGCTTTATCCTCTATTTATCTTTTCCATTACACATCTCTCAGCAGGACAATGCTACTCTGTGAATTGTGACGGATATGTGTGTGTGTGTGTATGTGTGTGAGTCAGAGTGATACAAGGGAAGCAGAAAGCAAAGAGCATTTCTGAATGAAGTCAAATCTTTTTCAGTTATGGCAGACTCTGTGGTCATCTGAAACACTGATGACTCATTCATACGTTTGTTTTTGTGAATCATTGCTATTCATTTGTCAGCTGCTCTGTATTTGGGAAGAATCGCCTGTAGAAGAGTTATTGTTTAAGTCCTGCTTCACAGCTTATCAGTCTGTGTCCAGAAAGCAGTTCACTGCACGTTTTGACAAGGCTGCATGAGTAAAACCTGAAAAACGGAAGAAAAAAAAATCTTGACTCAAAAAAAGGGTTAAGAAAAAAAAAAAAACAATACATTATTTAAGACATCAAAATGCTTCATATTTTGCAAGTTAAGAACTCTTGAACAGTATATCTTTGAGGAAATGGCTTCGAGTGTTTCTAAAGAACAAGCATATTTAATCTCTCTCATACACACAGACACACTAAGAGACAAAGCTGTTCTCACTTTATCAGGCTTTTATGCCAAAATGAATAAGAAAATCAGACATTTTTTATTTGATTATGTCAATAATTTTCATGGAGAAGAATAATTAGCACTTTTTACATAATTAACCCATCTTTAAGGCACGTTTAACTAAAACGGTGTCATCAATTTATAACTGATCTAAGTTTATCCTGAAAAGTCGCTCCGTATTCCACTTCCTGAGGAGAAAATATGTTGGAAATAAATAAATAGCACAGCCACAAACAGAGAGTGCGGCGTCAACATTTTTCACTGACAGACAGCTTAAATGTGACCCCGCTCGCCACCTTCCTGTCTTTCTGTCAATACCTACGTGTGTGTTTTTGGAGATGCAGAAAGAATCGATGCCAGATCATTTCCTCCAACTTCCCATGCAGACAATGCAAGTGCTTGGATCATCTTTATGCTAACGGCACAATTCACACTGGATTTTGTTCCGATAAATCTAAATAAGCTATTCCACCTTTACATTCTCGAAAACTGTTAAATTACACTTTCATCTGAAAAATTCAACCAAGATAGACGCAATGACACAGTTTAATAAAAAGGATTTGTATTGTTTGTATTGTCAAACTGCACTACTGCATAACATACACAATACAAGCCACTTACTGACTGTACAACATGCCATTATGTTTTTCATAATAATAATACTATCATTAATAAAAATGATGACTATATATATGTACATAACTCTGTTACAAGTTTAATTCATCACTTGTGGCCAAAAAAACAGCACTGACAAAAAAAAACAACCAGAAAAAAAGTACAATGGTTCTCCTTATCTTTAAAAAAAATGACGAAAAAAACACAAACACGACATCAGAATAAAGTACTCGTCCAACTACAACTGAGATTTGATGATAAATTCAATAAATTAAACAAGAGAGCAACAAGAAAGTTCAGGTGTCACCCTGGAAACGTGGAGGAGGAGGTGATTTGTGTCTCAGATGCCGCTGCAGGACCGAGCATGCCTGTCGATTGTATTTGTCACGAGGGAGGAATCTTCATCACGCTGTTCTCCCATTCATCCCTCCAGTCACCCATTCGTCCTTCCACTGAATACTTCAGTACATCCCAGCGGTCTGCAGGAACATTCTGCCCTCTGAAATCCAAAAATAAGATTATTCTAAACATTTGAGCTTGAAATGAGATGGTGGAGTTAAGTAATGCTGAAGCTCCTGCAAAGCTGTAATCAAAGATTATTATCGGTGCATTTTAAGAACCAGGGGTTGTTTCCAGGTCCACTGCATGGAACAGGGTAAAAACAGACTACAAGGGTAGAAATTTACCCCAGAAAAGGGCACTTGGTAGTGAGGTAGTGCTTTCTGATCCACCTGGAACATTTGGTCTGATGGGGAAGCACTCAACACTTATGAGTGGTTGAGCGTCTACAGCATCCCCGACGACAACCCATTAGAAATGTGCATATGAAGGAACCGAGGCAGCTGCCTGCTGAGATGAAATTCACATCAACAATTTAATTTGCTTAATCTACCCTGTAGCTCAGACCTTAGCTGAAAGGCAACAAACCAGGGCTAAAAAAAACATCGAGTAAAAAGGTTCTGGGTCGCAGAGTGGAAACACATTATAAAGCTCAGAGAATTCTTCTGCTCCTGATCCTGAGTTTTTTTGGTGATAGAACTTCCTGGTACAAAGGGACCACATCCTGCCCTGCTGTCTGACAGACAATTCCCCTTTTAAATGATTTATTACTGGGTGTTAATTATGCAAATGATGTCCAAACAAACTCGTCATGAGGACAATTAAGACAGCCATTAATTAGTGGCCTGTTCTCTTCTTGCTTCACTGACATTCAATTAAAAATTGCTTTTGAACAAGTGCACTGTCTGGTTTGGCGGTCTTGGCACAGTGCGGAGCAGAGGTGGGCAGAAACTCTGCACTTCTTTGATGAGGCCGGGCTAGAGATCACGGCTGTTTCTTTTCCTGTCTATTTATGATGTTGCACGTTTTTCCTCTCAATGTCTGTCCCTACGAAGTCAATAACGGCAAAATAAATATATTAAAATGTCTGTTTCCATTAAAAATGGAAGCCCCGGTGAACTGTCTCATGCTTCATTTCATTCGGCTTTATTTATCAGGAGCGGTCGCGCTGTGAAATCTTTCAGAACCGTTCCAGTAGATTGGTCTGTTAAGCATCAAAGGCCATGAGTAGGTGAAATAATAAAATCTGTTGTCCTAGCTCGGTCAACAGGCGCTCAATAAATCCCATCCAGACGAAAAAAAAACACTTTTACAGTGAAAATAGTGCTTTTTTTTCTTGTCCTGAGAGTGTGTACATCTGTATTTTTCCCTATTTTTTACCATAACACAAAACAAAATCTAACTCTGTAATAAGATTCATTTGAGCCTGTCATCTGGTGACAGATTATTTTAGCGTTTCTACTATTAAGTCCAACTTTTTTTACTGATTGAAATATGCATTCATTTTCCGAGCAACACCTGGAGACAACAGTGTTTGTTATCCGGACAGCTGTTACCTTGTGTCGCCTTGTCCAGTCTGTTGTCGTCGTGGCTGCTTCCATCCGCGTCCTGGGTCACAGATTCTGCATGAGGGGGCGCTATCAGTGATTGATGGCCTATAGTTTGGTCATTAATTAATAAAGACACTTAATTAGAGGCTAATGAGCACTCAAGGCTAAGTTAGACTGAAAGCTTAGTGACATTTAATATGAAAATGAGAATTAGCGTGGTGACTTTAAACTCAGTTTTGAGTCAAAACAGAAAAATGATACATTGATATATTAAAAAACTGCTCGACGTTCTGTACCTATGTGTGTGTTGGCAGTGTGCAGCAGGCTGTGCTCTGCCTGATCACGAAGTTTGACCTCCTCCTCCAAGGCTTCCTGTAGTTTCCTCTTACTCCTTTTTTCTTTCTTCAGGCGTTTCTGAATCATAACTTCAAAAAAAATAAATAAATAAACAGATGAAAAACACATATTGACACATAAATGGTATGGAACATCATTAGATTGTTTAATTTCAACATTTTCCTGTCAATTTTCTTTTCACCTGTCGTGACCTAACAAACAAAATGTCCTTGGCTGGACTTTGCTCAGACTGCACTGCAGATGACAGATTTTGTGAACTTGCCAAACTTGATTTATTTTGTTGTATACTGCCAACATCAGTCTAATTCACCTCTGCAGCTGCTTTCAGGGGTAATATACTGTAGGTGTCCTCACTTCCTTATCTGATTTTCAACTTAATGGACACCCTGTCAGCTGAGAAGTGGATTAAACCAAACCTCGTTTAGCTTCTTCTGTGTGTTTGATGAATTAATGGGGAGGGGGTGGCACTTCAATCAGCACTTGCCAACCGAAATATAATCACCAGAAACACTTAAAGTTTGCACAAATTCAGCTGCAAGTTATCCAGTCTACCTCTATTTTTCTGTTCCATGCTAAGCTGTCTCTCCAAGGTCTCTCGGAGCTCCCTCTCCCGAACCAGCTCCATTTTCAGCTCTGTCCTCTCCAGCTGGTCCTGTTTCTCCTGCGCCCGGGCATTCTCTATGGCAACCCTCAGCAGACCCTGCTTGGAGACACAGAGAGACACATACCAACAGGTTAACACACTGATGAGCAACAGCTAGAGGAGATAACTTGACCTTAACGGTGTCACTGCTTCAGTGATTTGCCCAAAAACATTTTTCAACTTTATTGTTTCAAATAATTAATAAAATGTGCATCTAAACCATTTTAGTCCAGTATTTCAATTCAGTATAGTATTTATTTCAAACAGGTCATGAATAAAATAAGAAAAAATAATTAACACTAGTTCTTGGGCCAGTTGGGCCTTTGATTCTTGTGTTGGTAAATGTGCTACAGTCTTTTTTTAGATACAAACAGTCTCTATGAGAAGTTTCAGTCTGGTTCTAGAGCTTCATCTTGTCTAGAACACCATGTGGATTTAAAGGGTTCTGTCCAATGGTTTTTCCAGTCTTACCTCACAGTTTTTTTTCTGTTCATCTGGGTGATTCTTCTTCAAACAGAGTTCCTCTAACATGTGGTGTCCCTCAAGGATCTATTCTTGGTCCACTGTTGTTTATTTTATACATACTCCCCCTGGGTTCTGTAGTACATGATCACAGTCTCCTTCCACTTGTATGCGGATGATATTCAGATCTACCTCCCTTTACGGTTAGACTATCAGGAGTCTCTACAGTTTTGTCTGATGGACATTAAGTTTTGGATGGATCTAAACGTTTTACACTTGAAGTCACAGTGTTTGGGCTTCCAAAGGACCCCGACCTTTCTTTTGGTTTTATGGGACCCTCTTGCTTCCAAATGCGGTTTGTCCATTAAGAGTCTCAGTAGTGTCACCTTTAAGTGTGCATTTAAAGGTCCTGTATCATGCAAAATCACATTTGGGAGCTTTTAACCATGTGGTGATGTTATTTCCTTATTAAAAAATTTCCCAGAGTGGTTTTTGGCTTAATACACACATTACTCAGTATTCCTCCTGAATCCTGTTCTCTGAGAAGCTGCTCTACTCTCTCCTGGAAAAAGACTGACTGTAACATAGTGATGTAACAATGTTACACCAGGACCTGTCCGGCGTGTCCGCGCTGCCTCTGCAGATTAAACACACACATCCCAAGCTGCGAGAGTCTGAAGCAAAACACTAAGTACCACCGGTTTGTAGTATTTTACTTTCTAAAATGTCTCAGTGAAAATGTGCATTTGTCTGTAAGAGTTACAGGAATTTATTCACCACTTTATTCAGGCAGCTCGAGGGGCAGCACTCACGAGGAGGGTGCCGGGAGGAGAGACGGGATTAAGTAAACCGAGCGTTTTACTTCCTGGTCGAAGAATAACTCGAGAATAAAGGCTGGACTGTTGTAACAACCTTTATTTGGGTTTAGATCATTCTTCACTGCAACGTCTGCAGCTGGTGCAGAACGCTGCTGCTTGCTTTCTTACTGGCACCAAAAAGAAAGACCATATCACTCCTGTTCTTTCCTCTTTGGACTGGCTTTCAGTTTCTTTTAGGATCCATTTAAAAATCTTGTGTCTTGTTTTCAAGGTCCAAAATGGAATTGCTTCTTCGTACCTTGCAGAGCTTCTAAACATTTACCTGCTCAACAGAGCTGTGAGGTCAGCGGATCAGCTGCTTGTTCTCAAATACAAGTTAAAAACAAAAGGAGAGCTTCTGTGACAGCTGCACCTAAATTATAGAACTGTTTACCATCCCACATAAAACTCTGCACAAGTTTGAGAACTTTTGAATCTGCACTAAAACCCACCTCTTTTCTTTAGCTTAGAACAAAGTTTAAAATTTATATCAATGTTTTAATTATTATGGTTTTTGATGCATTTCCTCAGAGCTTTTATGCCACCACATTGAGGTCAGATGAGGTTGTTTTCCCTTGTGTGAAAACCAAACAAGAGAGGGTTTTCATTGAAACTCCACTATAACAAAGACATGTAAAATCTGAGAAGCAGGTCAGCACACGCCCAACCCAATTACCGCATATCCTTAAATGTCTGCCTCGTCTGCTATTTACGATTCCAGGAAATCCCAGAGAGTGGTTCATCTCCCTTCCTATTCATCTTTGAGCGTAATAATAATAAAGCCCCTGCAGAGCCTCACCTGGATGTTTGTGAGCAGGGTCTCTATGGAGGACAAGCCTTCTGGGAAGATGAAGGGAGTGTGATGGAGACCTGCTGGGAGCTTCTGTCCTGCAGGGTAAGACACCCTCTCGCAGCTCTCCCTGCCTGACGGAGGTTTCTGGTAGACTTGTCTATCACTGCTCTCCCTGGTTGTCTGGGCAGCCAAAGAGCTGTTATCTGGAGGGCAGGAAGACAGTTTAGTGTCAGTGAAGCAGATAAACTCCTGACGAACACACTGAACACCACCTCTCTCTTGAAAAGCTTTATACACTTCACATCCATTTCTGAAGACACCTGGAGATAAAACACTGATCAAAATTACATAAAAGCTAAAAGTTGCATCCAAATCTTACATCACAGTATGTAGATGATTTCTGTGTAAACCACTGAACAATTATTAATATAAGACTCCATATAAATATGAATGATTACCGCAACACATGCATTCAGGCATGTGTTTGTTTAATATCTGCTAAAGGATCATAATTCTTGTATGATATGTAATTAAACAGCAAAGCAAATCTGTAGCTTTTTTGATGCATTTACTTAATTTCTTGTAAACATGTCAAGCCCCACAGAACAATGGATGTTTAATTACTGAGCGGAAGTTCATCCACACACACACACACACACACACACACACACACACACACACACACACACACACACACACACACACACACACACACACACACACACACACACACACACACACACACACACACAAGTTTGTTTTGCTATCCTTATGGGGACCGTCCATTGACTTCCATTGATTTTAGTAACTGGATTTATACCTAACCCAAACCCTTTTACTAACCTTAACCATTACTGATCTATAACTAACCCTAAGACTAACTAAAACTCTATTCACACCATACCTATAAACCTAACCCCTAACCCTAAAAAGGGGAGTCCCCCTTATGGGGACCAGGCTTCGGTCCCCACAAGAACCCTCGGACCCCAGAAAGATAGTAAAAGTCAGGAAACTGGTCCTCAGGAGGTCAGAAATACAAGCCCCCCCCCCACACACACACACACAGAAATTCTGGATTAGGATTTTTAAAATGCCGCAGACCTTTATTAGATGGCATTCTGCCGATTGATAATGCATCACAGCTTGACATATCCCATAAAAGCAGCTAAGAACCTGCATTATGGATGACCATCTGTTTGTAAACCTGAGAACTGCACGTTCCCTGTTTGTGACAGTGAGGGAGATGAAGATTAGCAATTTTCTGCCTTTTTTTTTTTAAGGCAGTTGTTCAGTTTTGCTGTCATCTGAACCACTGAGGACAGAGATATCCTGGGAGTCAGTCCGGCACTTGCTGGAGCGCGGATGAGTGCGAACATGCGATGTGATATCTGGCACTTTTCTCTGTCTGTGACAAATGAGGGTGTTTTCTCTACTTAGCTGACCACAGCATCTTCAGCTCCAGATCCACCCACCTCCCCTGCTCCGCCTTGGCCTCACGTCTTGGCAACTGTCACATTCAAGGTGTTTCACATATGAGAAGCAATACCTCCCCACTCCCCCTCCTCTTTCCCCTATTTCTTGCTAAAAGCATTGCTCTGTAGAGAAAGGTAATTAGCAGGTGCTGGCGAGCTCAGCGGAGGGCATCCAACTACACTCCTGTGGCTCACATACAGACACACACACATTTGTAGCTGCTGAAGTGCAACGTCAGCAGCGTGGGCTCCCCAGGCTCTGTGGATGTGACTGATCCTTTATTGAGTTACTGTTTTACGCCTACTTTACCTCACTCACACACACACACCGTTTGGCATAAATACACACACACACACACAGCTGCCAGCTTGTTTGATCATTTACCCATCTCCCTAACCAAGGTCATTGTCTGTTTTTCTCTTTTCCCCCAAGTTCATCTCTTTTTCCCCCCTCTCTTATTCCTCTCCCACCTCTCCCCAGGGCTAATGAACTTCACAACGTGAAGACTGCCAGTCAGCGGAAGAGAACGGAAAGGAAAGGCAAGAGAGAAAGAAAGAGACAGAGAGAGACTAAAATTCTGCTGATGTTTGGTTAATGGGAGTGAGGTGTCAGGGATGGCCTCTGATCTTTGCTGGATGGATGCGTTGTTCAAAGACCAGTGAAACAGCGCACACAGCCAAAACTGTCTCGCTCTCTCTCACACAGACACACAGGCAGATTATTATACTATGGATTGACAGAAAGACAGCACTGAAAAGCTCTTTGAAACTCTGTTCAATTCACGGTAAACCTATCCTGTGATGTTCTAGGTCAAATACAAAAGCTTGCAATCCAGCAAATGTGCATGTGCTTCATTTGCATGCAGAAAAAAAAAAAAAAATCAATTGAAAATCAATCGCATAAATGAGATGTGTGATGCATGGCATTCACGTTGTTGGTGCCATCACTGCTTTGTCAATATGTTTGCAAATACCTGACAGCATCTGAAACTTCACCTGGGAAGCTATTGTGATTTTTAGATTTGATTACTATATAATGTGATTCAGGATAAGAATATACACAAGCACGTGTGCACCCATAAAAAAAAAAATGAAAAAAAAGAAAAGAAAATCCACAAACAACTCTCCGTCTCCCTCGCTTGTTTTGTCGCTGTAAATTTCTGCTGACTGTTTGTCCTTGAGCAGTCCTCATTAAGCTAATGCAAACCTCCCTGACAGAGAGAACCAAACAACTGACGTTGCAGTGCTGTGGCAACGCAAGCCCTAACGACAGAGAGGCGGTCGTTATGCAGATGAGGTCCAGCTGAGAGCGCGGGAGGCCGCCCGGCTCGTTAGGCCCCGGCCCGGCAAATGGCTCACTAATGTAACACCGCTTTCTGGTCTAATGGAGTCCTGTTTTGCAGAATTATTTGTCTTTGCTCACCGCGGGGAGTCGAGAGAGGGGAGGGGAGGGGGTGGGCACTGACAGTGAGGAGGTGTAGAGGAGATGAAAGGGTGGAGGGAAAGGATAAGACAGAGAATCCTTATTGACCTGTTACTGATATTTTTATTTCTTGCTAACCTGGAACGTTTCAAAAAAAAGGGAACGTCACACATGTGCCACAGGTGGTTCAATCCACAGATATGATGACACAGATAGATGGACGGGCTTGTTGTTCAATACTGACAGCGTTTGTAAAAGACCATAGATTTTTCTGAGAAGTAATCGTTACTCATTATTATTACTAAACGACTGATTGTAAGAAGAAATCCTCGGAAAATAGCAGAAAGTTGACCTTTGAGGTGAGGTTAACACTGTTAATCAATAAATGTTTATAACCATAAGACAACTAAAAACAAGTCTGTTCAACAGATAATGAAGTAGTGTGATTTATAATCACTTTCTAGAATCAGAGAGCCTCACCTCTGTCAGCGTGGCTCCTCTTGTTCTCCTTGTTGTGTTCCGCTGATGTCCCATCTGTCCCTCTCGGACCTTGCACCATGCTGGGAGAGTGTCCCAACACACTGTGACTCGATGAAATGCCATCATGAAGTTGATCTGGAGAGAACATTTTTTTTTAGAAAGGTGAAAGAAAACTTAGATGTGAAGCTTTTATTAATTTATTCATTGTGCTCATGGTGCTTTTCGATGTGCGGGTCACGCTGGTGAGAACATACGTGTGATTTCTGCAGTGCGATCGGAAGGCAGTGGTGAACTTGACACACTGCTGCTGTGATTGGATGACATCTGAGCTTCCTCCAGCGATGGAGAAGGGGAAGGAGTGTCCTGTACTCTCTCCTAACGAGCAACAAAATGACATGTAGTCAATACAAACAATTCTGACATGTAGAAGGTTTGCAGCATTTTAAAATATGTATACATTTTATGTTCATTAATTTGCCCCAGGACGTCAAACAAGAACATCAGTCTCATAAGAGAAGAGATGCATTACACTAGATTCAGGCTATTTTCCATCTGTGGCCCCAGATGTTATAATTAAGCAGATCATTTTAACCCCAGAAACCAGCAATAGCATCTACATTACATAATCAACCATGTATCCTTAATTTAATTCAATAAACACTAGAATGTGACCTAAATGTAGTTCAGCATTTAAATGTAGTTCCAGGGTTCCTGAGTTACACAGATTTGGATGATTCCTGGCTGATGTTCAGGTCTGTGAGGCTGATGGACCACTGAGTTCACCTTTATGACGGAGGTGGGAGCCCTGGCAGGTGGGTTGGCGTGGAGCTGAGCCACGTTGGCCATGCTGGCCAGCGTGCTCAGTCGGTTCATTTGGCCCATTGCCATAGAAACAGAAGCCGGTGCCAGGCTGGCAGGAATGAGAGGATGTGACATCATCATGAAGGGCAGCTGATCCAGAACTGATGAAGAATAAGAGGAGGGATAAAAGTAACTAAGTGTCCTGCTTCTCATATGTTGCTAGAAGCGATGAGCTACAACACATATAACCAACATGAAGGTTATTTGTCAAAACACTGATACGTTCAGCTCCAAAACTAAGACTAGAGAATATTTGTGCATATGAAGCCATGTGAAGGAAGGAAATCCATAAGTACACATGGAGAAGTGGAAGAGGATGAGACATTGTTCTTGCTGTCAATACCAAGACGAATGCTGCAGAATGTCACCTGCAAAAACACAAATTCATCCATTCTGGAATTAAGAGAAAACCTCTCACTGCCCCAGTGGTTTCTGCACCAACTCTTATTATCTTGCCCAATCTGCTGTTCACACTCCTCTATTTAGGACAAGCATCTACTATCTATGAAGAAAATCCTTCCTCTCAACAGCACCCTGGCGGGTTGTTGCAGTCCTTCTATTCATGAAACAAACAATCCTGTAGAGGGGAGGGAGAAAATGACATAAATATTTATCATTTAATAAAAGGAAAAACAAAAACAAAAGAAACACAGGGAGGAAATGAAACAAAAGAAGCTGATGGCAGTCTTGGTGCTGGGCCAGCAATGCACGCTGGGTAATTATAAACACAAAGGAGAAAATCTTGGACTCTATTCTGCACAATTGTCACAAATAATAGAACTAGTTGAAGCGCAAAAAAAAAAAAAAAAAAAATGAAGTTGATCCACAGAAGAGAGATGAAACAAATAAAAAGGGAGAAGGAACAAAAGAAAAGGAGTGTGAAAGAAATAAATAAAGGGTGAGGTGTTGACTTTATGAGTCGGGCTCGCCGGACATATGTGCAGTGCTTTGTGCATTTTGGCAGATTAGTCTGTCACTTGCCCAGAGCAGAAACTAATTCAAACAAAAGATCTGTCTGAATGGAGCTGAACAACCAGATGCTCCAACAATAAACTTGCAGCCAAATATTAAGCAACGGTTTGGAAAGCGGTGCTCACTTTGCCCCTCCATCCAGCGCCGCCTCCTTCTATAATTCCATTTCCACCCTCAATCTGTCCCTCTTCTTACCTTTCTCTCTTTTTTTCTCCCTTTACTTTCCCTGCCTCTCCATCACTTTCCTTTATGTTTCATTAGAAAACATCAAAAGTCAAAGTGCTTCTCTTATGTTTATCCAAACAAACCATTACTGTAAACAAACAGTTACTGTAAATTTCCCAGAAGATCTTGTTAAATGCAGAAATGGCTTCTCTTGGCTCTTCTGCAGCCCATAAGGTGTCACACTCAGCATTTGTGAGAGAGTGCGTGTGTGTAATCTGAGATCGCCTTTGTAGTGGTTGAAGCTCGGGTAGGGGCCCATCCTTCCCATAAGGCTGTGGGTGGCGGTATGGAAAAAAAAAAAAAAGCACACCGTGTGTACCGTGCGTATGCATTGTACGCCTGTTTGTGTGTGTTTCCACTTGACTCTATCATTAACGGTGATTAAGCTTTACAGGTTTATAATGGCTGGTGGTAACCAAGCCACCTAACTGCAGACAGATGCTGGAAGTCGAGTGTATACAATGGTAAACAATGCTTAATGCCGCCGGTGTTTACCGACGTGAGCAAAGAGAAAAACACACAAGACTTCAAAGAAGAAAC
This sequence comes from Pachypanchax playfairii, assembly GCA_006937955.1. Classification (NCBI taxonomy): domain Eukaryota; kingdom Metazoa; phylum Chordata; class Actinopteri; order Cyprinodontiformes; family Aplocheilidae; genus Pachypanchax; species Pachypanchax playfairii. The sequence goes on from SSNP01000023.1 coordinate 3,036,754, forward strand.
TTTACTCGCATCTCCTTGTAATTTCTGGAAAAACACAAGGACGGTTTCTCATTTCTGCCTTACGGCCCTGCGGTGTGCTCCACATATTAAATGTGTGTGTCCCAGGTTGATAGTGTATTCCACACAGACCTCTGTAAGCCCTGTCATCTGTCTAAACACACTGATGTCGCTTTAACCTGTCGATAGCAGCGGGGGCGGTGCACCTGACATGTTTGTGTGGACGCATTGGTGTTTGCGTGTGTGCGCGCGAGTGCACGTGTCCGTCCTGTCATCGATTGTCCAGCTTTTGTCGTTTGCATTCAGTATAGTGAATTAGAGAGAAAACTATTGATTTGACTTCGGTCTCTCATCTTATTCATCTCTCTATCATCCCGGTGAGTTTAGCCTCGTCCACTGATGCTCCAGATTTCCACTGTTCTTCTTCTTGCAAGGCAAAAAAAATAAATAATCTAGATATTATGAACAACAAAAGGTAAAACAATCCAACTGTAAGTGAGTCTCTACACTCATGGGACAGAATGACTAAACTGTAAATGAAACATGAAACTTCTTCAGCTCTAAAAGTAACGACTTTCCCGTGTGACGCTAGTTTTATTTGTCTTTATTTGACAAAAAACTTACACAACTATATAAAAAAAAAACAACAGCAACAATCACTTTAGCTATAAGAAAAAAAATGGCACAGGTAAACTGTACGTTGCATAAAGACGATTACGTATTTATGTTGTTGGGTTTCATTTGTATCAAAGCCATTGATATGTAAGAAAAGGGACCAGGAGTCTCCACCTTCTTGCATTGTTGGAAAAATGAAGCCATGATATCCTGTTTACAGGTACCTTGTTGTATTTAGGAACTGGAGTCTGTGTGCCAGAAAAGTTCAGCTGAAACGTTCCGTCTGCTCACACGATGCATCAAATAACTAATTACAACTAAATGTTTTGAGAAATAAACATTTAAACATACAGCAAGAAGATTAGAACGACATGAAGCAACAAATGTCAACATCTGGAAAAAAAATCTCTGAGGTGGATTTTTGTTTTTTAATTTGGAAAATGCGAAATCTTTCACATGGAGGGGGAGGGACTTAAAATGTTGACTGAAACGAGCCACTAGGGGGTGCTCATTCTGTTTCAGGCCTCAACTTCCGCATTACAGTCCTGTGTCTGGTTATTATAACCGTCAAACACACAAACATAAACACATTTTCACAAAGGAAAAACTTTCTTAAAATATTTTTTGTATATTCCCATTTAAAATATTTAGCACGCTACTTCTGGTTCAAGAAAAGTTTCAGGAATCATTTAGAAAAAAAGTTTATCTACAACTGTCTGCAAATTGTTACCCCTCTGCAAATTAGTTTAGACTCAAGTGTGTTAGAGGAGAGTTAAATATGTTGTAGGGATGATCTGAGTAGAGTGAAATTAGAGTTTATTTTAATTCATAAACAGATTTTTTAATTTAGGTTTAATGTTTTCAGATGTCGGTATAGTGTTGGTTTGGGTTAGGGTTAGAGATGTTTAGAACAAAAACAAAAAAGGTGGTTGTGCAAAGACTTCGTCAAGAAAAAAAAAAAATCAGTTTTATACTGTTTGGGTTATCAGCGCAATTAGTAATTTCATCAGCTGACTCATCGTCGCAGCATTCTGCTTTCAAAGGAAACAAACAGGCAGCAGAAGTGATGTCACATCCTGGTTTTTATCAGCTTGATTCAACAGCTGCTCAAGTTGTATTGACGCGGCATCACAGATGTGTTCCGCCAACGATTGTTATACAGCTGTAATTAAACATTTTACACACACGCGCGCGCGCATGTGTAAAAACACAAGAAGGATGAGACTCACCCAGTGCAGGATTGTGGTCACCGTTCTCTCCGTTTGGCCCGCCAAGCTGCTGGCTGCTGTGATAACCTGCCATCGCCTCCAGCTTGATCTTTTTGGCCAGGGCGGAGAGATCTGAGAGAGAAAATGATATAGAGAGAGGGGAGAGAAGAAAAAAAAAAAAGAGGGGAAAGAAAAAGAATCAATATGAGCCAGATCAATGGCCCCCGGTGGAGGATTAGAGGCAGGAGGTTGTCATGGGAAGACAGAGGCCAGCCATTCATTCTGACTGCACCGCTGCACTGGCCATTTAGTCTGCCAGTGATAGGAACAAGCCAAGACATTCATCTCACCCACACAGCGATATCACATCCCACAGCACGGCGCACAGGATGACACCCAACAGCAGCGGGGGCTCCACCTTTAAACCAGAAAGCCTTTCTTTATCAGAATAACCGAATTAGAAGCACAAGGCACGAACTGAAGCTACGTTTTAATAGAGGTTGAGCACCTTTGAATAATATGTAATGGACAGTGACAAAATGTTAATTTGTATCTTGCACTTCAGAATGGAATTTGACCCACAGAGCAGCCCTGAAAATAGAAAATTAAATATCTCTCACACTAATACAGACAAACATGGTGAATTATTAAAGTTAGGGCGAACCACGCAACTGTGCAAACACATCTGAGGAAACACAAACAAACCCTAAGTCTTAATTTCCTGATCTCAGATACATCTAAACATCTGCATCCAACTCAACCGGTGAGTGCTCTTTTTATCTCAGACAATGAACGTCTGAGGTGTCCGCCCAACAAATCGCTCCCTCTCTTCTCATCTTCTCCTCCTCGCTTGCCTTACTTTACCTTTTCAAATGTCAGCATCACAGCGGGACATAAGCCACCGTCTTGCGTGTGTGTGTGTGTGTGAGCACATGAAGGCAAGCAAAAGCAACTGAGGAGGATCACATCAAAGATCTTTCCTGCCTTTTACGCTCAAATGTCCTCGCTCTTTCTGTCTCCTTCTCCCCTCTCATGTGGCCAGTTCTAATCAGTGGTGCTGACATTGCCGCCGTGCCCTCTCCTTTGGTGGAAAAAGACTCTTTTCCCACTGAGAAGGATGCTCTTGAACGCTCATGCAGACACAACACACACACACACACACTCAAGCACCTTTGAACAGTGAGAGGAAGCGGAGGCTAATAGAAAATGGCTTCTTTTGAGGCACGGAATGAAAAGATCAGGTTTCAGTGGCGAGCACAAAGCCAAGGGCAACTTTGAGAGCGGTGAGGTGCCAACAATTACTTTTCTGCCTTTCTCTGTGCTTTGCAGACACACACAGACAAACACACACTCACATAATACAACAGATAACTACAGAACTCTGTTACAAAACAAACAGAATTATGGGCTTTAGTAAACAGCTGAATCGCTATTCCTAGAAAGGTGAAACACGACAATGAAAACAAACAAAAATGAAAAGTCTTATGATAATAACAATAATAATAAAACATTTGCTGCTACTTTTATGACCTGTTTCCTAAATTATGGGAATTAAAACTGCGTCTCACGAACAGGTTTTAACGAGGATTTTCCTGTTACACATTAAACATATTCTGATTTCAGAGAGCCACAGATCAGAACGCTTACTTAACTTCTGAGAGGACTTTGTGTACTTTTAAGTCAAGCAAAAAGACCAAGCTTGCAAGTTGTTTCTCATGTGTCAGCAGCATGTATGCTAATTTTATTAATCAACACACCAGTAACCTCCCAGAACTTTACTTCTTCATACAATTGATGATGAGTAAAAATACTTCATTATGAGAAAAAGAAGGGGGGGGCCGCGAGATAAGCAGTATAAACTACCTCCATCATGTCTGTTCTGCATAAGCAGGTTTTTTTTTTCTTTCTTCAAACTGATGGGAGAACTCAGCTGGTTGCAACATTTCATTTCTGTCATGTTCTGACAACTAAAATGAGAACTAATGTTGAACTTCGCTGCAACTCTGAAGCAATCTTATTTCAATCTGTAAAGCAGCTCCGAGAGACAGAAGGAGGATTTCCACGGAAAATCACAAAAAACGTGGGAGATTTTAAAGATTTATATGATTTTTATTACAATTTGCAAACTTTAAAGGTAATTTACGCACTTTTTCTCAACATACCTTAGCAAATTTATTAGGATTTAAGTATTTTTTTACATTAATATAATAAATATATCTGTTCAATATCCATTATAATATAACAAAATGTGAATGTATGTTATCCTATATGACCCAACTTAGTTTTAGACTCAAAATGTTTATTAATAAGAAAAACTTGATACTTTTATTTAGTGTGATGATGATTTTTTTTTTCTACTATTATTTTAATGAATGAATAATCTGCATCAGTGAATGAATTCCTTTACCTTCGCTCATCTCCGTCTTAAAACGTGATGCAGTTGGACGTAAAAGGTCTAACGCGTCGCTGACAGATTAATCATCCGAAAGAAAAGTTTGACAACAGATCAGGGTTGATTGTGATATTTTTGTCTTTTGTTTATGTGCAACAGAGAAACAAATATATCTAATAGAAATCAAAGTAAAAAGTTCAACACTGTTTGGTTGTTTTCGCACAACTAATTTGGAATTTTTCAAAGCACTGAAAGGACAGCGTTTTTACTACGCACGTATGTGCTGTCTATGTATGTACTGTGTTTGATAAGGCCTGGGTGGTCACCTGCAGGAGGCATGATCCCAGCATGCATCAGCCCGCTGTGAGACAGCATGTGGTGAGTTCCGCCCTCTGTCACACTCTGCAGCCTCTTGGGCGGTCGTCCAGGTCTCGAACTGCAGGCAGAAAACAGGCTAACGTTAGTCATTAGGCAGTTTTCCATGCTGAGACTGAGATGGGTGGCCTGGTTAGACAAAGTGTCCTTCAGTCTGTAAAAAACCTCTAATCCTGCTGAAGTGTCAACAAGCAAAAAAAAAAACAACACTGAAACATGACCACTTCCAGGAAGGCTGCTGTACAGCAAATCTGACCTCCCTGTGGATGCGAGCAAGCAGAAAAGGAGTTTCCCTGTGGCATCCATAAAGCACCTCATTACTGTTCAGCTTACTCATTCATTTGTTTGCTTATTAAATGCGTTCACTCGCCTCCTTTCCCTTCAATCCCCTCATCATTTCATTTCCCTTTTCCCGCCATGTCAAAAACTACCTCACGCGCATGTGTGTGTGCGGTTTGACGGAGTCGGGCACGCTAAATCAATCCTTGGAGGAAGTATGTGAAAAGCTGTCAGACATCAGTTCGGCTCTAACTAAACGGTGTGAATGTCCTGACAGTGGAAATGACACGGGCCACATCAGGCTTAATGACAACCAGCGTACCTCATCTCCTTTCACAGCAGCTTGACATAACACGAGTCTGTGGGCAAGTGTGTGTGTGTGTGATATTAAAAGACAGTGAGTGAAAGCGGCGCAAGAAAGAAAGAAAGAATAAGGACACTGATGCAACAATAAAGTTGAAAAAAGGGAGAGAAAGATGAGGAGGAGTGAAGGAAGAGGGGGAAATGAAGAGGGGCTTAGAAATGAAAAAGAGTGCACGAGAGGAAAAAAAAGTGCAAAAGAGGAGGAAAAAAGTAGGAAGAGACAGACTAGAAGCAGCAGCTTCATAGCGTGGGGTGTCTTTGAGCAGATTTTAATTAGAATCTAATCCAGCCGTCATTAAGGCCCCATAAACGAAGCTGTCAGTCAGGAGATTAATGGCGCCTCATTTGCATGTTGCATATAATTCATCAATTACCCAGCAGAAAGGACCAATCCCCTGTTGACACACCCACTGGCTGAGAGGGGGTAGATGAAGAGACACAAAAAGACAGAGAGAAAGAATGTGTAGTCACAAACTGTGGGAGAAAAACAGGTAGCTGGTGTGTCTCTTCGCGTGTGTGTGTATGAAGTGTTCAAAGGTTAATTTGATGAGCCGATGAGCTCCACAGTTCCTGCCCTCGGTTTTAATGAGTTGTTATTATTGTCTCTTATTATAGGCCCAGACCGACTGGGATGTGACAGCTGACATCAGATATCTCACACACACACACACACACAGTGAGGGACACACAGATGGATGTAAATAGTGAGAAAAACTCACTCTGACACATTCCCACAGTTACAGACAGACAGAAAGCAGGTGACGGAGGAGAAAAGTTGTTTCGGCGTAGGAAAATTCAGATTCCACGTGATATTCGTTGCAGCGAAAAGAAAAGCGACACACTGAGACTAACAAAAGCAGGAAATGTATTTTTAGGTTTCGAGTTTGGAAGGTAAAGCAACACTGTTGCATTGCAACTTGTGTTGTAATCCTTTAAACGAGCACACACACACACCAAATAACACGTGGATGCAGAAGTGAACGTCGGCGAGGGGAAATCAAATTCACAGAAACCCAAAGCATGTGGTTGATTTTTACTGCAGCCGTTTCCTTTCCCTTACTGCTGTTTATTTGCACTCACTAATTAATGGCCTCTGTGTGTGCTGGTGGGTGGGTGCGTTGTCTGCACCTTTGTATATGTTGCATTTTAAGAGGCATAAAGAACTGGAACCTAATTTTGTGTTTAGTCTGCAAGTGCGTTGATACATCAAAGTGACCCATGGAGGGAGGGAGGTCTTTGTGTGTGTGTTGTGCTTGTAAGTGTGTGTGCATGAGGTTGGAGAGCACCGGTTCCCTGAGGTAGGATTAATGAAAAAGCCTTTCATGGAAAAGTCATCAAGCTGAGGGGATGGAATGAGGTAGAGGAGGGGGGAAGAGAGAAAACAGTTCATTGTGTGTGTGTGTGCAAGGTGTGTGTGTGTCTAGAGAGGAGGGGGTGTATGGCTTATGACCTCTTTGTCTCAAACTTTAATTAAAATCTCACCCAGACGTCCTCCTTCATGCCAACACTCTGGCCACACATACACAGCAAACACACACATGCACGCAAACAGAATTTTTTTTTTTTTTTTTTCGGGAAAGCGACTCTGTACATTGAGTTCTGCCCTCTGAGCGTAGCCAGTGTATGTTACCTGAAACATGAAACGCCAAACATGGCAGCTGGAGCTTAGCACAGGTGGAACAGAAAGAAAACACAGCAAAGATGACAGATCTCCCTGCTTCTCAGACACACACACACACACAAGTAACGAGACAGAGAGAGAGAGAGACGGGAAAGAGAAAAGTAATGAAAGAAGAGGAAGTGTTACAGTCAAAACAGTGGAACAGCTACTGGCATGGAGGGACTGAAGTGGTGATAGGTAGCAGCTGTGTGTTTATGTGAGTGTGTAGGAGAGAGGGGGGGAAGATAAAGAAGAAAGGAGGGGGAAAAAAAAAAAAAGCAAGGAGAACTTGCTCAAACAAGATTTTGTTTGGAATACATTAGCAGCGGTTTACAGCTCCCATCCTTTCAATCTGTGTTTATCACATGGGTTTGTATTCGCTGTCACGGTCCGATTTGATAAATCATAACGTCGCCGCTGTTTCGCAGGAAGACTTATGTTGCTGGTTAGAGAAGGCAGGGAAAGATTGATGTTGTGATCTTCCTCTCGAATTGAGGGCCGAACAAGCTTTACGCCGTTATTAGGAAAGCCTTAGTGATGATGTCATGAAAGAAACAGGCGGGACAACGCACTTTCTCACACACAAAGATGTGCAGGATGTTTGATCATGGCAAAAAATCTGATCTCTTCAACTGATACTGTCGTGCATTCCTCTCCCACATTCCAGGGTCAGGACGATGTCAGGAGTGTGTGTCTTTGAAAGTATGTGTGCGCTTTCCATTAAAACCTGACGCAGACAGAGAGAGGCCCGCTCCATCTCTTCGTGCCCGGCTCTATAAAACTTCAAAAGCGAAGAGGTTAAAGTTGAGCTAACCAGCTCGACCTGACGCACACGAACGCATTCAAACTCACATCGCTCCTCCTCTTCATCCCAGCACTGCTGACGCTGAGAGTGAGTTACAGTGTGGCACTGGGCCTCAGCTCTGAGGAGTCTACCTTCACCGTGCACACACGTGCACGCACACATACACACCACTAGCTGCTGAGCTGTAAGGAAAGAAACAAAGATGCACAGATCTTGAATTTTTCTGTCTGCAACTCATTTATAGTTACAAGAAAATGATGTTTTCAGTGATCATTTTCAATGATAAAGCAACAGAACAGGATCAATAAAATAAAAGCATAGCAGCACTTCCTGTTGTTACAGAAAATCATTGTGACAGGGACTTTTAGCTCTTTTTTCTTCTTCTTTGAAACGAAACTTTTAAGGAAGCGTTGCAAAAACATCATGCGTGTAAAAAGATTGACGTGCACAAACAATAAAACTTGATGTCGTCGTAAACTCGCTCTTTCTTTCTTGACCATGTCACGCCACTTTTTATGTTCCGTTTGAGGAATGGGTGCACATGCGTGAGCGATGCGTGCACGCAGTTTGACCCGAGCAGCTCGTTTGATGTGAGTTCCTAACAGAGAATGAAACTGTTCCTTTTGTGAGCGAGACAGAAAAGGACGGAGGATTGGGTTGCCTCCTACTCACCATGTTCTCATTGTGGAACTAATGTCATTTCGCAGCAAAGCCAGCAAACACACAGGCGTGACCGTGTGAGTTCGTGCGTGCTGGAAGATGACAGAGAGTGTGTGTTTGCATGCCACCTATGAATGAATTATAACCAGTCTCTGAGTGAGGGTGAAGGCTTCATGGTTTGATGAGTCAGTGGTCAGTGTGTGTGTGTGTGTGTGTGTGTGCACAGCAGGAAAATAGGCACCACAAAGTAAAAAAAGGAAACAGTATTATAAACAGAGGACATTTTGTAACCGTTATGTCAAAACATTTTGTTTAAATGTTTAAAAGGAAAGCAATGAATAAACAACAACAACAAAAAAAACACATTAGAATAAAGAGCACAGCTTTCGTCTGTCATGTAAAACTTTCAGACAGGTCTAGTATATCTTCTCCAGCCTGTAAACTGAACTAGAAAATAATAAGTGATGCTGTCTTAATCAGTAACAGGAATCCTCAGTGAGCCTTGACGCTGTCACAAAGCCACATCATCATATTCACTGAGATGTTCTCGAAAATTTAAGGTCCAGTCCGGCCAGCCTTCCTCCTTTAACGAGAACCATCTTGAGTCCCACTTTCTACCTGCTACCGTGTGCGTTTCATCCATCCACACGAGGGAAACTTCTAATGTATGTGTGTGTGTGTTTGGGAGGGGGGGGGGCTTGATACTAATGGCTACCGCAGCACATTTGAAGCCCTCAAAACAAAGAATCAGGCGAGTTGTTTGAAGATTTCAGACTGGTGATGTTTTCAGATCTCATTAACTAAAGGCTGTTTGAGTGTTGTGTGGATAATTAGAGATGGCAGAGGCTGTGTATTTTCGGAGGTTGTATAACAACATTCCCCATTAACACCAGACATTGGAGAAATCCCAAAGCAGCCAGAAGATGCATCTGGATTTTGTCTTGGCTGCAGGGCTGCTAAAGCTTAAGCGCAGGTGTTAATCCACACATGTGAAGCTGGAAGAGGATTCTAAAAACTGGTTTTTTGGGGGGTTTTGGGGGGGGATTTGCTCAACAAGTCAAAGTTTGTCTTAAACCTTTCATCTGGAATTAACACAAAATGCTGCAGATTTTGATTTTTTTAAAAAAAGGAAAAAAAAATAGGCCATACTTTTTTGTGTTTATCTTTGCACATCTTGAATGCAACCTCTATCTAAAGTTAATGGCAGGTGTAAATTGGATCATCCATGCTCCAAGGAGCACGGATTAACCATCAAATAATATAAATTCCCCCAACTAAGGCTAATCCACACTCCTCTGGATTCAAACTCATGCTGTTATGAGCATGTGGTCTGCACGACAGCAGACTGAGGCACCAGGAAGCCACAAATCCCAGCCAATTTAGCTCCTTTATCCAAACATCTCTGCTCCGCACTGGATTGATGATCCATGCAGTTGGTCACCATCGGAGTTCTGCAAAACAGCTCATTTACATAATCGCATCATAAATACAGAGAATTCATTTAATCATCTCCTCTGTTCTGATGCTCAGGGCTAAAGAGTGTTGATATGATAAGACAGCGAGTTATTAAGGAGAGAGAGGGAGGCAGGGAGGCTGGGAGAAGGAGAGAAAGCAAAGGGATCAGCGAGCGAGTGAGTGAGCTTGTCCTGATTTAAGCTGCCGCTTGGGGCCAAATGAAAATTAATTAATTTCTGTGAAGAATCAATTTCTCAGAATGACACTGTCAGATTCAATGTGTGCAAGTGCGAGTGTGTCGGAGACAAAGTGTGTGTGCATGTCAGTGTGAGACAGAGATCATAGCCAATGATAACATGACAAACTTTTAAGAGTGTTTTTTTTTTTTTTCTCCTTATTGGGATTACTGAAATTCATTATCATCAACATCACAGTCACCATCACAACTTCATCAGCCATTTAAATGGTAATTAGTTACAGGCCTGGCAGCAGTGAAGAGTGGCAAGTAAAAATGGGTTAACTGGACTTAAAAGTTAACAAATTGGACTCGGATGCAACAAAAACACTGAGTACATTATTCAGCTGTGAAAGATGTGACAATTTATACTTAAATGAGCAACAATCTGAACTTTTTGGACAAAGTTATTTGATGTATAAACCTGAAATCCACCTGCTGCACCTTGATCTCCCCCCTCCTCCTCCCCTTCCAGTTGTCACCTCACTCACCTTGCATTGGTACAGTCGTTGTAGAGTGTCTCAAAGTCCTGCCTGGAGATCAGCTTGCACCGGTTCACCCCAGGCTGGATGGCCCCCAGACCCCTCAGAACTCGAACCTGCTCCACGTTGCACACCACCGGTGAGATGTCCAGCCGTTTCAGCTTGGTGTAGACGGTGTGAAGCCCACCGACCAGATGTTTGAGAAACACGTCAAAAGCCTGGGGCAAGCAGATGAGCTCCGTGCCTTTCACCGTGAATGAGGCCAGCTTGGCACCTTTCACCTCCACCAGTTTGCACTCGTTGTTCTGCGGTGTGCTCTCCACGGGCGACGCGGTGGCGTACACGGGCTTTGCGCTGCTGGACACCGGAGCTCCTCCGCTTTTTAACGGGGTCCCGTTGGGTAGTAAGAGATCCGCCCTGAACTGGTGAAGCAGCGCCGGGTGCGACACCGGTGGAGCCGGGGAGGACGCGGCGGACGTGGCCGCAGGTGGCGGAGAGTTGGTGGCCGGAGAGACGGAACTCGGTGCCGGGTGGTGTCCGAGAGGAGCGGCGGGGAGCAGAGTCGGAGTAGCAGGAGTTGCCATAGTGGTCATGTCGGAGAAGAAGTGCGCAAGTCACTTCAAAGTTACTCTTTAGGAAAGTAAGTTGGACCGGCAGGCGCAGAGTGAAGTGCGCATCGGGCGTCTGGAAGAGGAGACGCGGATAAAAGAAGAAAAGAGGAGACAGAGTCCGTGCGGAGAAAAGCACATCACATTATTGAATCAGAATGAGCGGAGGCTTGTCTCACAGTGGAGATGCTACTGTCACATTATCATAAAGAGGAGGAGCCTGGCCATTTATTCTTAGACAGTGAGAGACGAGGCGAGAGGGACTCAGCTGAGGAGGAGAGAGAGCAAAGATTAGCCTACATAAACTTTGGATAAGCTTATTTAGGAGCGATAAAAAGACACTTTCACAATAATGCCTCTGATGAGACTTGGGGCGTATTTGTGGCACGCAATCTCTGGTGTTTATTAGATTTTTAAATCTCCATAATACTTGAATCGTCTGACAATTATAAATGCATATTTGGAGCAAATAGTTTTCACGTTGACCGAAAATTGCAATCAAAACGTGTTCATCATCACAAATAAATAAATAAATGAATGAATAAATAATCCTACAGACTTAGCTGGGGTTTTTTTTTCTCCCTAAAATATGAAACCAACTCAATTTGTAAAGAAATGCTCGCCAGTTTCCAATTAGTGCTTGACCTTTATGTGATTTGAGAGTTATTAATAAAAAGCAAGGGCTGCATCATTTGAAATTAGAGCTGGATTTTAATTGAATGCAATAATACACACAATGAAGAATTAGTTATCCAAAGTATCTAATTTTATCATATTATTACAGACACATAAGTCAAATAAAATACATCAAAATGAGTTGTTTTTCTTAGAAGATAAGTAACTTTTGTGCTTTTATTCAAATTTTGAACCTGCTGTTTGTTATAATATTTTCCTTTCACATCTAAACTCAAACATGGTCTAACAAGACCTCCCACTGGGCACAATAAGCATCTTTTTTTTTAACAAACTGACCCTGTTACTTGCTCTTTGCATCGCTTCCTCATCAGCACCACACAGCCGCTTACAGTCACACACTCCCATCATTTACATAGAGCTTGCAGTCCTTTCAAAGTGGCTTTCACGGAACATTGTGTTGATAATGATCTTTAGGGAATGAGAGACACGGATCTCCAGAGACCATCTCACCATAAGACAAGGGGAAGAGGATAAAACTCTGACTGTTCTCCAACTCAAAGGACTCAAACACTCTTTTTCCTCCCAGCCCCCGCCCCCCTCTCTCAAATAAGCCCTCTTGTGTTTTTTAATTGGCAGAAATTAATCTTTAGGATGTAGATGGTAGATTTACATTCATTAAAAGTCAAGAGAGGAAGCCAGGCTTGATGCTAATCAAATCTGCTTAATTATGCTTAACATGAGTATCTCCAGGGGAAGAGAGAGAGGGGGGAGACAGAGGGAGAGATAGCTAACTCGAACTTTTTACTTTTTGCCTTTGATAACTCCTGCTGAGTATGGCCTTTTCCTCGCCAAAAAGAAATGTCACGACTCTTTTCCTCCATCTGTAGAAAAACACACAGATAAAACCATCAGTGTTAAGCAGGGCTGATTTATGTTGTAAAATCCTAACTTAGTTATTATTAAGTGTTAAAAAGCTTCATTTTAATACTTCTTTAGGGCTTGAGGCTTCATAACGTTGATAGATGATGAACCCAGTTAACAACGGTGACACAAACACGTGGCGGATGAGTAATATGCCACCTTAAGAAATTTCCCTTTAACCTTGAATGCTATAGGTCTTAAATTAATTACAGTTTGCATTTTAGCTCATCCATCTACCATCTTGTAAGCAACCACAGTACGGTGATTATTGAGGTTGATGTCGCAGTGTGAGGTGACTTTGTTTCACAGCTGTAAGGTCACAGGTTTAGCAGCCTTTGAGTATAAACTCCACTGTATAAAAAGTGCAACATCTTTAGCTGCTGATATAAAGTTACTGAACAAATTTAAGCTCAAACTTTGATGAAAAGATGCTGCATGTGTTGAGAAATTCCTGCAACGTGCTTCTCATTTCTGGTTTGGAATCACAACACACCTGAGTTGTATTTTGGGTTTTGAGGAGAGGAAAAAAAGCAAAAACCTTGCTAATTTTTAAAAAATCTGTCTTTAATATCTTTATATTTCAGTTCCAAGTTATTGTAGTATTTGGTCTTTAAAATGCTCGAAGTTTCTGAGACAGTAGACGCCTATCTGTCTTCTCCGCCTTGCAACATTCCCTTTTCATTGAGTTAATTAATGTTTTATATCTCCTTCGATTCCTCTGATTGCTTCTGCGCTGTATGATTAAGTTTTAACCTCCAACTTTTGCCTCATTTGAATTTTATTAAATCACATGTAGCCATCACAATTAGCATACTACCTGCAAGTTATTTCTTCTGAGAAAGAAGGTAAAAAAAAAGAGACAGTTAATATTTATGTTGCCATCATGAGCCAAAGAGACAGAGAAGATGCTCATGTTGTGTCTCCGTCTGAAAGCAAAAGCTCTGGTCCTCTCCACATGTCTGTTTTGGCCAGCGAGGAGAAGAAGCATGAGGGAAATGTGTAGGTGGTTAGATCAGCCGAAGAAGTGTAAATACCACTCAATCTGTTCTCATTAGAGGAGCAAAAACATATGAATCACTTCGCCTCTATTAAAAATGCCCCAGGGTCCTGGCTCAGTGTGTCTGTGTGTGTATGTGTGTGTTCATACATGGGATTGTGTGAAAAAAGAGGGAGGAGGGGGGGGGGGGGGTGGGTGACTGAATGATGTTTTGGCATTTGTGTCTACAGTGAGGATCTGAAATGCCACCACCATCAATGCTGCTTAATTCCTAGAAACAAACTGTTAATCTGAACAGACAATCCGTTCCGACAGCTTCTGTTATGATTCAAATCAACTTGGAGTGAAGGGTGTGTTTGTGAGAGAGGGGATGTCATTGTGTTTGGGTATGTGATTAGGTGTCTGTGTGTGTCTGTGTGTGTATGACCAAGACATCACACATCCATTCCACATTCCCCTATGATAATGTGGATTGATTATGGATATGATAATGAGAGGCCGGCTCGGCGTCGCGACCTTCACAAGGTCTAATTGAAACAAGCGTTGGTCCTCCGAAGCACTTATCAAGTCACACAGCACATCATTAATCACGGAGAATACAAGCTGTCAGTGCAACACACAAGCACACGCATACTCATGCACACACATCTTCTATATTTTTTTCGGTTTTACTTACGTGCACACATCTTCTCTTTCACACAAACGCACACACAATGCAGGCTGTCACTACAATATCCCTGGTATTGTCTTCGTTTTAAGGAAAGTGGACAGCTCGTCCACCCTCCATCTCTATTTTCTTCACAAAAGTTGAACAGGCTGTTGGAGTTAAACCTTAAAAAAACAAAAGAATCGGGTGGAGAAGGAGGGAAGGAGGTTGTTAAATTTCCAGAAATACAAACAGCTGTTCACTTTGTTCAAACTCGTCCAAAATTGAATCAACCTCATTTTTTTTTTTTTTTGTCGCTACCTGTTTTTATTAGGAGACGATTTAACAACCAAATGTGATTCCAATGTTTGATTAAAGCAGCATATGTTAAACACAATGTTTTCAGCTTAACGCCTCGGTGAGCCCCTGGAATAAACTAATAAACCCAATATCGTGTTCGTCATTACATAGTCCAAGACACAAAATTTCAATCTGATAAAAAGGTGGTTTCATTATTATCGCAAAGAAAACACAAGGGAGTTGGCATGCTCTACGTTGATAACATCACCTTTGTTAATTGTTATTAAATTAACTGCTTTTGTTAATGAAACCAATTAATACATTAAAACAAGGAGGGAGATATATGATTATTATGCATCTATGCAGAGTGCAGCTAATTACAACTGTAAATCAATCAATTCTACATTAATCAGTTTGGAAAATGTCCAAAATAACCAACAAAGTCACTAAAAGACTTTGAAAGTTTCTTTTTTTTTTTTTTCTTCTTTACATATTTTGATTGCTGCACCATCATCCTGTTTAATGATTGTTAACGATCCTTTGAAGAGTTTATGATCCAATTTCCTTGCTCTGAATTTAATTGAGACCTAAATAGTATCTTACGGTGTTAAAGTCTGCCTAGTATTTAATCAAAAGTGATGTATCAGAGAAAACAAGGTCACAGAACTCCTCACAGGGTGAAAACAGACCCTGCAGCTTCATGTCGCAGGAGGATGAGGGTCAGAGAGGCTTGATCAGTTACAGAAAATCAATAGATCAGTCAGTTCCATGCAAGATTCCCACCTGTAAACACAGACTCTCCTGGAAATACATAGCTATAACTTTCTATTGAATGTTAATTTCTGCACAAACTATAAGAATTGCAGGAAATATTGGCTGTTTCCTGCTAGGAAAGTGTTTAAAATAAGTACATTGTGACAACACGTTCGATAATCATATATATTAATAGTTTTCTATCATTGCATTCATTCAGCTACTTGGGAGCTAATATAACCTATTTTAAATATGATTTCTTTAGCTATAAGAAGTGACACAGCCAACCTGTCAAATAAATGTAGTGGAAAAGAATTATGAAGTTTACAGAAGACTGTGAAGGTCACTGGGAAAGCAGTTCATTAAATGAAAACCATAAAGAAACAACAGCCTGCGAAGAGTGATACATGATGAAGTTTCTTCATGCTTTGGGGATTTTTTTTTTCCAACCTCAGGTGCTGGAGGTGTGGAAGGATTCAAAGGAATGACGATGTTTACCCCGTATCAAAAAATGTCTTATTATTGTGGCTGCAGTTCAAGCTCATGTGCTAAACTTGAGATTTTAAAAATGTACCTGCACCTTGACTCTTCCCTTCTGTGCAGGACATCCGTGTT
The DNA here is from genome assembly GCA_006937955.1 of Pachypanchax playfairii. Lineage (NCBI taxonomy): Eukaryota > Metazoa > Chordata > Actinopteri > Cyprinodontiformes > Aplocheilidae > Pachypanchax > Pachypanchax playfairii. The sequence continues at coordinate 3,052,756 of SSNP01000023.1, forward strand.
GTTTCTGGGATCTATTGAAATTACTTTCCCGGATTGGGAGACTAACTTTTCACTTGCTCTTATAACGGTTTCAGTTTTGCAGACCAACTCAGCGTCTCAGCCTGATCTCCACAACTTTCCAAGGCGTCACCTGTTTTGCCTTTGCGATTACCCGCCCATACTTGGCTCAGATGTTCTTGTACACCATTTTTTAAGTTGTTCTGTAAATGCTGTACCCTCTTGACCTGTTGTCCTTACTCTCTCTGTCTGCAGCACCCTCAGTGTGACGTCAGCTTCTGCTTGTAAACGCTGGAACAAAAGATTCAATGTTGTTTCTTTGTCAGTTTAGATGTTATAATAAAAAAAAAAATCAATAGATCACACATCTTTTGAATTAACCCCCCCACTGAGGTTCCTGGTATTGTATCCCTTTAATTGTTTATACTGTAGCCCATGAATGTTTTGTCCCAGTCCCTCAACATGACATTAAATGATCAAATAATGAGCAATAAAACTGTAAACAGACAAACAAAGTCCTGTCTCTGCAGGGAGACCATTAAAACCACTTGTTTATTGGTAACTAATTAATGACCCAAATATGTGAGTACACACAGAGATCTCTGACTTTTTGTGTTGCTCTGCATCAAATTAAGTTCTACTTTGTATTTGTTTTTGCTGGACAATATAATTGTATTTAACTTTGCAAAATATAAACAGACCATGCTTCCTTATACATAAGGAACCTCTAATCAGTCCAGTATAATTGTTCTCCTAATGATGGCACACACCTGAACCATAATTGCTGTGCGGAGATGTTTCAGTCTTTAAAGAGAATGCCCTCATTCATCAAAAAAAGAATCCTCGGCCCGGATAATTATCAGACATACGAATATAAACACCTTTAGAATTTTAGATGTGAGGACCTGCTTGCCTATTAAGTTGATACAGTCATGTGACCTGACCAGTGCCCTAGTTGAACACCTCTTAGATGTTTATGCATATACGGACGCTAATCTCAGTTAGGACTATGGGATTTGGGAATATTTTGTTTAACAGAGATCAAAGTAGCCGGCTTGGATAAGAACAAACCCTCCACACAGATCAAACAGAGTAATGTACCCTGAATCCCACGCCCCTAGTAGCCAATCAAGCCATGCATAACTCTTCTTTTGCTTAAAAAAAAAGAAATTCTTGTTGTGCATCTGCTTCCATCAACATCTCATCCCCCCCGCCACCCCCCACTGAGACCTGGGGTTGATCTGGATTATGAACTATCAAGAAAAGCCACTGCACCAAATCTGGATGTCTCTCATGCCTAACACGATGATGGCATTCAGGAAAACAGAGATACTCTGTTAAGAGATCAAAGAAGCAATGCTGAGATTTCGATTCGCAGTCTGTCAGTCAAGACGGTGAGACAGAGCAGATGAAGACAGAAATGCTTACACACACACTCCTGCACTGTGTTTTTCTGTGATGTGCCTGTGAGGGGTGAGGAGTTACTGTCAGCTGGCTTAGGGGGCTACTCATTTGTAGATGTCTACAGTGCTTCACACACACACACACAAGCTTCTCATACTGTGTGAATAACAGGACTCTCCCAGCTCATATACTGCCCTGTAAATGTTCTGTACTCTCAGCATTTTTATTTCTTTTTTTTTTTTTTTGGTCTAGAAGATGAATAGCATTATGTTACAGACTGCAGAGAAACAAAACAATGCTATCTGGTCAGACGTTTGATCAACGCTTCATTCCAGCAGATAAAAGACGAGTTCTTGTCAGTTTTGCAAGACATCTTAAATATTTTTTGTGGCTAAAATTCAAGCATAACAAAGCAACGATTTCAGATCAACAGGACATCCTGCCGTTAAGAATAACCTTTGCTCATGTCCTCTTTGTTGTGAAGCGTGTTACTGGACGTGTTTACTGCACCAACTGTTTTTTATATTATTGCATTGTTCTCTCAGTCTGTTGATCTTTTCACCTACTCTGAAATGAGACCATTTCCGTTGTAAAACCCTTTGCAAAGTTTTATTCTAACATATCAAAGATTGTAATATATGACTAGAGAATCAAGCAAAATATGCAAATAACAGATGTTGATATGATTTTCACATGCTTTTGTTAATCCTTGTTTATTTTCATGACATTTCCTGACACATCTGTAACTTTGATTGAATCAAGAAACACAGCACCACCTAGTGGTCACAGTTGGTAGCGATTTAGTTTAGTATTGTACATCTTTGAAAGTCACAAATTATAGAAAAAAAAAAAAACTTTCATTTGTAAAAAACGGGTAAGATTCCATAATACATGAAAAACTACATACATCTGACAATAATGTAAAAATGAGCAGATGAAAAGTGCAACACAAATCGATGAGAAATTAGAAATGCTGTTTTTAAATGGAGGCAAGGTATCAAGAATGAACTTATGCACGAAAATGTGTTGGAGAAAATTTTAAGGGCATATCTAGATGTACATTTGGATGGGCTGAGGATACACACATCTTAGCAGTGGGTCAATGTACAGTTTTACATCAGGACGGCACATTGTGAAGTTTTTGAAGAGAAAGTCCCACAACTAATCTGAGCAAGATCCCACTAAGGAGCTCTGACTCAGAGGATGGAGATCATCCATCTTCAGTTTGTGCAGTTCTCAGAAACCTGAAAGGTAAAATATATATATATGTTTAAATACATAAATAAATGATATAAAATTAGTTATGTTATTTAGGACAGGTGGGACACAGAGGGAATCAGGTGTTGCTGTGTTTCCATCACTTTTCAGGACCATGACAAGCTCTCTAAACTACCCAGTCAGCTGATGTTCTGCTTGTTCTTTCATTCTGTTTCTTGCAACCTCCATCACAACAAGAACAAAGAGTCCAACATTAACTGTTTTCAGGTTAAACCTTCCTTCTGCTCTTCAGCTTCTGACGGACTCTGTACAGTCAATCGGTCGAGGGGGGAATAAAAGCTACATTTTTTCATTTGACTCGCATAATTTTAAAAACATTCTGTCTCAGGTGGTAGTTCAGGGGTCAGTGTCACTGTGAAGCGCTTTGGGAGTCATGTGACTTAAAAATTCACTTTACAAGTACACACCATTTAATATAAATGTGGATTTATCATCACTTTAATATTTAGAGATAATGTACAAATTGAATGTTTTTTCTAATACTGTATAGCTACAGCTCAACAATGTGAGAGAATAAGTCTATTATAAACAAACTGTAAAATAAATCTGCATAAGTGAATAAAATCACTGAAAAATCCTCCTATTGAAACGTTTGGAAGAGCTTGTTTTTGTACCTTGAGAGACTCAGATGCTTTACGCAACTCCTTGATGACTGCAGACAGAGCTTCAGGATTGATGCCTTGCTCACACAGTCTTACACATATAGATAGAGACTCCATGTCCAAACCAGTGTTCAGCAATCGAGAGATTTCAAGCAGAACTATTGAACGAAAGGGAGGATTTTTATAAAGTAAGTAAAATAATTTGATTTTGGACGAAATTAATTGTTGCATGTGTATTAAAAACAAACTTACCGTCCATAGTCTCCCGGACTGCGTTGAGGTTTACATTTGCTGCATTTGCCATAGTGATGAATAGAGTTAGCCGATAGCAGGTTGCTAAGCGACAGAATTTTGGGTGCCACGATCAATGAAAATAAATATTTGATCAGTTATTAAAAATAATAATGATTCACGTGTACCTAATTATTCTTGCATGGGTCTTGATATATTTTAAAATCCCCGAAAACTTCTGGATAGCATCAAAAGCTACGTAGCAGCCTAAAATCTCACGTCAAAACTGGCGCAGGAAGTGACGACACATAAGTCATCATTTCCTGAATCGTTCCTATTGGCTGACGGGCTTTGTGGGCGAAATTGAAAAGAACGTTCCAACTGCTTCGTTGCTGAATCTGTACTACAGCTTATCAATTCAAAAATTGGTCATTTGAAATAATCGTCGAACCCTTTTAACAGCTGTAAGTACAAACAAATAATCAAAAAATATGTGTTTGTTAGGTAACGTGTGTAAACAACGTACGAAACTGAAATCTTTCTTCCATTGTGGTAAAACTAAATGTCGCAACATAAATAAGAATTGTAGATCTAGTCTATTATGTCTCAGTAAATTTGTGTTTTTAATGTTATTCTGTTTTACCCTTGACAGTCAGTTAAGATGGGGGATCGACCTGATCTACAGATAACTCCAGAAACACCCGGTAGGCCGTCTATAAGAAACCCATTTGAGAGTCCCAATGACTACCACCATCTGCGGGAACCCCTGGTTCCGAGTCCTTCTGTCTTCAAATCCAAACCCTGCAAGGCTGTAAGTCTGAATATCTTCCTTTTGCAATCTGGCGGTGCAACAGTGTTCAAGTTAGTCCTGATTTACACTTGTTTGTCTGTTTAGATTTTCTACCCAAGTGGTCAATTTAATAATTTATGCACATACCTGTCTCTTCCTCAGACTCCACCGAAATTTAATTGGTCTATTGATGAAATGGCCAGTCTTCTTCCAGTACACATTGATCCAGAGGATATCCAGCGACAGTCTTTTTATCTCAGCCAGTCAAGGTATGTGATGATAAACTGTGTTCACAGTAGATTTATATGTAAAACTGAAACCCTCAGAAAAAGAACAGCTGGTTTACATAATTTAGTTCCTATCAAAATAAAGATTGTACACTGAAAAGACCCACTTTATTTCAGGATGGATTCTGACATCGAGGAAAAATGTCAAAGTGCTATTGAGCAGGTATGAAATTCACTGTAATTAATTTTACTGAACAGACATAAATTCTCAATCTGATGATTAATTTTACCTCCTCCAATAAAGTTTTTCACAAAAGGAGCCATTGTGCCATCACCCTGGGCAGCACCAGAGACCCGTAGAGCCCCTCACCTGTACAAGAAAAGTAGGTTATTTACATTTCACTCACTGTGATTCTGTATATTTTTAAATCTAACAGTTTATTTGAATCTTCTTTGTCTTTTGATACTTAGGTCCTTTATCTCCAGCAATTTCAGAAGAAACAGAGAAACATTCAGGTTGGTGTATTCAGTTTAAATCTTTGTTTTGAAAAATGTTTTTTTTTTTCAGTCTGTGCAGGTTCCCGATGTGATTCTGGGGCTTTAAGTTACTGCTTACTGTAAATGTTCCTTTTCTTTGAGTTGCAGTGACACAAGAGACAAATTCTATCAAAGAGACATGTTTCCCATTTTAAAGTTCTGTATCTGCAACCAAACATGAGCAGCAGGAAGACTGATCAATACTTTCCACCATTTATTGCACATCTCTTATTCTTTTGAGGCAGAGTAAACATGACCTCATGGAGGAACGGTGTGGGATTTACCGCACTGCTCAGTTGTTTTAAAATTTGTGTACATCCTGATTTGGATAAAATCCCTCTAAAGTTTAACCAGAGGTATTAGTGAATGAGATATAAACCAGTTACAGAGTTTTAAACACCAACTGTTGTTTCATTTTTCTGAATTATTTTTTGTTTTAGTGGCTTGCCAGACAATTCTTTCGCTACCTTTGGCTTTTGATTTGGAGAAACTACTTGGTGAGTCTTATTTAATGCCAACAGAGACTGTTTTCCTTTCTGCCTCTAGCAGAATATTTATTTTTTTTACGATTGAGTCATAATACTTGTTCTTTTTCAGGAGATTATTACCGTTACGAGGAGGCGTGTGATGCTGTACAGGAGAGTCTCAGTTCCTCCTCCTTAAGACGAAAACTCTTTCTGGATGGCCACTTCAGCTACAGCAGCTCTGACAGCTCTAATCCACCGAGTCCAGAGAGAGATAATGCCAGACTGAAAAGGCCATCGCCCCACAGAGATGGCGCCGTGGCAAGAGCCGAGTGTCCTGAGGGAAAAGCTTTATTGTCAGTCTTTAACTCCCCTTTGTCCTGTGGCATCTCGGCTCAGACTCCCTCCACGGTGTGTGTGGTCAAGTATCGGGGAAAAAAATTATTCTTTTACAAAATATTTGGCCCAGAATGTGTCTTAGATCCTCAGATAAAAGATAAAGTCTTTATCATGATACATACATGATCACAAAGCGTTTGTCTTCAGCTTTCATAAACCATATCGAAATGTCACAGTGAACAGTTGTGCTGTTATTTTTTTACATTAAAATTCAGTGCTGTTTAAGTTTAAGCTAAGTTGATTGATTTAGCTTGTCTCTTGTTATAGGGTCAGTTTTCATCCAGTCCCATCCAACATGGCCGCTTCAGAGACTGCAGCCTCGGCAGCATCAGCAGTCCTCTGTTCCCTGACAGATCATCACCTGCTGGTTACGTCTCCCCAACAGTTTCCCCCATTTTAACCCATGTGGCACGCACCCCCATAGGCTCAGGTAGACCATTTGCTTTGACATTGAAGCAAAATGTAACGTAAAGATTTTGCAGTGTTTCTAACTTTTTTTTTTTTCTCCGAACCTGAACGTGGATCTTTAGGTGAGCGGAAACAGCAGAGTAATTTGACCCCACACAGGGCGTCAGTAGATGTAAATGCTGCTCCATCGAATGAGAGTCCGTTTGTTGAAGGTTGCTCTCCCATTCGTAGCTGCTCTCCACATCTTCACTACGAAAATGAATCCCAGCACACCTCAAGACCTAAACCCAGAACCAGAGTCCGCTACTGGGCTTCCCCTCCTCCCATCTCGCCAATCCTTAACCCCAAGCTCCAGGACATTCAGGAGAGCCAAGATCATCCTCCATCCACCTCTTCTTCTCACCCTTCCATGGAACTTGATCCTACATCACCTCTGACCTGGGACACTCACCCTGCTGCCAGTGAGAGAGAGAGTCTGGGTCTAATGAAAGCTGTGGAAATGGAGGAAGGCAAAGAGATGAGAACAGAAAGTCTAGAGGAGGAGGAAGAAGAAGAAGAGGAGGAGGAAGGTGGGGGGCCTTCAGAGCAACTGACCAGCTCTCGTATGGGAAATGTGTCAGCAACAGAGAGCTGCCAGATGTTTGTGTCTCTTCTGGCGGAAGGAAGCAGCATCCGATATGATTCCAGCATGCAGGTTTGTAAGAGGAAAAAATGGTTGTTTTTGTGTATTTTACTGCATCTTGTTGTTTTAAGTTGCATGAATGACTTTCATTGGTTGGTTAATCTCAATGTTGGTGTTTAGGTGGACAGTGGCTATAACACGACTTCAGCAGGTACAGCTAGCCTGAATGAAGGTCTCAACTCAGACTGTCAGAACAAAGAGACCCTCAGCTCTAATCTGATGGAGGAAGCGTTCCCCATGACTCGACACTGTAAAGTTAAGGTATGTTCATCTGGAGAAAAATGTTTGTTGGCATGAAAAATAGTCCTGGGTATTTAAAGTTCTGGGTGGAATTCCTGTTTAACAAAAGATCAATTGTTCCAAATCTTTCACTAAAAGTAAGTTTCTTGTTTTTCAGGTATTTTATTCTCAACACTACAATTCTACAATGAGAAGAGAAAACTCGTCCAGTGGAAACTCATGATCGTTCCTTTAAAGTTCACTGCTTGAAGAGCTCCTGTTGAATGCACCAGAGCAGCTGTTGGAGTTGGTGTAAATCAAACTCAGGTTGATTAGATCATTTAAAGAAATGATGCATTTTATCTAAACAATGTTCTGTGAGACAGCAATCTTTTGAATCGATGATATTTTGTATCAAATTTGCACATAATTGATGTTCTTGAGTGCTTCTTGATGCCAGATGCAGAATTTCACTTTTGTTTGGTGCTGATCCTGATCCTAATAATCTTGACTTTGAGATAAGATCGACCTGTACTGCATTTATATTTTTATAAAACTATTTTTTATGATATTTTAAAGGGCATTATTTTTTTCCTTACTGTATTAGTAATGGTTTTTCCTAATTTTGCTTACCTGTGGATATTAATTGTATAATTGGATCGCAGAATAATGCACATCGAATGTCATCATTCAATTAAAGGTTGAAAAGCTGAGATCTTTTTAAATATTTTGCACAAGCGTATATTTTTGACATAATAAATTAACATGTTTTTGACTTTGCCGTTAGAAGATATTACTGTCGAGTTGCTCTTTACAGTGTTGAAATTATTTTGGATTTGTGCCACAATTATTTAGCATTTTATTCAGTAATATTATTCACATATTGTGGCTCTTAATCCTGTTTAACTCCTGTTTGACCAAAGTTCACCATCAGAAAACGGAATCTGAGAAAACTATTATAGATAAAAAAACTTTTAATGGTTGTTTCACCAACAAATGTTTTCAATCATAAAACGAGTCCATTTTGAAAAAAGGGTGATGGAATATGTTTGACATGCTTTATCTGAGCAGAACAGCTGATTTCTTCAATTGGTATAAACAGTTTGGGTGAATTGTGGCACTACTTTGTGTATCAGTGGTCCAGTTTTTGTTTCTTGGCTTGTGGTCCAGCCTCAGGAGCAGGAACACTCACACCAGGAACCTAAAAAAGAAATCAACATTTAGTTTGAGAAAATAGTATTTCAGTAAAGTAAATAATGTAATCAGGATAAATTTTAATTCATACTTGCACAATTTTCAAGAAAAGAAAACATCTTTTGGCTATTTTGAGTTTATCCTCACCACAGGTTCGATTAGAGCCATTCGGATCTTCTGGTGCTGAATGTTAGAGTCATCGAGGCTGATGGTGACCTTCACCTGATCAAATATGTGAAACGTGTGCTGCTCCACCTTCAGGGTGGGACCCTACACAGATACACAAGTTTATGTAGAAATGAATCCAAAATTTGAACTGATAACTTCTGGAGAAAATGACCTGAGGTGTTTCTACCTCTTCATCAAAAACAAGGTTGGGTGATTTCTTGTCTTTGGAATCAAAGAAGACGGTTCCCTCCAGACCAAACTTTGGGATCAGAACGATGATGGCGTTCTTCCTCACAAACAGAATAAATCCTTCTTCGTTAAGGATGCCTCGAGTCTTAAAGAACAACTGAAAGAAACAGGATTTGTAAATCTTGTAGGCCGGTAACAACAAAATCTCTAAAATCAAATACTTCTTGTTGTGACTATTTCTGTTTTGAAAAATCTTTTGATATTTGTTAACATCCTTGATCTCTGTAAAGATCCTTGTGTGTTTACCTGCGTGTGGAAGGCCACAGAGGCCCTCTGTGCATACTGAGCCATTTTGTGTCTGTAGTTGAGGTTGATGCAGAGCGCCGACTGCTTATGTTTGTCCATTAAATCTGGATAGGTGCTGTCTGCTCCTATGGCCACGGCCAACAGGCGGTGCACTATGATATCTGCATATCTGTGTAAACATTGCAGAGAAGCAACTTCACATAAAACAAAACAAACCTCCTGCTATGTGCACGTTTTAAAAACAAATATTTGAAGACTTTGTGTAGATTTTCCATACCTCCTAATTGGTGATGTGAAGTGTGTGTAAATGGGCGAGGCGAGACCGTAATGGTGAAAGTCGCTGTCCATGCCGGAACAAAAATAAATGGCTTGCATCATGCAGCGTGTGGCCAAGATGCGTAGTAATGTGTTGAAGTATGAAAAACCGTCGACTTTGGCCACATCGAGGGAATCAGCCAGAGCTTTGGCTGAATCAGTGTGGATCTCCACATTCTGAGGGATGGATACAAAAACAATTGAAACAAAAAGATAATGCAAAGATGTCTTTATATATGTTTACAGTTTGTATCAAAATGTGCTGGAAGTTTTCTTTCTTATGTTCCCATCACTTACAACCAGGGAAGCAGACAAAGACTTCTAAGATAACTGACTTTTATAATTGATAAATGATCTTTAAAAATAACTTTAAATGATACTAAAAGCTCTTCAAACCAAACCAGGCGTCTTGTGAAAATGTAACTGTTCCTTATTCAAGAACAAATCAGGGATATCTGTCAGTGTTACAAACTATTTCTAAGGATTTGTGACTTTATCCACAACTGGAAAAACACAGAGTGGTGAACCTTCCCACGTTGTTCGATCTACAATCGGCGAGGTCACAAAAGAACCCAGAACAACATCTAAAGAGCGGCAGGCCTCACTGTCATCAGTTAGGGTTAGGGTTCATTCAACAGTAAGAAAGAGACTGAACAATAATGGCCTCCATGGGAGGAAACTACTGCTGACCAAAAAACATCCTGATGAGCCCCAAGATTCTTTTGGAAAACATTCTGTGGACTGAGGAATCTGATGAACGTGTCAAACTAACACTCAGACACGGTGGTGGTAGTGTGATGGTCGGGGCTCAGGACCTGGACTATTGTTGTCACTGAATTCTGCTCTACCAAAAATCTTGCAGGAGAATCTCTGGCCACCAGTTCATGACCTTCAGCTTAAGTACACTTAGTTAATGCAGCAGATCTATAATATGAATCATTTCACCTCTGAATAGATCCAAAAAAGAAGGTTTGGGAGTTTTAGACCTGGTTAAAGTCTAGACTTTAATCTATTTGAGATGTTGTGGCTTAAATAGACTGATCACGCTTACAAACCCTCCAGTGTAGCTGAATTCAAACAGCTGATACCTTTTATCACTTTGTTTGCTCATCTGATAGAATTTTTCCCAGCTCTCTATTTCAACAGAATAAATGAAAAGTTTGAAAATAGAATATATGAACGAAGTGACTCACTTTGGACTTTGCAGCCTTGATCAGGATGTCGTAGTTAGATGGAGGCGGCGCCGGATGTTTCCTCAACAGAGCACACTCTGGAAACTCGTCATAAATTTTCTGTGCAACTGAAACATTGGCCAGCAACATAAACTCTTCGACCATGGAGTTTGTCTCCCTAAAAAAAAAACATATTTTTGTTCCATCGTCAATAAAAATCCAGCAATACGGCATGATTTTTCAATCCACTTAAAATATTCAAGCAATTCTGCATTAAGTTACTTTTAAAAGTTACCCACATGAGCTCTTTGGTCTGCAGGTCTATGGGATCATGGGTTTCACTGTCCATGTGGAATCGAACCTCTAATGAAGACAGAGTCAGTGCCCTAAAGAAAAATCAAATGTCATTTACACTCATTCAAGTAAATAAAGTGTCTTAAAGGCTTTTCAAGTTGTTTATTTGGAGTGTTTACGTGCACCATCCATTATTCTATAGATCTAGTTCCTCGTTATTTACGAGTCTTTTCCTCACCCATTCCGAATCCTCTGCCGTTTGAGGATTTTGGCGAGTTTGTTGAGTCCCCGTAAGCTTTTGGTGATGTCATCGTTTTTGTTGGTGTCGTCTATTCTCATCTGGGCCTCGGCGTAAGTCAAAGAGGCCTAGACAAAATCCACCAGAAAAAAAAAGGAAAACAAATAAGAACATTGTTTTAAATAATCTATTTTTATACAATACAAAAAAAAAATGTTGTTTTATTTACTTTTGAGTTGATGACGCTTTTCGTGAAACGAGTCTTTAAAATTTCAGCCTTGTGGTTCATCTCCCAAATACATGAAAAAGCAAATCTGGTAAGAGAAAAAACCCAAACTGAGTTTTATTTTCACAAGCTGAAGTGGAAGGAAACACGTCTGGATGACGCGAGTATGGAAATCAGACAGATCTGTTGCTGAAACGGTAAAATTGATAGTTTGCATGAGTGGGTGTGTCTTCCATATTTACCTCTCTACATTTGAGCGTAGAGAACACAGATTGGAGCTGAGCAGCTCAGGAACCATGTCTATCCTCTGTTAGAAACAATATGAAAACAAATTTATAAAACTTCTCACAGATTTTAGAAAGAGATAGTACCCTGGTACTAGTAGTGGTACTCTTGATTTCCTTACTTTGCCACACAAATACACGGTAGTACCACGATTCGCAGCCTCTTTATCCAGTGCGTTTCCAGGTCTGATGAAGTGACTGACATCAGCGATGTGAACCCCCACCTACAGCGAACACGAGTGACTCGCGTGTTATAAACACACAAAGAGCTCAGTGCTGTTACTGAAAGTGCACGTGTGTAAGATTTGCACCTCGAGGTTTCCGTTTTCCAGCTCTCGACAGTGCAGAGCATCGTCGATGTCTGTACATCCAGGAGGATCCACGCTGCAAACAGTCAGATGTCTCAGGTCCTCTCTCACCATCATGTCCTGAAAAACACATTTGTATTTATTTATACACGACTCATCCAAAAATAAACAACAGGACTGTGTGTATTGCTAATAAAGCTCACCTCTGGCGTGATGACCCAAGGCATCTTGGGAAGAAAGCTGAGCACGGCCTGAGAGAAGGCCTGATGAGGCACGTCGTGCTCCAGGAGAAGTACCTCTTCCTCTGTCTCCTTCTCTCCTGCATCTCCCAGACTGCGGACAAAGTGACCCTGACACACACACACACACACACACAAAGATCACCCCAATGAACAGACGGGACTTTAAATAACTCGCTACAAATGCCAACAAAAACACCAATTTCTTGTTTATTTTTAAACTTACATTTGGATATCTTGAGTTTTTTGGCCATCCATCAATAGCTACCATGATCCTCTGGCCTGCGAGTGTGGAGGCCTGTCGTGTTTCAATGCGAATACGTGGGATGCGGCGGTCAGCCGGGGTGAAAAGATGGCGGGTGGACTGAAATAAAAAAAAAAAGGCAGTCAGTGCTGATGGGAAGAAATGTCAGTGACAGCGTATATGGAGAAGGGAGCGTACCATACTGTCTAAAGTTCTACTTACCTCTTTGATTTGAGAAACATTCAGCATGCCGCAGAATGGCCTCCAGTTTCTTTTGATGATTCCCACAACCTTTCCTGTGGGTTTCTTGGCTGCCTCGGCTGCTGATAACCTCAACTAATTGGACATAAAGGAGAATTGATACAAAGCAAAGATCATTGTTTAGTCGTATAGTCTAAAAATTTGCAGCTTCACACCAATAACAACACTGATAATCTCACCACTTTCTCCTCCTCGTCCTCGTCAGCATCATCGTCCTTTGCTGTGCCGTCGTCCTGCAGAACGACTGATGAGGGCGCCACCCACTGACTCCGTGGCAACAGCTGCAAGGCGACCACGTCTTGGTGTACAGCTCTGTTTAGGTTCTGAAGACCCTGGATGAGAACCTGCAAACGAGATGATTTCCAATCAACTTACTGTGATTCTCTAAACAGCAGATTTTCATCTCCGCATAGCAAATCCTGATCCCAACAACATCTGTACAGTCAGTCTTCCACACACACACCTCTGTACTGTCCTCTCCTTCTCCCTGGATGAAAACTATGGCCTCCAGGTAGTTGTCCCTGCTGGCCTTGAAGGTGCCCTGAACAAAGGAGCCGCTCTTGATTCCTGTCTGAATCTTGGAAAGAGGAAGATGCTCTGGAAACAAAACTTTACTGTTTGTGATCTCATTCTAAAGGGAAGAAACAAGAAAAGGAGAGATAAAAAAATGTTTTCCCAACAAAGAAAAAGTTGTTTTCATTGTAAACACAAGAAAAACTGTCCAGATGTTAATAAAAGCTACACTCACCTGATCATCAGTGGACAAAGCGATACGATCCACAAGTTCGGGGTTCGCTATAAGACCCTTGATGTATTCATCAACTAGATGTCAGAAAAATAAACATGATGTTAAAGGATAACAGGGTTTATAAAAGAAAAAGAAGTGATTAGGCGTTCCTGACTGTAAAATGAAGAAATTACATTTGTACACCACCAAGCCGCTCTCCTCTGCTTTCTGCTTATTTCCTTGATCGTTGGTGAGTAGAACCACTTTCAGCCCATCTGGGCCCGACTCCTGCGTTTTCAGGTGCTGGCTGTACCATTTGACTGCCACACGGATTGCACGATCATTACGGTCATTGGCACTTTCCCCTGGTTCCCTTTCAATAAACGTCTCCCTGGAAAAACAGGAAATGTGTATATTCTTACATTCTATCCAGAAATGTTGAGCTCTTCCACTGAGTCACATTACAGAATATACTTTTTTATTTCAAAGAGGTGAAAATTCTCTCTAAGTCGAAAAGATTCAGCATCTTTGAGATGCTTCATTCAAATCTGTGATCAGATCGTGACCTGCAGTTATTACAGGGTTGTTACTTTGCAGTTAACTCCCAAATTATGCCAAAACTTCATTCATTATATTGTGTGTTTGTACCTGTGGTGTTCGTTGGTGAACGTGTAGAAATGTTTCTCCTTCTCATGTATAATGTCCTTCAGGCGTTTGTAAACAGGTGCACTGCGGTGTCGAACCTCCTGCAGCACCGTCTGAAGGATTACCACGTTCCGAATCACAGCATCTTCTAACACGTCAATCTGTAGGACAATCGAACGCACTTTTAATGGAAATTACTGATACTAGGTTGTTAAACATTTATATTTGAAGCATAAAGTTACCTGATGTAGCACCACGTTCGTGTCTGGGACCAAATAGTGTGGATAAGAGCACAAATTACTCTCAATGCACGCGTCTTTCTGCAGCACCGTGGAGTCCTGTTTGCATTCAGTGCATGCTTCACTTCCACACCAGATATCATCTCTGAGATAATGTTCACGTACAACCTTCATCACTCCACCCGACCGGGTCTTCTTAACAAAGGTTTTTGACTTCAACATGACGACGATAAAAGCTTCTAACGTCTAAATTCTGCTGTTATTTTTAAAATATTTATTCTACCATCAGAGAATGTAAAGCCCGCTACCCATGTGTAAACTAACCTAGCGGGACGAGAAAACTTTTCAAGAGTTTAAGAAAGCTGGTAATGTTTCTTGTTCCGGTGTCTCGTGTATTTTATATTATTTATCTTAAATAAATAAGGAACTAATACATAAGCTGTGACTAAATAATGAATGATATATATTGAATTTGCTTAGAATGCGTGAGCTAACTCCGATTTAATTTTGCTTGTCCATCTTTTTTTGACAATGAAAACAAAGTCAAAGAAGGTGTGATTTGAACAAATTCGTTGTTACAGCGCCCCCATCGTTGGGAGGATGTACTGCAAAGACTTTACGTTCTAACTGACAGCGCTTTAGTGCTGTTCATCGTGTTCACCTGAGGGGGCGCTGTAAGCAAACTCACACAACAGTCCAACTGTTGGCGGTTAGCAGGCAGCTGGAAGCGGGACCCCAAAGAGTACAAAACAGTTAGTTCACCGTGTGCTAGTATCAGTATCTGGATGTTATCTTTGTTTTATACCCTTTTTATTCAAGTGTAAATATGTCGATGCTCAGTTTAAAATTATTTGTCCAGAAACGAGGTGTATTGTGTTGGGTTCCTTGCTGCAAACTAACGTTTATCGCGATGTCTCACTTAACTCGTAATAAACTTTCCGATATTTAACGGATTCGCTGTGCCATTTGACCTCACAAGGCAAACGAGTCGGGCTCTAAAACGGGACAGAAATGCCTCCTAAGAAGCATCAACTGAAGCCGACAGTAGCCAATATCTCCAGCTCCTTGGACCTGGAGTCTGAGGACATCAGCCTGGAGACAACAGTTCCGACCACTGACGATGTCTCCTCGTCCGACGATCAGCGTGACGGCTCCCAGAAGGTGACCCGCCAGCTGATCGAGAGGAAGGAGCTGGTTCACACTGTCCAGCTGCTAAAAATCGAGCTCTCTCAAAAGAATCTCATCATAGATAACATGAAGGCTGATCACATGTCAAAGGTAATTGAGCTAGACTGTCATTCCAGAATAGGTCTCTTGGCTCTCTAAAGCTCTTCCAAATCGCTTTTACACATTTATTAGACCTAAGTATTGGTTAGTACCACTTTAAAAGATCACCAGAAAGTGTGGGTCCTTGAACGCAACACATAAAGATTGGCCAAGAGGACTAAACTGCCATTATGATTTACTTTCATGCAGTATTCATACAAGTACATGTGTGTATTGACATGAATGTGTTGTGATTCAGACTGAGGAGCTGGAGGAGAGACTGAATGATGCTCTGCACCAGAAACAAGTGTTGTCTTTAAGACTGGACAGCCAGCTGAAACTCGCACAAGAGGAGAACAGGTTGAGTAAATATGATTCACGCTAAAGAAAATACATAATTTATATAAAAAACTGGCAAAAAATGACTGATATGAGAGAATATTGAACAAAATTTAGTGTTGATATTGGACATTTCACTACATACCAAATCTGTTTCATCAGGAAACAGCAGGCGCTGCGTAAACAGGAGATGGAGGCCATATTGCTCCGGCAGCAACAGCTAGAGGAGACTAACCGGCAGCTCTGTGAGAAGGCTGGAGAGCTGCGGCGGTCTCTCAGGGACGTAGACATCTCCCAGGACAGGTACCAGGAGCTCCGCAGCCTCCCTGAAGATAAACTCTCCATACAGGAATATGTAGCTGTAAGTATGTCAGCGCTCTGTAATAACTACACATCCCTGCTGATAGACACCGGAGAGGCGAGACATTCCCACGCCGATGGACACTGTCTAATGCGGTGACCTTCTTTGTCTAGATCCGTTTCTATGAGGCTGTGACTCCTCTGAGAGATCAACTGACTCAACTCAGTGAACAGAAAAGCTATTTGACTGAAGAGTTGAACGTACACAGAAACAAGATGAAAGATTTGATGGAGGTAAGAAACACGTGGAAGAACAGCTTGGAACTGGGTTGACAGTCATCGTAAAGTCATAGGTGTGTATCCTCAGAGCTACGAGGAGGAGCGACGGTTACGTTCAGAGCTGGAGCTGAGGAGCCAGAGACTGACCTTAGAGCTGGCTGACACCAAACAGCTGATCCAAGAGGGAGACTATCGCCGAGACAACTACCCAAACATCAAACGGTGTGACAGAAAAAAGAGAGATGACTTCTCCAAGCCTGCCTTTTGAAATCTACAGTACAGCATTTCAAAATAAGAGTCATAACTAAGATGTTTCTTTGTACAATTTATCATCAAATAGCTAGAACGCCATTGGTTGTTGATTTTTTTTAATAATCTGTTCCACAGTGAGCGTGATAACTTTGAATCAGAACTGAAGGAGTTCAAAAGGAGATTTGAGACTGTAGATCTGTCGCACGCTGCTCTAACCAGAGAAAGAGACGCACTCAGCAACGAGGTGCATCACACGAACACACCTGCACTACCTGCACCCGTTCCTCTGACCACTTAACCATGAGTCAATTGGGTTGTTTTTGTCCTGCAGGTGGCGACATTGCGTCAATCGGTGAGTCTCCTGCAGAAGGACAAGGAGTATCTACACAGGCAAAACATGGAGCTCAATGTCCGCTGTGCGCACTCAGAAGATCGACTCGAGAGGCTTCAGGTCCAAACAGTCCAACAACTCAGAACTCATTTAGTATATTAGATATTCAGCACCGCAAGGAAATGTCTTTAAATGTTCCTAATTCTTGTTTTTTTGTGGTTCAGGTACAATTAGAAGAAACTAAAAAAGCAAGAGAGGCTGCTTATGAGAAATATGTAGCATCCAGGTCAGTTCATCTCTTTCTCTTTCATAAAAATGAAAGAGCCACGTTTAAATATCAGCCACATAATCCCCAACTTCAACACAACAATCCGACCCCTGATCCGACCTTTAGAGAAAAAAATTCTTTTGATTTGATTTTGCTGCTGCAGGGACCACTACAAGTCAGAGTATGAGAACAAGTTGAGAGAGGAGCTGGAGAACATCAGGCTGAAGACCAGTCAGGAGATTGAGAACCTGCAGAGAACTTCTAAAGAGATGTATGAGAGGGAGAACAGGTATCACTTTTTTTTTTCTTGGTCTTTAAACTCCAATTCCATTCCATTCAAACTGTAAGACTGAAAGAATGAAGTTGTTTTTACGTTCGTAGATTGTACAGATTGTCTCTGAAACGCACGCAGGTATTTCTTTTTTTTTTTTTTTCTTTTTTGTCTTTTGTTTGACTGTGTGTTTCTTCGTTTAAACAGGAATTTGCGTGAAGCCAGAGACAACGCTGCTCTGGAAAAAGACAGAGCTGTTGCTGCTGAAAGAGACGCTCAGTCCAGATACGACCAGCTGCTGGAACAGTGAGTGCCATCAGTCGTTCATCCCGCACGAGAAACGTACACTGGCACCAAAACTGCATCAACTCAATACATTCAGGTGTTATTACAGCTTCATGCGGACTTCCTAAAGGCGAAACTCATTTTTTAATTATCCTCTCCTGTCAGTCATGATGTTTAAATGCGTCAACATAAACAAGCGTAACTTTTAGACCACCAGAAAATCCGTGGAACCAGTTTTCCCAGCAGAGAGAGTTTTCTGTGGAAACACGAAGAACTTGTTTGAGACTGAATTCTGGCTGCAGCCGGCTTTCAAACTGCCTGCTACTAGGGAAGATGACTAAAATAACATTTTTACCTGGTTCTAAAAAAAAACTATTGCAGCAATAATGCAAGTGTGGACCCGTCTTTTGCAAACCAAACCGAACAAGTCCGTGTTGCACATGTCATGTCTGACATGTGCTGCAGTTAAATATAGCAAATAAAATAAAAACTGTTAGAATCCACATCAGCACACACCGAGCGTCAAATATCCTGTGATTAATATATTTGTATTATTGTAGCTTCAGATTTTATATTCAGTTAGCAGCTGTGGAACTCTGCTGCAGGCCGTGAATGTTGTGGGCGTGTCGGCGCAGAGGCGGCTGTGGTTTTTCTTTCTAAAGATCATATGAATGCTTCTCTGTAACTCCGGGGTCAGAAGGTCACGTGGAAGTCAAGAGTTTACTGAAAGTCTGCGACGTACCTAAACGCATCACTCTCATCACCGTCCGCCTCTTCAGACTCAAACGCTTCCTCCTTCCACAAAACTAGAATCAGGATGTTTATTTCAACTGGGTACATTTTTTTTATCACTTCTTTAGACTTTTTGTGATTTATTTCGATATTTTTTTGTAAATTTATTCGAATTTGCTTTAGTTTTCCTTTTTTTATCCGTCGCCCCGCTGAGACACTGCATCCGTCATGTCTGCTGCTTGTTTTGACCGATGTGCGACGGCCTTCTGGGACGTTTCAAAGCAATCAGCAGAAACCCTCGGGAAAAAAAAAAACTCACAAACACAAATATTTAAAGGTTGTATTTTATTTCTCAGTTTTTTGTTGTTGTTTTTTGGGAGGATTTTGCACTACTTTGTGTTTTATATAAAGAAAAAATATATATATATAACTAGAATCACAACTGTTTAGTAAGATGTTTGAATTGTAGATATTAATTATGGAGAAAAAAACATTTGAACATGAAGTAAAATGTCATTTTATTGGGTCTCCAGAGGCTCAGATATGCGCACAGCAGCAGCAGCAGCGTCCCTGTCCTGGGTTACCACCACATACCAGTCATTTGTCTAAATCCAAACCACCAGCTGTTGGTGTTTCCACACACACACACACTTCACTCTCCCTTCTACTCTCCCTGCCACGATCACATTCCTTCTCTGCGTCGCATCGCGAGCCAGCAACGACAGATGCTAGCCTCAAGCCTTTAACCCCTAACCCCACGCATGCCCCTATTTTTGGTGCAAAGAATGAGGAGGATGAGCTCGAAATGGCGTCAGGTGATCAGGACTTGGAGAGCCAGCTTCAAGTCTCTGCCTTTGGATTTCTAAACACAGAGCAGTGGTGATTAAATCATCTAATCAGGATTCACTTTTCACTTTCATCTTTAAAACAAACTGAAAGTAATCGCGACAAATTCCCTCGAGCAACAACCTGCAACTACTAATGCCGTCATTAAGTCTGATGTCTGAAACGACAACGAGATGTGATGACAGATGAAGCACCTCCAGAAAATCGCTGTCTTTGCCCCCTTTTTAAAAAAAAAGAAAGAAAAAAAAAAAGTGGCGTATTTCCTTATAGATGCCGGCTGCCGTTTCTGAAAGAATGAGTGAAATGTCAGCAACGTGTATAAGGCTGTCCCTGTGAGCAGATATCTCAAGCCTGCGCACCGAGGGTGATGAAATCTTATCAGGTCAGCTGTAATCGAGTTATTATTATTATCCTACCGACCACCGTGGCTTGATAGAGCTTCACAAATGAAAGCAACCCGAGGAGGAGCTTGAAACGGATTTGTGATTTCAGATCTGCAGCAAATAGAATAAATCAGTGGAAATGTTTAAGTGTAAAACCTGAAGCTGAGGAGGAGCCCAGGACGCTTTAACGCTGGTTGAGAAATGCTGAAATGATTTAAGCCTTGGCTTTTCAGCTTGGTGATCTAATGTGATGTTGTTGTTGCCAAACTGTTAAGACAGTTCTGCTCGTAAATCAGATGAACCCTTTTCTGATTTCATTTGTCAGTTTGAATATACATTATATACCCACAAGCTTCTGACATTGTGTGAGACGGACTCGTTAAAAGCCACGATCTCTTTAACCCACCCGTTTATAGCCGACTTGTGAGGTGTTTTTTTTTTTTTACATATATATGTATTCACCTGCTAGGTTCCGTCAGCTTCAGCTCGGCACCGACAGCCGGGTAGCAGAACTGTCCAGCCAGGCCAAGCTGCACTCCTTCGAAGCCGAGCGAGCTCACATGCTGAAGGAAGAGACGGCCAAAGCCCTGGCTCAGTGCCAGCTGGAGTGTGAGAAACAGCAGAAGAAGCTGGAGGTACTCAGACATGAAAAGGACTCGGGATTCTGTTCCTGACTGTGTGTCAGCATCACCTCCTAACGTCGCAATCCAACAGCGGGATGATTTCTTGTTTTTACAGTCGAGATGTAAATTTGAAATCTGATTTAATGACACTGTTCTCCTTTCATCGCTCAGCTTCTCACGCAGGAGTTCTACAGGCTACAGACGTCGTCTGAGAAGCGAGCGGCCCAGCTACAAGCTCAGAACGCCGAGCAGGCGTCTCGTCTGGAGACGTACGAAAAGCTGGAGCAGGAGCTGGACCAGGTCACCATGCAGGCAGCGGAAAGTAAGTTGATCCAGCTGATCTTGCTAGATAAGGAAGTAGAATCAGTCGTGAAGATGTTTCTGCTGTTTGTTTGTTGTCAGTGGAGGATGAGGAGGAGGCAGAGAGAGTTCTGTTCTCGTATGGTTACGGAGCAAATGTTCCCACAACAGCCAAACGGAGACTAAAACAGAGGTAGAGCACAAGACACTAGATGTTTCAGAAGTTTTACTGTTTCAAACCTGCATCATTTCTATCTACTTGTCTTTATTTTCACTTCCTAATGGAAAGAAACATGTTCACTTATGTTCATCTTTGTTTTACTGTCACCCTAATCGCGTTTTTCCTTTAAGATCGAGAAACTCCGACATCATTCTTTGTAAAAAAAAAAAAAAAATTGAATTCGAACGTGTTTGTGCAGCTATAGATGCTAACTGATCTTACACAAGCGTGATCTCGTTAGTCTTCTCTCGTTTTTCAATTACAGTAAGTGTGTTTGTTTGGCTGTTGTGCAGCGTTCACCTGGCCCGCAGGGTTCTGCAGCTCGAGAGGCAGAACACGTCACTCAGGAGGGAGCTGGAGACACACCAGTCGCAGGCAGGACAGATGTCTCATGAGGTACACGCACAGACACACGCAGCACCCAGGTGCCTGCCTCGGGACCCACGTTAACGTGATCAAACTTAATGCATTATTAATTTTCATTAAAGACAAACTAGTCCACGCATGCAAAACTTGTTTTCTCACCACCGTGACTGTCCCCACAGTAATTCAGATTATGGTTGCTCCACAGCTTTTATCACAATATCAGTGATTTATTACAGCCTCGTTCTCATGATGGAATCCCAGTAGAGAACAAAGATCAGTGACTTCCATCTCTTTGATTTCCCATCTCATGTTACCACAATCTGAAACTGAAAAATCCCATTCTTATATCCAGTCTGTGAACACATCATTTCTATGTGATCATCAAAACTCCAGCAATGGAGAGAGAAAATTTGTTTTATTGGTTGCTGTTGAACAGATGATGCTCTGCTGGTCGGTAAACTTTCTATGTTTCTTGTTGTTGTTTATCGGGCCCGCTGGCTTCACTCTGTTGTCATTAATTTAATCACTTTTTAAATAAAGGAGTCTGTTGCATGTTGCTTGTGCAACCACTTAGACACACAGCTGGTTTACTCAGGCCTGAAAACAGCATCATCGTTTTCAGACCTTATTAAACACCTGGTTAATCCGCAGGTATGTACATTTGATTACTGGTTGTGTTGGTTTTTTATACATATATGTGTGTATAACTGTTAAGGTTTTAAGGCTTTACAAGCTGCAGCATGACGGTGACCCGAAACATCCCGAGCGACTCTGAGAACTCCAGTTCCTGCAACAGATGTTATGTCAGCCACAGATTAAAAACGGAGTTTCGTCAGTCTGGGATTGCAGAGAGAGAGCGAAAGAGAGAGAGCGAGGGCTCGAATCCAACCGTGAGAAGTTCTCCCGGATCTTTGGAACAACCTGCAAAAACAAAACCTGACAAGCGGATTGAATTAAAAATTAGTTTGTTTCACTTTGTTTAAAGCTTAAAAAAACACTACTGGAATCATGTTTTAAAGGAATGCTTTCATGTGGGAGACGTTTCATAGTTTACGATAGCATCTCTGTTTGACTCATCCGAGAGTTTCTGAGCTTTTTTTTTTTTGTTTTGTGTCAGATGAATCCAGAAAAATGACAGGCTGCTGAAGAGCAGACAATAGACACAACCAGACTTGGTGTGAGAGGAGCTTAAAGTTAAACTCCATACCTGTCAAAATTGTTGACACAGTGGAAAATGGAGTCAAAAACCGTGACTACGGCGCTCTTGACTTTACAAACAACTCGCCACACCAGTCATAGAGCTTTTGTTGTGTTTGGCACACGGTGTGCAATTTATTTGGGGTGTGTGTATTTTTTTTCTGTTTGTTTCTGCGAGTGACTTTGTTAAAGGCACATGTTCGCCACTCGTGCATCGATGTCTAAAACCAGTGAGGGTTGAAACGATGCATCTTTCCCTCACTGCTTATTATAATCAGAATGAGAGGAGAGGTTATGTGAGCCAGAAGAAAGAGCAGCTGGGCAGATCTGAGGACTGAATAAGCCAAGCTTTCAACTGTCAGCTGTGATTGACTGGCACTCGTCCGGAATAGCTCATGATTCATCAAGTTATGAAAGAAAAGAGTAAAAAATCGTGTCTCCTTTTCACGCTAACAGAACCTGGGTGTACACTTCTTAACCACCCACACAGACGCCATGACTTACTCTTATTGTCCTTCCTCTCCCACTCACTTCAACTCACTACTGACTGACAGTAAAAGGGGTTTAATGTATAACACCTGCACCTTATCTGTTTTGCAGGTTTTCAACAACACTTTTTCAGTAAAAAAAAAAAACAGCTTTTCGTGCACAACTCTGATGTTATTTAGAATGTTTTCTTTAAGGAAAAGTGGTTTGAACTGCTAACAGCAGATTTTGTGTGTGTTTTCGATCCTCAGTTGTCTGCAGCCAACCAGCTGTTGCAGCAGACGCAGCAGCCTTACAGCTTTCTGATTGAGACGGTGAGAGAGCGAGATGCACAGATCAGCAAGCTGAAGGAGCGCCTCTCCTCTCTAGAGGACGCCGTCAGGTACGCACGCCGTCTGGCATCCCTGTTTTTTTTAAACATCTTGTCCTTGGGTGTCTGTTTTTGCCCCCCCCCTTCTCATTCGTCCTACCCATCATCAGTCTTTGTAGTTGAATTTGCCCAACGACATCAGCTCACGTACAGCTGCCTGGCACTGACCTACATCTCTGTTTTCACCCACTGAATTTTAGCTTGACAAATATGCAACCTGACAGACTGCAGGTTTTCTCTTGCTGCTCAGTACCACAGCGCGCTCACCTGGGGCCAAGCAGGAGAGATGGGGGGGGGGGGGAATCCTTCTCAAGCCTCCCTACATCTGTCAGGAATATTAAAGTTTCCCTGTGGCTGTGCAGGACTATCTATTACTAGCAGAGACACAGCTTATAGAAGATTGTCATTTCATGTTCCGAAGCGTCTCTGATAGAAGAAGTCAAATTCTTTTTTTTTTAACTAACATTACTCAGTGAACCATAATGAGGAAGTCTGTAGTTTTAAGAGTGATTCAACAGGATTTGTCCTGAAAGTCTCCTGATTCAAGTTCCAGCTTGTTTTTCAAGAACAATTATTACTAACATGATGTCATTTTATTTTAAATGTTGTAAATTCATTAGCATTTTTATGTTATTTTATATAATTGAATCCATTGTTTATGTTCTTTTTTTTAAACAAATCTTTTATTGTGTGTACTAAACTAAAAACTCTGGGACTCCCGATTAGCTGCTTCCAGCATCTGACAGTAAATTCTGAGTCGGTTTTTATATAATTATTATTTCTGGTTTCACCTGTCTGAGGTTATAATAAATAAACTACGTATCTAAATCACTCAGCTCTAAGCTTCATAAACCCCGTCCTACAGTACCACATTAATAACTCGCTCTAAATATTCTAATATCATTGTGTTTCCTGGAGATCTGACGCGCGTCTGTTTTACTCCTCAGTTCTCTGAGGAAAGAACGTAACGCTCTGCAACAGGTGAAAAACGACATGGCGGCCGACCTGGAGCGACTTCTCAACCACAGAGAGGTAAACGGCAGGATGACGACCGCACCACGTCAGCTGTTTCCCTCCACACCACTGATACTATAATTACTGATGATGTCACTGAAAGGTTTTCTACAAAACCTGAAACTTTTCTATACATTCAAACAAATAACTGCGTCTCACACTCAGGAACATTTTCTTCTCTTAGAATTTGAAAAAATAAAAAAAAAGTAATAAATTACAAAGTAAGTTGGTTATCAGGTTTCTCTTTATCGGCTGAGGGATAAGCTGGACTAATCATGCTGTTATCACATTATTGCTCTGTGTTGCAACGCTTCCTCCGCAGTGTGTGAGTGTGTATGTGTTAGCGTACACATAGGAGTGTGTCCCCAAGTCAACCGTTTGCTTTATGAAGTATGTGCGCTGTCATAGACAGCTGTTCCTCAGCTTGACTGTTTGGGATGCCATTAGGATGTGTGTGTGTGGGGGGGGTTGAGAGGGACTTGCCTGGGCTCATGTCCTCAGATTTGATAAATAGAACCGTAAAAGGCCCCGATATGCTCCCGTGGCACCACCTCTGCAGACCCTTGAGCTTGTTGCGATAAGGTTCTTGAAACGTGATATTTTAAAATAAATACGATAAGAGTGAAGATTCAGTTCTTAGATTCGACTCCTGGTAATATGTTCATATTTATTATTTTATCTTTGTTTCCATGTTTCAATTTCTAATCGAATTTGTGATTCACTAGGAGTTGGCAATGATGAAGCAGGTCCTGATCAGCATGCGGTCCAGACAAGGAGGCGCTCTAAACCCGCTTGAAACCGATAAAAGCGGTGCGAAGACCTCGGGGACAAGAAAACTGCAGTTTAAACGCATCAGCAGGACTGCAGAGGAAGAATCGCCCAACAAGCCCAAACCCACCGTGTTCGTGAGTGTCAGCAACACCCTTCTATGAGTCACACCGACATCACCTGCCCGGACAAACGTTCACGGCTTTCTGTTGTTTTTTTTTTGTTTTTTTTGTCTGAGCTGTTCATTGAAGTCACGTGACTGAAGACTTTTGTAATTTTCTGTCCTCTGTTTTGTTTGCAGACCAAAACGGACGTTCCTGATTGGGCCAGGAAGCTACAGCAGAAACCCAAATGACTCGTGCTGCTGGTGCCCATTTTTCTGTAACTTATTTCAAGACTCTTGTATTTAAAACTTGTAAATCATGATTTTTTTGTATTTCAAGAACTTTTTAAATGCACATGTTAAAGCAGTTACGAGTGTGTCAGTGTTTTATTTATTTGTGCCTAAATTTCACTCAGAAGATACATTCTGTTCATGTTACTCGAACTCGGATCACAGGATGCACATTCCCTGCTAACTGTCTGCCCAAAAAAATCCTTTTTTTTCTCTGCCAGTGGTTTTATTGGGTCTGTCTATCATTATTTCCTCATCCTTTTTTTCTGGTCTACACATAGTGGTTGCTACAGACAAACAACCCTGCAGAAACCTTAGACTTTGATTTGCACGAGCTGAAGCTCTTTGGCTTTAAATATAGACATAGTAAGCATACCTTTATTATTTAAGTCCATGTTCTGATCGGTGTCGTATTAAGCTCAGCCACATGGTCACTGGAAAGCCGGGCTGTGCCACTTCAGCTATTTTGATTCCAATAATTTCATAAACTGTTTTGATTTTGATATTTCAGAGTTTTTAAATATGTTTTAACCTTAGACTTTATTTAGTAATATATTGTCTATAAATGAGAGAATCATTCATCTCTTTAGATAAACCTTTATGGTTAATATAATTTCATATATGGAATGGAAAAGTTTTTATTGTAATTATTTACTCAAGTTCTGCAGTTTTGGGCAGTTTACCATCATTTTTTTATTATTCAGAATATCTTCCTACACTGATTTCAACTCGTTTATCTAACTTTTTCTGGATTACCTAACAATAATAATAATAATTAGTAGTATTATTATATATAATTATTATTATTGGACTATGGACTATTATAAAATGTAATAAATTAAGTCGCCGCTAGTATTTACTAGCTGCAGATATGCAGATCCTCTAGTGAAATATGTGATTTATCTGGCTGTGGTCAGTGGTAAAACTAACTTTTTCACATATTTGTTATTGTTGTTTTTAATAGAATTGTGCATATTGCACGTGAGTTGAAAGAATGTAAATAATTGGCTCTAGTTTTTGTTTGAAGCTGTAAACATGAGACCAAAGAAAGAGGAAAATGTGTTGAAAGGACTTGAATCTCCACCTTTCTGTTGTCTGGCCGGTCGTTCGCACTTTACGACGCTGTTAATGTTAGACGGAGCGCAGGGCGGTGGCCGGTGAATGAATAATCACAGCGTTTTGAAGGTTTTGGTGGGCGGGTCGTGCTCTGTATTTACCCAGGCCCGCTCCGCCCTGCAACCAACGGGAGATAGAAAACTGTCTGTGGGCCGGAGGGATGGAACAAGTGGAAGGAGATGTTGCCGACAGGCACACGTTAACGACTCCGCAACACGCACTGCACCTCCTCGGCTGCACTCTTCTCTCTGAGCGCCGTGGCATCCTCCTTTCTGCGTAAGAGGACGAGCGAGTATTTGGGCTGCTGCGTCGGAGCTTCATGGCCGCAACACTGACGATGAGCGGCGGGCAGGAGGACCCCTTCTATCCGCTGCAGAAGGCGACGGTGTCCGCTGGATTCCCTCTGGAGGACTCGGCGTTGTTCGGCTTGGACTGCAAGATCTCCGAAACTGACAAGGCAGAACAAAATGACTACACACAGGTACAGATGACAGAAATCAAAAGCGACTTGACATGTTGTGTGTTTCTTTGAATGGGCGTGGCAGATGGCTCGTGATCCCAGGTTTGTTTCTTTGCTGGCCTCCGAATCTAAGCCTCGCTGCGTGATGTTAATCACCACTTGGTTTTGGGGGGTTTTGCGCTATTTTCGGCAATAAGCGAGCAGGCTGCGATCAGCTGGACGTGTGCCCGATCAGTTCTGCCTGCAAACGCATTGGCTGCATGTTTTCTCTGCCAGCCTGCCAGTTGGTCACCAGTTGTTGGGCTCCCTTTGACGTGCGCTCACACCATCATACCACGCTGACGACAACTGACTCCAGCTTCGGACAGAAATGTCCCGGCAACTTCTGTCTCCAGTTGGAAGGAAACTTGTGCAGCGGGGGAGAGAAGTGTGTGGAGCAGCTGGTAGAATCAGAAGCCTGAAATAGCAGCCCATCCCCAGACTTCCACTGCTGCTGCTGCTGCTGCAGAGGACAGGGAGACATGGGTGTTTCCCCGCTGCCTTCCATGATGCTGTTTCATCCTCTGCTGCAGGGCTTATCTAACTTTTATAGCACAATATGAAGGAGACATAAAGTTCTTCACCTGTAGCACCTGATTGGTCTCACATGGCAGCTTTCTTTAGTCCTCTCAAAAATCTGCTTTTTTCACTTGTTTTAATGAAGGATGTGTTTTTATTCACATGATGTGTGACTGTTGGCCTCAGGAAGGGCAGGTTTTTGAGTTCAACCTGACAGGCAGAAAGGGAATGTTGCAGCTGCTTATTGATGACTACTTGATAAATGTTTTAGTGGTGACTGTTCTTTCTAACTTTTTGTCTTCTCTAAATAATGTCCCAGAAGCTTCTTGCGTGCTCCTGTTGTTAAAGAATGATTTTTTTTATAAGTCTTTGTCTTTGTTTGTCCTCAGGTGAAGTGTGAGATGGACAGGTATCTCTCCCCTCAGCCTCCTTCCTTTTCACTTCATGCAAACAGCCAGCAGAAGTCACACAGAGATTCAACATCTACGGTGAATCAGTTCTTCAGTGATGATCACGGCGGGGCTCCCTACACCCTCAACATGAATCTTTACCTCCCCGACGTGGCCTACCTGAGGATGGGCTCGTGTGAGCATGTGCAGCCCCCTCAGCATCAGAGCCACGCTGGTCTCACGCAAATAAAAACTGAAACGGTCTCCTCGTGTTTCTCCCCCAACCTACAGTCTCACTGCCCCAACAGTTCTCCCACAGGTAGCTGCAGCACATCCGGGCACGGTCCTGGCGGTATTGCCATGGAAACCTCAGCCATAAACATGACATTAACAGGGTTACCAGACTTCACCAGTGTTTTCAACCAGTCGGGAGGAGGCCGCGGTGGGGAGTCGTTGCCAGAAGTGTTTGTTAAGCAGGAAATGTCATCTCAGTTCGAGCAACACAGCCTCCATGATGATAACGGCGCCTCGTTGTTTCAGCTCCTGAACTCTGGTTTAGATCACCACCACAGCAACGGTATGGAGGCTCAGCAGCAGCACATACGGCACAATTCCACCACAACGATCCACACGCCTTTCCAAGATCTGCCAATTGCTTCTTCTTCCCAACAAGAACAGAAGCCTCCGTACTGCAGCCTGGGCAGCGGGGTGTTCACACATCCTCACACTCAGCCACACCCCTGTTTCCTGCAGCAGCAGGTGCCCTACCTGCCGCCCTCCCCTCCAAACTCAGAGCCAGGTAGCCCAGACAGGCAGAAGGAGTTGCTCCATACGATGTCTCCTCCTCCTTCATATGCAGCCACTATCGCTTCCAAGCTGGCAGGCACCACCCCGGGACTCGGGCCTGGCCTGGGACCTGCAGGATTTGCCCTGTCCGTCTCTACAGGTCCCACACCAGTCCAAGGTCCAGCTCCAGTCCACCCTCAAGTCTCCACAAACGGCACAACGCAGAACCCCGTTCCTGTCCGCTACAACCGGAGGAACAATCCAGACTTGGAGAAACGCCGGATCCACCACTGTGATTACCCAGGTTAGGAGAGCAACACACGCCTGCCACTTTATGTGCACGCCGATTGTTTCTACTGTAGTGTGTGTTGGCCTTTTTTCACTATACTGTGGTCAGGTTGACTTCTGGTCACTGGGAAAGGTCAGCATTATGGCAACCAGATTCATTTTAAGATGCATTTTTTTGAAATTACATGTTTTGTTTTGAATCACTGTCCCAGACCTTCAGGTCACCCTGTCCACAACTGTAACTCTACTGTAACTGCAATATTACATTAATGCAGGTCATCTGTCACTGCCTTTCTCTTAAGTGTAACGTCTGAAAAGTACTTTGCATTTATCACCGAACCATAAACAGCTGTGTCAGTCAGAGCCTGGAGCTCCCACAGACTCTTGTGGCTTCTAAATCATTACAGGAATGATTGTGGAATGAACCTGTGTATGTGGGCGTGTTAATTATAGAGATTTTCGTCTTTGGACATTTGATCTGTTTTTTTCCCACACTCATTTGCATCTTAGCTCACTCAGATTAAACTATTTGATTTTTTTTTTTATTTTTGTTAATTGGCTCAGCACACCGTGGCTATGTGATGTGCAGCTACTTGTAGAACATGTAATGTTAACTAGCCTGTGGCAGCATGTAAAATCGGCTTAAGGCGAGCTGCCAGAGCATGCTAGCACACGTCTAACTTCTTTCAAAGTGAGATGAAGCAAATCCATCTTTACTGCAAATCCACCTTTCACACAAGTATCTGTACTATAGTAGTTTACCGACATGTAGTTTGGAGACATTTTTATGTTCAATCCTGTTTTTGAAGGACGAGGTACGATGGTCCTGTTTTTGAGCTTCTACAAAAGATTTACTGCGTTTCATTCCAGACAGCCTCTGTGTTTCATTAGTGCAAATTTCTTGCATACCGCAGCTCGGTTTATTGAGTAAATGCATATTTGACACATGCAGATTATTTGGCCTAAACCGCCTGTTTGTGTTTATCTCCGTCTCTGTCCTCAGGCTGCAAGAAGGTCTACACCAAGTCGTCCCATCTGAAAGCCCACCTCAGGACTCACACGGGTAAGATGTCTCACAGATCGATGCATTTTTTTTTTTTTTACTTTAAAAGAGACCCCTCAAAGAAAAGAAGGAAGAAGAAAAAAAAAGACGCTGCCCACAGGACTCAAATTTCAGGATCTGCACTGGCACCATGTTGCTAGGCAGAGCGCTGTGTTCTTGGCATGTGTGTGTAAATGTATCTCCATTTCCATCATCTGCCCAGTATACTATTCCATCAAAACAGGTGGAAGTGACACACTTCTGCCAGGGGATGACTCTCGGGCTGCGTGGTCAGCTCAAGGCATGTGGTGCCATCTTTCTCAGAATTATGTTACAAGATCAGAAATTCTTCTAATCTCACTTTTTATGTTAATACAGGCAAACAATTTCTGCAAAAGTACATCTCGTTTCTCAACAAATAATCCCCCGTCGTTTTCACTCGAATCCCCTTCTTTCTTCTTCCATCGCCCCCGTCTATCTCTATCTTTCTTCTTTTCAGGTTTACATTTGAACCATTGGGTTTTTGAAAGAGGAAAGTCAACAAACAAGTGCTTAGGTGTTGGGCCCCACCTCGCTCCAGCTAACAAAACAAAGCTTCTGTTAGTATCTAGACATTCCTCACTCATCTGGACGTACACGCTGAAATCACTCTCCCTTAGAATCTTCTTTCATGAATCTGAGCTACTTGTTCACGACCCTGCCGTGTGTCTGTTCGTTCGCTGCATTTCAGAGTTGGGAACATGACACGACAATTAGATCTGGCGTCATTCACGCCGCAGGCTGATTGTGGTTGTTGCAGTTATTACAGACCACAAAATGAGAGTACAACACGTAAATGGTTGTATAGGAGCAGCTACATATTCTCCGTTTTTTTTTTTTTTTTTTTTTCAGCTTTGCTCAGTGATTTTTTATTTTCTTTAGTTCTTTTCAAACATCCAATCATCCCCTCTTGTGTTTCTATGTCAGGTTCCCACCTTCGACCTTCATTAGACCCCCCCCTCTTTTTTTATCTTTGTTACTCATTCTACGTCTCTTATTCACACTGGCACACACAAACACACTTTCTCACACACCTGTCAGTAATCTGTATGAGATGATTCCTAATGCGTTTGGGTCCCGGTGGGAGTTCCCACTCTAATCTCCATCAACATCCATTATCCTGATTGTAAGTGTGTCAGTCTGTGTGTGTGTGCATGCATTTGAAAGTGTTTTTTATATATATATATACTGTCTTGTCTTGTTGCGTTCTGTTTCAGGTGTTTTTTTTACTTTGACAATGTGATTTATCTGGTTACAGCTTTATTATGATTGTTTCAGGAGAGATTTTGAGTTTGTTGGGAGTGTTTAGAGAGTTTGTTTAACAATTTAAAAGAAAAAAACGGACATTTATTCTATTATATTGAATATTATAATAAATGTACTTTTAAAAAAAAAGTACATTTATTATAGTATTCAGTGTTCTCCCTGTGAAAAAGCACAGAAATTTCATGGATTCAAAATAGACCCTCTTTAAATTACTTGATCAATTTCTGATTTATTCAACCTTTTATTGCAGATTATTATTATTTATTTCAGTTTATCCTGTTTTTCATGCCGTGGCTGTACATTTCTCCGCTGCTTCGGTCTACTGAATTCAACTCAACGCAACAGTTGAAGCTCTTCTCATGTATCAGATCTCTTTTTATCAGCCGGCATCTTAACGTGCGCTCATGCGTTCATCGTAACGTCTACGAGTATCTCTCCAGAATCTTTTTGCAGACATGCAGTTCCATATCATGACATCCCTGCCTCCGTGTTGCAGTCCGTCTCAGGATTATCTGATTCTCTGCTGATGTGTTGGCTGGATTTAGAATAATATACTGGATTCATTTATATAATCATGGTCACATATTTAGGTTGATTGATATTAAAAGATTGGAGGAAGGTTTCTTGTTAGAAAACATTAATTAATTGTTTTTTTCACCACAATGGTTGGCATATGTTGTATGTTTTTGTCCTTTATTTTCATTTGCCTGAAAGAGACACAGTTTTAAATTTTGGAAAATGGTGAAGAAAAACAGAAAACAGCTTTTTTTAAATTATTTTAAATGAATAAACCTTGTGTTTTGGCTCAGATAGCTGTTTAAAAGGCATTTCAGGCATGAGTTAGTACTGTCCATGAAAGAGGGAGGTCACTCCAGTTTAACAAAACGCCTGCAGCCGGAGGGGTGGAATGACAGAGTGACAGACAAACGGCCTAAACCCATCAAAGAAACAAGCCAGAAGCAAAGACAGACAATACAGAGCAGCCACCGTGAGAAGCTTGCACCGTGTTAGTGTTTAAGGACTTGATAAATACCTTTGAGTGACAGTGTTATGACTGTATATGCTGTCAGACATCTGGAATTTTCAGTAAAGCCTGTTTTCCCAGTCTCTCCACCTGACTGCATGAATCACTGAAGTCGGTTTGTATTTTTATGAAAACGATTCTCATCAGTGCGTGCATGTTGACAGGGGTTGCACTCTGGTCTTAGAGCATTGACTATTTTATGAACATGCATGACATTCAGCTCATACCCGCATTTACTCAGACTCTGTTTTGTTTTCGTCTTGCAGGTGAGAAACCCTACAGGTGTACGTGGGACAGCTGCGACTGGCGTTTTGCGCGTTCGGATGAGCTGACGCGTCACTTCCGGAAACACACGGGCGCTAAACCCTTCCAGTGCGCCGTCTGCTCCCGCTCCTTCTCCCGATCCGACCACCTCGCCCTGCACATGAAGAGACACCAGAACTAGCACCATTTGCACACACACCAACGGTACGAGCCCCATCTTTACACACATAAAGCAAAAGCTGAGTGATGCAGAGGGACTTTACGGACATCAGACCTCCTCCTGGTGCTGCCATCACGTCAAACTACAGTATGACAGCCTATTGCTCTTGAGCTGGACAATTAGGAGGTTGTAAATTAGGATAATAGTGGCCAAATTTTGGTCTTTTAACCTCCAAAGAAAACCTGCGATAACTTAAAGTAAACGGTAGCTCCTAAATGTTTCTAGACTGGAATGAAAGACTAAAACAGCAAAATCATGTCCTTGTTCTAATGTAGGTCTTCTTTAAACAAAATCTTTGTTTACTCGTTGGTTTGTTTGTTTATATAACTGGAATGTCCATATTTTTTATACCAAATTCTTAGGTTTGCACTAGAACTGATTTAGTCTCAACCTTTCTCTTTTTTTTTTTTTTTATCTCATTCACCACTGGAACGATAGTTATCACGACTGGACAAGCTCTCTGCGAATGCCACGCAAGTCATTTCTGCTCGATATTAAAAATTGAAAGCATGTATACTCCGGAGACACAGAAGATAAAGCAGGAAGAAAAATGAGAGAGGGGGTGGGATGGGAGGGGGAGGGGATAGAGAGACTGAAAGATATTTCATTTTATAGAGAGATCTGTGGATGACTGAGTAACATAGGAACATGGATGGATAGTGAAGAGCAGCAATTAGGTGATCAATTATTTAGGCTGACTATTCAATGGATTTGTAACCAGATAAATGTAAGCAGGATCCAGCTTCCAGATCACTCAGTTAATACACAACCAACTGCATCTGATGTCTGAACAAAGCATTTCCCAAAAAAAAAAACCCAGATATTTACGTGCGAATGTGCCATCCGATGTTTCACTTCCTGTTTTTTTTTTTTTTTTTAACCAAAGTATCACCTTCATGATCATCATCACTTTATGAAGTGCCTCCTTCTCTGTGTTTCTGTTCTGTGGTACCAGAGCTGCGGTAAGTTTAGGCGGCTCTTTTAAACACACGGTGCTGTTTTTATTTCTTATTCTAATAAAGTTTCCGAACTCAGCGCAAGAAGATGAAAAAGAAAACCATCTATGAGAATCTAAAGCTGAGCATCTCATCGTTGTAATATAACAGCTCAGCTCTGACCACTTCGTAGACATCCTAACGTTGTGTGGAACTTTTCTACTAAAGTGACAGTCTGTCCGTTCTCCGAGGGGTTTCTCAGCCTCTTGACTCTGTACACAGAAAACAAACAACTTGGCTCTATCAGTCTTTCAAACACGAGCACACGTTCAGTTAAAGGACAGATTTACCTTATTTTGAACTTTTGGAAAACGGGAATTTGTTATTCACTTGTAGTAACTTGGGGTAGAAACTTCAAGCTTCTTTTTTTCCTGAGAACATCAATTTAATTCCTCCTCGTTTGCACTGAAATTTCTCCAGGAAAACATTTTTAATACAACGTTTTCACCCTCAATTTGATGCTATATGAATGACATTGATCTCTTGACCCATTAAGACCAAAAGCACTCAAACCAGAGCTTAAAGTTTTACCTTTTAATTTAAATTAAACACATCCATTGTTGTTTCTGGTCTTAATGGAGGCTGTACATACTAAATTGTGAACCTGTCCTTTAATATACGCTTAAGTGTCTGTTTGACGATGTGATTCAGCCTAGAACTTTAAACTGTAATTGTTCATTCACTGCAGGTAGCGTAAAGATAATATAGCACTGTAATGTAACAAGGGAAATCTATTTATTTAATTGTGTAGAAGCTGGGATGTAACAGATCAGCTGTCCTTTTGCCCAGCAAAAAAAATGCCTTAATGTAAATATATGCACTGTAAATACATTTTGTTCCATTTTTATTTTATAAACAACAGGGCGAGAAAGAGAGAAAAAAAAAGCCCCGCATCCAAAACTATTTGAGCCTTTTTGTTTCCCTGTTTTTTGTTGTTTTTTTTTCTTATCAAAACTATTCTGATGCCATTGTTTTATATGATTGTCCTTCCAACAGCTTCTTTTGTAGCTTGTATTTTTTCCTTCCATGGTAAACGTTCCAAAGACAAAAGTTGTTTTTCATCGACTGAGTGAAACTGACGCTAATAAAGTCAAATGACACTTTTACAGATGTGTTATTGTGGTGCAACTGATGGGAGATGAGATTTCTTTTTATAACCTGCTAACATGTGGCAATGATGCAAAAATGTGCTACGGTTAGTGGTTTGTGCATCAGGTTTAGATTAAAGGAAAAGCATTCTGTGCAACTAGAAAGCAACAAGGTGCTCGAGGGCCTTTAAAACAAGTCTTGTCAAGGCTTGAATAAAAAAAAAAAAACACCTTTTAATTTTAAATGCTAAACAACTTCTGTGGAAGTTTGAAAACAAATTCCATGATGAGATCTGATACTTTAAAAGTCAGTAAAGAGCAACAAGAAGGAAAGAAGTGGAGGAGAAGCAACGTGGTCTCATCCAAGACCTGCAAGTAACCTGCTGTACCCTTGCTGATCAACAAACAATAGTCCTTTGATATCCCAGCAAGAGACAATGGACAAGAAAATAAATCTGACCACCACTCGGGGACCGGGGGGGGAATCCCACTGCATCGACATGGATGTTCAAACACGCAATCAGCACCATATGTTCTTGGTTTAAGTCATAAATGTGACCCGGGGTCTCAGTTGTAATCTACCTCAGATGTCTGAAGAAGTAGGAGGCAGAAGGGAAGAAGATAGAAAAGAAGTGAAACACTGAAGAAACTAAACAAAAGAGTCTCCGGGGAGACCCAATCAACCACTTCCGTCCTCCTACATCTCCTCTCCATGTCCTCCTCCGCTTTTCTTACTTAATTTCATTTTTCTCTCTTTTCTTTGTATTTTCATGCACCGTGTCCCCCCCTTTTGCTTTTTGCTGGAAAGGACTGGATGAAAGTCCACGGGTGCTGCTCCGTAGGTCAGAGTGGAGATAGTTCTCATAACCTGCTCCGGTTTTCATCTGTTCTATACAGGAGACGTTTCATTTTCCTTGGAATAAAAATTAGAAATAGAAACGTGCAGGTATTTTTTTTCCTTAAGTTTGTAATATGTTTAAAATGATGCAGGATTACCATCTCATACACAAACACACACAGACAGTGATGAGTGAGTGGGAGCTACCGGTTCATGTTTTTGGATCAACTAAATTAATGTCACACATCTGGAAGAAGACTTCTGCCTGCTCCACCCTCCGCTGTGCTGCGTTGGTGTGATTCCAAGTTTCCCTTTTTTTTTTTCTCTGTGTGTGTTTGTAAGTGTGCATGTTGGTATAAAGTTTCCAGCACACCTCTCTTGAAACAGACCACCCACTCAGAAGACCAATAGAGTGACCACAGGGAGACCAGATAGACACAGACACACACTCGCATGCAACACCGTCCAAAATCAACTCTTCCCAAAAGTCTCAGAATAGAACATGTTGTTATCAGAGATGGATGAGATAGCAGAACAGCTGACATGCTGTCCTTAAAGCTATTATCACAAACTGAAGGTTCATTAGAAGATGTTACGTTTATTTAAAAAAGGGATGTTGCTTCAGGTGAGCTGATCCGTGGTGGGAAATTTGGGGATGTTTCAGATTAAACATCTGAGGGAAACGTCTGGTACCACACATTAGGATCTATGGGTAAAATGTCCTTCCATGTCTGCAGCGATTAGATGGTTGTGTACAACTATCAGTCACCGGTAACTCCATAGATTATGTGCAATAATGGATAAAAATATCACCAATGAGTAGATTTTTTTAAAATATACATCATTTAGGTGAGAAAATAAATCCTCCTTTACTCTCTTAGCATGCTAGGTCTGCAGAGTACCGACTCTTTTCCAAATCATGGTGCATTTTTGATGATGACTGGATATTTTCAAGCATTAGAATCATCACATATTAAACATTTTTAAATTTCAGAAGAATGAAAAGCACACAAATATAAAGAAAAACACAAAGATTAAAACTGGATGGTGTCATTTTTTTTGGCCAAAAAGAAGTTTTAAGAGCTCTGATCGATGCAACTTCAGCTATTTGTCATTTTAAAGTTGAAAGAAAAAACTAGACTGATTATTGGAGAAAAAAAAGTTCAAAACAGCAGTGCACAAAGTAACTGCACCAAAAACACAAGAGTAACATAAAAGCACCCTGGTTAAAGTAAAGCATAAGGTCATGAGCTGTGCTTCTATAGGAACAGACTTAGCAGGAGGGTGGAAGTTGCTCATGTTTGGCAGCATCCTGCTTTGAGCTTCACTCTCATGAACATTTGGTGTGTTTGTTTAGAAATTAGCCATTTCATTCAACATTTGCTTCAATTACATGCAAAATGATTCCAGAGTGCCCAGGATTATGTCGATTCATCAGACAGAAGAGCAGCTCCATTACTTCATCTTTTAAAGGGCTTTTCTGCCAAATTCTGTTTTAGCTCTAACTCCATTAACTAGCAGAGGCTGGCACCAGTCTAAATGCACCACTTCGGGAGGGGGGATCGCATATTTATTCTCCTTCACTGGACTCATCCTTCCCCATTATCATCCACATCATATAGGAAAAAATGGGACAGCAACTAGATCTTCGCTTATAGCTGAGTGTAGCAATTTAATAATCTCTGATTCGGAAATTAAAAAAAAAAAACTAAACACTCTTAAAATGTTTCAGCTGGTGCTTTTAAGGGAAAAGTGTTCATTTAATCCCACATTGTTTGAAAATATGTGGTTCATTTTTCTTCTCCTGTTTGTCTTGTGTTAGTTGTCGGGGAGTTACAGCAACACCCATGATGACTAATCAGAAGATGTTAAAACAAGCACAACAGTCACACGTTGACAAAGTTCCTGGTATATAAAACTACTTGGGTGAATAGTCTGGTAATAATTTAACTATTTAGTCATAAATCTATTGTCGTAACATTGTATCAGTGTGAGATACTTTACACACAGACTCCGTCACATGTAAAAACAAACCCATTTGGTTTTTTATTATATCCTGAGTGGGTCTTCAGAGATTACAAACCTTTTGCTTTCCCACTTGATATGTGGAGACCAAAGCATCTCACGAGCTCGTGGAGTTTCCTCACACACACTCCTAATCGCAGCTGTTTGTTCGCTGTAATCTGCTGAACAACTCCCCGACCAAATGTTTAATGGTTGCGTCTTATTTTCTTGTACACTTCATGGTTTCTCAGATAGACAGGATGAATAATGTGGCTGATGTTCACTTAGTCATCATACTTTTACCAAACTAGCATCTGTTCAGTCCATCAGTCAGCTGCAGTGATGGAATGTAACTGTGTAATGTACTTCATCTCATTGGAGATGATTGAACTTTACAATATTCACTGACTTCTTAATATTGGGAAAAATGAAATGATTTGTTACGCAATGGTCAAAAATTCTGATTTCAGACCGTAGATAAAAAAATATCACCAAATCTTAAAGAGGCCCTTCCATTAAAAATGTTTTTTTCTGATTTTTCAATTGAATATTTTAGCTTATTTTAGTCTTCATCTTGGACCAACAGATCAAGTACTTCCCGTATAGAATGTCGCTTCGCCATGTTTACTGGAAATATCAGTGCTAGATGATCTGATGACTCAACCCCTTTTTTTATATCTCATGCTCAAATAAATTGATACATTCTGCAGGTGCAGATCTCACACCCGTTCCAAGGCACCCTCTGACCTCATATGACCTCTACTCCTTATGATTACTGTGTATGATTATTGTTTTGCGTATTACAAATATACAAAATGCACAACCCATATACCCATACATAAAAATGTTTATACAAAGTACCACAGCAATTTCCTAATGTTGTGAACCCACTCAACATTTGACAATAAAAACCTTTTCTGATTACTGTGAGAAAATATGGTAGGGATGGAAAGTTCTTGAGACAGTCTCAGCCACACCCACCCCCTTTGAACATGGTCACAGCTGTCCCATAAATGATATACAAGAACATTACAAGTACACTTTCAAGTTTCCCTTCATTCCCACCCTTTACCTTGATTTAACACACTCTGGGAAGCTTAAAAGACAGTTAAATGAATACGGGTCAAATTTGACCCGGAACAGCCTAAGTGTAACAAAAATTGTAGCACCCATCTAAAATCCTAACAGTTTAAAATATTTTCAGTTTTGTGTATTTTGGATCATTTTAGGAAAAGTCACAAGATTTCAGGCAACAAAAATGATTTTTATGGTATTTTTATTGCTGTTAAATGTTAAAACGGGTTAAATTTGGCCCAAACAGTATGTAAGGGTTAAATGTAATAAACCTAAACTGTTCATTTTTAATTAAAAGTATACCAAACTACCCAACTAAAGAAACATCTGAAACATTGACGTGCATATAGAATGTACTGACATTTGTGTTTTAGACGATGTTACATGCTATAGGCTATTATATGACTTTCTTTTTTTTTATTAAGAATAAAAAAGTCTAATTTTACCATAAAAAAACAGCGCTGCAGCGTGTTTCTCACACTTTACAAATGAAATACATTTGTAGTGTGTTTTCATCTTTGAGTTTTATTGGATTGAACAAACTCTGATCAGAATAATAATTTCACACAAAAAATCTGTCTCTGTCACCGCGCCTGTACATATGGTTCAAAAGATTCAAACTGAGCAGAATCTTTTTAGCACATGTGGATTTGTGCATTTGCAACTGATTATTCAGGAACATGGAATTGCATACCTCATTGTGTAAAGCTTCAGAATGAAGATGGGTGTGAGTAAAATGATATGCAGTAATGAGTCAGTGACTTTTAGTATGAATATACTGAACACAATGACATATGCACCGAGATTTACATGCACTGTTAAGATACTGGTTTTATTTGTCAGTAAATGCGATGCACATTTTCCTTCCCTTTTACAGTCAGTACATAATTGTATCTGTAAAAACCATCAAAAATGTCCTTCTAGAGAGCTTTACATTCAGCAATGACAGCTCAGATGGTAAATCAGTGTTTTTCATCAAAGAAATGTTACACTAAACTCAAAAACAGCAGAAGATACAGACTTTCAAAATAAAAAAACCCATAAAATCACAAAGGAACAACAAATTAAAAGCACAATTTCAGACAAAAAAACACCAAATTTAAAAAACACAGATAATAAATGTAAAATATAAGCTGATTCCCGAGACTTGTGTCCTGAAGCCGGATTAGTGGCTCTGTGAGATAACTTTTACTTAAACTCAGTGTTACAATGATGTTTCACTTTTTTTAAAGGTGTGTCACCATGGCAACATAATCTAATCTGTTTTCAAGCAGGTCAGGTCTGCAGGTTATCTTGATTGTAAGATAAGAAATCGACACATGTAAACATACCTCCTCCCTCATTTCGGAGAGAACAGGTTAGTGCTCCTAGAAAATAAAATAAAATATAAAAGAAGCTCGTGTGCTGAGAGGGAAATTATTTTCTCATTTCCATCTCTCAGAAAAAAACTGAAACGGTTCTGTTTGACTTTTACACAAAAGCACCTTTGTGTGAAAAATCTCAGCATAATAAAGGAATGCTTGTGTAAAACAGAAACTAGTCACTCTGGAGCTCATTTGTGTTGACTTTTAAAGATTCGGAACTAAGAGTAATATTTGCTTTTCATTAAATCTTATCTGAACTATTAAAGGTGTCCTTGTCACAGAACAT
Source organism: Pachypanchax playfairii (assembly GCA_006937955.1). NCBI lineage: Eukaryota > Metazoa > Chordata > Actinopteri > Cyprinodontiformes > Aplocheilidae > Pachypanchax > Pachypanchax playfairii. Next base: position 3,093,434 of record SSNP01000023.1, read on the forward strand.
ATGAGAGCACAGTGTGTGCCAAATTTGTCAAACTAGACTGTTAAAATTTACAAATAATTTTTTAATTAAATAAATTGATTTGTTTGGTAAAATATTTTCTTATTTGGCACTTTAGAGCTTGAATGACATATAAAATATTTGCAGAGCTGGTTATTTCTTGCATGTTTTGCATCTGAGGGAATAAAAGTGAAACTTATACATCTTAAAAATACATCTGCAGCACATCATCCAGCCTGGATGAGCCTTGATCTTGATAATCTTAAAGAGTCGCTGTGATTCTTAGACTCTGTTGTTCTTTTTCAGTCAAAAAATTGTTTTTACTCTGAATTAAAAGTTGCTGGTTTTAGAAATTTGCTGCTTCAGATCAAGTCATTAGATAATAAAAGCACTTTTATTATGATTTCAAACAAGAGTCACGATGATTGATTAAACTAGATCAGCAAGTGAAGTCACTGCTGTACTATAGTCTATAATCACATTATTAAAACAATTATTGACAAAAAGCAACAAAAAAAATCGACATTTCAACATGATATGTGTTTAAAAGTGTATATTTTTTTGTATTTGCAGTTTTGTATTATAATTTTTGATCATCTGTTTCGTGTAATGATTTTATTTCCATTGCTGTCAGGATTCCGGGTTGATCTGCACAGAATCTGTCTGTGTCACCGTCTGAACAAATATTCGACTTAATATTTTGGTAAGACACGGTGATGAGCAGGAATTACACTGATTGACATGGAACGCATGGCAGCATGTGCACGCTGCGTACACAGACATGTTGCCTCTTGCAGCTAAAGGATAAGCCCATAATTCTCTATATGAATGGATTCTACATGATGAAAAACCCTCCTATAGCTTATCCCAACCAGTCTGACCAGATATTACCCTGTCTGCATAATCTGAGTGTGTCTGTGTGTGTGTGTTAACATGAGACATGTCAGGTTATAAAGTCCTGTGGGCGGACAAGGGCAGCCCTTTCATTTCCCCTCTTCCCTCCCTCTTTCCTTCTGATATGCTAAAATGATTATTCCATTATATGATAAAGGCCTCCTTAGTGTCTGAATCCTATTGCTGCTGCCAAAATATCCCTTCACACCTACACACAGTCACCGAACACATGGCTCAGATAGAAGCTGCAAATCTCTCATTCCCTGCTTCTCAGCCCACTCCTTCCCCTCATTTTCTCTCGTCTTTCTTCCTGGCAGCTGTGTGTCATTTGAAGTATTTTTCTATGAAACCTGGTATTCATAACTGCTGGCCATGATGGCACCCTGGAGTCCCGCTAACTAACTACATAATGGTTTTGTCCGTACAGTCCTGACCCTGTTCTGTTGTTTCGGAGCGACCTAAGTGGGAGAGAAGTGGCTCTCTAAGCTCACAAACTACAGCTGCAAGCTATTGTTGCAATGAGAAAACATCTATCTATCTGTTCATCTGTGCATCTATGAATCTAAACTTATTTCATGAAAAGACGATGAGTCACAGGGGAACAACCAGGAAACTTGACAGCTGAGCGTTAGATCCCTCTTACACACACTCATGCCATGTGACTGGAAAACGGCTACACGCTGAGAGTTTCTCCACACCTTGATGCAAAGAATCACTTATTAGGAAAGCCTAATTAGTCGGTGTCAAAAGTCCACCGGCTGCCATATCTGCACAGGCCTCTCACAAGCGGCCTTGTTAGGAAAATCATATTTCATGTTAAAATGAGTGGCTGACACTTTCCAAACAGTTCGCCTCCAGGCGCATGCAGCCGTGTTGCAACAAGGCAGCAACCAGAGTGTTAAAGAGAACAACAAAACACACCAACTGTGGTTAATCATTGTACATCATCAAGGATCAATTCCTTTTATTTGACAAATATGTATATATGTTACCAACCATAAAAGTATGAATGTAATTTTAATCTGATTTCTCCAAAAAACCATCAAGAAGTAGTTGCATGTTTCCACAAGTGATGCTTCATGACATGGTACCACCCTCCAGGGGTGAAGAAAACCGTAAATATAATCATTACACCGTAACGACATTCAGCAGAGGCATGTGTGTGTATCAGTGTGCGGCATTAAAAGCTTGATTAAAAGAGTAAGTCATGACTTTACACACATAGAATGGGTGGAGACTCCAGACATTGTGGAGACGAAGGTTGTAAACTTGGCAAAGTGTTTTCTCACGATACACTATTGTTTAGTCCACTTTTATATCTCAGATGACTCATGATGTGTTTAGTTGTTTGACGGGTATTTTTTCCTTTTCATTTCTAAAGTTCTTTAGTTCTCTGTTGATATTAGATTTGGATTTCTTCCAGCAAAATACAAGTTCTGCCTCTAAATAGTGTAAAACTATAGATAGAATTAAAAGGTGCATGACATATAGAATGATAGTTTATAATTTCTACGCACTTGCATTATGTGATGTGTCAGACGTACCAACGAGGACAAAAATTGATTGGAATTTCTGTAACGTGTGCAAAGGAGACACAAATAAATAATTTATTATTATTTAAAATCTCTCTATCAACATGAATGATGTGCTTTAGAAAAAATATGCTCTTATTTTGGTCCTGTCATTTATTTAAATCGACCGTGATGTAAAAACTTCACATTAAATATATTCTTTTTAAAACGTGTTAAATTTGAGTATAAGTTGTTAAGTGAACCAGAAAGACAGGCAGGTTATCTCAACTAGTCTGAAGGCAATATGCAAATCTCAAAACTTTCCATAAATTCTCAAGAAAATGGAGCAACAGGAAACAGGAAACAACACTGTGGTAAACACAGAAGATCTGACAAGGAATGAAGAAAAACTGGAGTTTTAAATGCAACTAAAAGTAAACGAGTAAGTGAAAACAGGTGAGCTAAGTGACATCAAAGATCAGATAATTGAAGAACTAAAGAGAAATAAAATGGGGCTGTGAATAAGTGAAGAAGAAAAAAGTGAAACTGAAGACAAAGATGAAACAATTCCAGTAACCAAAAACCATGACGGTTGTTGGGAGTCTGTCATTTGGCTCTGGATCAATTTCTTAAAATCAACATGATTCAGAGAAAGAGAAGGAATCTCATCACTTTCCAATACCTACAAAATCCCCATCAACACATAAGCAGAGTAACATACTCCAACAGGAAGCCCATTCTGCTTCTCTCAGACTATAAATTCTTCATGCAACAAATATTCACACAAGTTTGAGCTCCAAGGCAAAAAAACAGATTGTTGACTCAGATCATTTATGGTTTTTTTGGCCTTTTCTGGTTGTAAGGACTTCTAGATTCTTAAAAATGTGCTGCCAATTGCTCTTTTTTGTCTTATGGTGTCCCTCATGGCTCTATTCTATGACACCTGCTATTTGTCACATGTTTTGGAGCGACTGCAGATAAATTTTACCTTTGATATAATTTTCAGACTAAGTCTATTTACCACAATCATTTTGTTAAACCTCTCATTGTGCTTTGCCAAAATATTTGCAAAACACATGATTTTTTGTTCGTTTTTACGTAGAAGTTTCAGTCAGCAGGACATTTGAAGGTGTACATACAAACTGTGAGAATACTACCTTTTAAAATACATTATTTCATATATATGTGTGTTTTTTTATCTATATTTCCAAATGTTTTCAGTTTTTAATTTAATAAAAAACCGAATACCAAATATTTAAGAACAAGTGAGGATTCCTGCTCTGTTACTTTTCTATATGAAGAAACTCTTTATTTTGTTTGTTTCTTTTGAGAAAACTGACATAGCTTTTTAATACTGAGGGCCTTTCTATTTGTTTTACTGTAAATTCAAACAACAATAAAATTAAAAACCAACTAAATCCTGCAAATAAACATGAGAAGGTGATAAAATTAGCTCAACTTTGCAAATTACTGCTCATGGCTCAAAGTTTGAACTGTTTTGTGGGTATTTATCATAAATTATGGCCCTTCATCAAGCTCTTCTGATCAAGCTTCTGCTGTTTGTAAGTCCTTGGGAGCTGTTTGTGGTTATGTGAACCCTTGAGACAAGCTACCCCCCCCCCCCAGCAGTCGGATCCATTGATCTTTCAGTTGTGTAACTTCTCCGCAGGTTCCTCCGTTCTATATAAATCATTGTGATTCTTGCTCTGAGGCATGGGAGAGTCAGGCCTGTTTCAGTCTTCATCACTTACTACAAACACAAACACACACGTACTTCACCGCACACAGTCAGAGGCAGAAATAATATTTTCATTGAAAGCTTCTTGAACTTAGCAGATGAGAAAACATGCCACTACTTTTGCCAAACTGTTTTTCCTGAAAGTGAAGTTACCTCCAGTTTGAAGAATTCAGTCTGTTATTGAACATGTCGTCAATAAGGCATGAAGATAATTCAATTACAGTCTCACTTTGGTGCTCAGTCCAGTTATAATCCATTTATCCCCTGTAGTGATCAATAGGCTGTCAGTCAAAGAAAAGATGGCGCTTTGCTGCCATCTGCTGGTTTCACATGGTCTCACTTCTTTCATAATGCTATTATCTCTACAATAACCCCTCCCTTTGACTAATACCACCAGCTCAAATATTTATAAATAAAAAGGAGAACAGATCATAAATTATACAGAACCAGTTTGCATCACTCTCCAAAGTATTTTGTCTCTTTTCAAACATTATGAAACAACAAATCCAGCTTCAAAAGCCCAGAATTGTTAGAATCCTGCATCAGATAAAAAGGGACAACGTTCCCCTCCTAAAACTCCAGCAGCTGGTTTCTTCATTCCCCCAGATGTTTATAGACAGATGTTTTAAAAAAGGAAATGCTACAGAACAATAAACCATTTTTAAAGATGTGATGCTGTCATCAAATGAGTAAATATGATGAAATATCTCAGTTTCAACATCTTATTTGTCCTTTTGTTCTATAGTGAACAACATGTGGGTTTATGAGATTTGCAAATCATTTTATTATATTTTATTTACAATTTACACAATGTTACAACTTTATTGGAACTGGGGTTATATCTACCAAATTTCACAGCAGATAAATATTTTTGCTTTTTATTGTGACATTCAGCTGGAATCCATACAATCAAAATCCTCCTGGTAATACAACAGACTTTCAGCTGGGGAGATGTTATGAAGAATAACCATTTATTACATATTGCCATGTAAATGGGTGGGAGAGGAGCAGCAGAATATTGTTAGACCAAAAGTCAAATACTAACGTCAGTTTTTCAGTCCTTGACAAAAAAATAAAAACTACATAATGTGACTGAGACCTTCATTTTAACTCTTTAATACACAGTGGTTACTATGTTGGACAGCTGTCCAAAACCTGGTTTCTAGTAAATGTGTAAGTTTTAATGATTTAATTGCACATAAATCACCATATTGGATTCGACACTGCCACCCACTGGTGGAACATTTAAATTCTTATAATTTAACAAGTATGATGTCATAATCTTATAATAATCTAGCCTACATTTGTTTGTGAAACATGTATTTTAAAGTAAAAAATATATGTTGGTCCCCTGGGTGGACATATGGGATTATTTTGACAAGTTAAAAAAAAAGATTGTATCTTTAATATAATATATTTATTTTTCAAAAAACTTGCTGTTATTTTTGAAACAAAATGACTACCGGTAAATGTTTTTGATCTGCACAGAAAAAAGAAGCTCCTATATGAATAAAAAAGCTAAAGAATAATGAGAAAGCATCTTCTCCCTTTTGGAACATGTTGAATAGGATTTATAGGACTTTGCTTTCAGTAATTTTTCATTAAAAACTACAAAAACTGCCCGTTTCTGCTTTCTTCAATTGGTTGCCAAGCAACCATGGCTTTGCAAAGTCCCCTTTGAATAATGTTTCCTCTTTTTTGGACAAAGCAGAGTAACAGAAGCACAACAGAACACCTCAGCTTACATAACATAAAACCAAATCCAGCTGCATTACATGCATTTTCTGCAGCCCATTTAAATTTTCTGCACGTGAAAGACTGTTAAATGACATTATGCATCACAAATTAGTGATGTGGTGTCAATGTTTGGCTGCATTTTCTTTAAAGTCAAAGTCCTTCATCAGATAGTGACATAACTTGTTGGAACTTTAACTGCATTAAGGCTGGAGAAGAGTCCCAGTGACAAAAACGGCTTTATTTAACATGATGGATTTTTGCATATATGAAGGTTATGACAGTGTACACAAAGAGGTGCTCATGCTTATTTTAAAAATACTGTCTGTCAGCAAAAAACAAAACAAACTAAAAAGCTTCAATAATACAAACATCTTAGGAGTAAAGTAATGCAAACAAAAGAAACACATTTAGGTGCACATCTGGATCTTTTTCTACAAAATGTGAAAATGATGCACTGGCCTTAGCAGATGACGCACCTTCTGCAATATTTCCAATTTTTTTCTTTCATTCAGTTTAAAAACTTGGAATTTCAGATTTTTTTGTTTTACAGAAATAAAGAGGATAGAAAATAAAAATCGAAATACAAAGAAAAGTGCCCAACATTCAAAGCACAAACAGCAAAAGACAATTTTTCTTTTTTAAATTGGGCCCCTGACCCTTTTGATCAGCACCACTAATATATTTGATCATTTCTCCCTCAGGATTATTTATGTATTGCTAATTTAACCTACATCATAGTTTATCAATGAGACACAAATTTAAGCATCCTGTTTCCTAAACTTTAAATGAGGATAACATGTAAAAATGGTGAAAATTAACTAAAGCTAGCAAAATGATTTTACTCTTGGGGGCCCCCTGCTGGTGTGGTGGACCCTGAGCAGCTGCTTACTTGGCTTATTTTTTTAGGGATGGCTCATTAATTAGCTGCAGAAAAAAACCCCAGGGTGTAAAGCTACACAGAAAATCCACAAATGTTTCTGTAAACACGGATCAAAATGCAAAACGTTGAACCTCTTACAATGTGTGTGATAATTTCACACTTCTATTGTGATAACAGCTGATTTTCAGCTTTTCTTTTTCTTGCATTCAAGTGAAAACAATTACCATGATATCAAAGATTGTATTAAAATTATGAGCTGACAAATGTGACAATTTGCCTCTTAAGATAAAGAGTGTTAGTTGTTAGAGAACAGTGATTAGACACATTCAGTAGTTCACACACACAAGTATAGTAACAAGATGAAAAAAAAAACGAAAAGAAAACATCTTAAATCTCAGTAATGGTGATTATTCTTATGTAATTTGTTACAAAAACACACAGACACACTTGCACTCTATTTCTACAGTGAAAACCCTCTCTGTTAAAGTCCTACAATTAATGTTTAATTTAATTTTTACACATTATTCACCTCATTTATCTACTTTTATTTATAGTTCAGATCTAAGCAGCATATAATAATTCATTTCCAGTCAGAATTAAAAGAAATATCTGACATTAACTTTATAGTTTTCAAAGTACAAGACTGTGATGGGAGAAAGTGCACGAGTCCTGCCAGTGAATCACCCAACGGACGCCGTCATACTACTGTAACACGTAAATCACACATCAAACCATGCGGATACAGAGAGCACACACCAAAACGTGTCACATCAAATCTTCATAGCAAGGTCCAGCATGATAAAATGATCACCAAGTCACGCAAAAAGCCACAGACGGCAGTGTGTTACAATTACAACTTAGAACAAATGATAATTAAGAAGATATTAGTGACACATGATGCTCACACACAGGCTTTAAAGCATTAAAATGCTCCCGTTCCAGCTGTTTCACATCATTTCCATTAATGAAAAAGTAAAAATTGACATTTTTATACCTATAAAAGATGGTGTTTACTGATTTATGTAAACATTCTTTAAGAGTGCCGTGATCTCACATGCAATCAGTGCTAAAGTTGATATAAAAGGATAAATTATTCATGTAAAGGAGGTAAAATAAGAAAAATAAATCTACTACATACGTTTTAACTTTATCGGAGAAGCAAAATCTTTAAGTTAAACTCTTTTAATAATATTTATTCTTAACTTTCATTTTGTTTTGTATTGAAATTATTTTACAACAAGTGTGAATAAAGGTTCTACGGGACTTCCTGTCTGGACTGTTTTGATGTGATGGGCGACACCCTGCTGTGTGTGGCTTCATCTTCACCAACAATCATCTGCTAGCAAACAAAGTGTGCAACAACACAACACATTTACATCCTCAGGCTCAATGTCACACACACAAATGGCAGTTCCACTTTTAAAAAAAAACAAAAAAAAACAAGTTTTCAAAACTCACCCGGAGCAGAAATCGTTTTTCACACTAAACAACAGAACGTCACAATCTGGATTCTTCGTGATGCATGCAGTGTGTCCTGGTTACTCAGATTTCAATACAGAGTCACATGTGTGTGTGTGGTTTTTTTTTTGTTTCCAGAGTGTAAATATTGAGCTACCTGTAGCTTCTTAGCCTAAATTGTTCCAGTACTTGCAGGAGACTCAATCAGGCTCATTTTCAATCATTTCACTCTCTGATGTGACATAAAACTCTACAGTTGACATCATTTAGGAGTGAAATTCTGCTCATTGTAACTCTGGATGATTAATATTACTGTGTAGCTTGTAGCTGTGTGTTAGTGACTATTTACAGGGCGAGAAAAACAAAACGACCACAAGGAGAGGGAAGGAGCTTGGCACTGATTTGGTATCATTACACTGCCACAGACTGCAGAGTCTGTTCAAATTCAATTCCTTTTTTTTTATGTGCACTCTTTTGGTCTTCATCAACCTCTTCTTCTTCTTTCTCACTGTGTGGGAGAGCAGTCATCCAGATCCAGCAGCTCTCTGACCAGTCTCTCTCCGAACTGCGCTCGGCTGTAGCGTTTAACCGCGTAGGCGTCAGACATCTTGTAGAGGATGTACGCGTTGTTGATGGCGATGCTGATGCTCAACCAGAACACCTGCTGCCAGGTCTTGTTGGGCTTATGGAAGATGAAATACCTGCGAGAAAAACAGCAACGTTTTGTTAGCTGCTGTGAAATTGAGATTTTTCTTTCTCAATCAACACAGAAGACAAACAGAAATCCTAAAGCTTCCAGAGGATTTTGAATGAATACGTTTTGCACGTACTTGCTGTACTTGTCGTCGTATTTGCAGATGTAGCTGAGGTGCGCCGCAAATGCTTCAACAGCCAAAGGACACGGGATGTCCCCAGTCTTCCTCTTTATAATCATACCTGCCACAAACAGACGACAAACAGAAAGAGAACTTTATTTATTTATTTTTCTAGAAATATTTCAGGTCAGTTGACAAAAAAAAAAAAAAAGATAATAAAAAAGCAGAACAAACGTTTTACATCTTTTACAGTTAAGAGTGAATCTGGTCTGTTTTATAATATTGTTTGGATTAAAAAAAATGTCTCATTGAGTTTATTCTTATACAGTCATACTTTTAACAGTTTTTGTGTATGATGCTTAAAAAAATGCCCAGATTGGAACACTCAGATTGAAATAACTAACCACACATACATAAAGAAGAAACTTGATGCTAGGTAACTGATCTAGACCCTCACTTCCACACTCATAGAACACAGACACTCTGCAGCTCTTCAGTAAAATGAAATAAAACATTTTTTTTTCCTAACCAAGCCCGGATTAGCTGATGGTGAAGTTACAGTATCATGATACCCCTCCTGAAAAAGGATTATCATGGATTAGAGGCTTTTAATGACTCTCCATGACAGAAATGAATACTGATGTGCCAAATTCTCCTGAAAGTAAAATGTGCACCTAACAGCTCATTTTCACAGTAAAATGTCTTTCATGCAGGATGTATTTTGCATGTGTATAGGTTTGCTATTAAATTTGATTGAGACTTAAAGAAAAATATGTTTATGGTGAAGGTTTCCTTCTTATGCACCTTGCTTTGTAGGGGAATAGGCATTGGTGAGGAACCTGAAGTGTCCCTTGTTGTACCAGCTGATCAGGGACATGCTGCCTTTCATCATCACGCGTGACTGGCCACGCTGCGCCGGTGTGGAGCTGCAGACCAGCATGCCTTGCGGTAAGCCTGTGCAGTCACTCTTCCTGGTGCTCAGCAAACCACAGCAGTAGATATCTAGACAAACCAATGATCAGTGGAAGAATTGCTCTGTTTATTTAGCTGGAAAATAACCCGGAACTATGTTCATGACTGGGTAACTTTATGTTTTTTATGGTAAATTTTGCATGTTAGATTTCCCTGACTTAGATAAAATTAATAATAAGATAATCATTTAACAAAAACCCAACAGAAAACACTATCACTCAAATCTGTAACAGTTCCATCTCATTTCTTATATAAGTGAGCAGAAACAAAACAATCATGTTGCCGAGCTGATTTTTACTAATTCATCCGAATGCAGTCACTGAGGAAGAATAATGCAGGCGAGTCAACTCTGCTAATTATTTCTGCAAGATGAAACTGATAGAAAAATGCAGGACAATGTCTCCACATCCCTGTCGGTTTTGGAGAACAGAGGGACTGATAGTTTTACTTCATTAGAAAAGCAAATGGTGATTTTATCTTTGACCTATTTTTCAGTTTTACATTAACTCCAGTAGAGTTTCATGTAAAAACTTGAATTTTAACTGTTTTTCTGCAACAACTTTTAATTTATCACCGATTCAACATGGAGGAGTGGAGACAGGCAGGTGTGTTTAAAGTAATGACCTTTCTAGATGTAAACTGATGTTCTGTGTAGCCTTGTCTTATGTTACAAATCCTTTCTGTGCTGTTCAGTCTGATGATGTTAAGCAGAACCAGAAGGAGGAGAACCAGATCTGATGGTGAAAGTTCGAATTAATCAATCAGCTGCATGTTTTTGCACCTTGTTTGCTGAATTCCGAGAAGAGGCCGAGGCTCGTGATGGATGGTCCAGTGAAGATGATGGCGTTCTTGCCCGAGATGTTCTGACAAAGCTGCTTGGCCACGAGGCTGTGCAGCTGAGGTTTGTTCTTCAAAGTGGCCAAACCATCTGTGCCCTCCTTCAGATGGACGGAGATCTGCAGATCGGGTAAGAAAAACAGCAAACATGACTGTGCTGCTGATTTAAATAACATTTCAAATCTTTATTTCTTTGAAATCAATATTTGCAAGTTTCTAAAAATGCCCATTTTAAAGGGGCATGTTGTTAAAAAAAAAAAAAGACAGATGAGTTACAGGGATATCAAACTCCTCATACATATGTAGCAGACTAACATGCAAACTGGATTATAAAAATATTTCAGATTGAATATCAGGGTTCTCTGGGTCTCCACTTCCTCGACTAATACAAAACATCTGGCAACACCCCCTTCAATTAGAAGAGTGAAATTTCAATTAAATTTAGTCATGATCTTGATGCGAGTTAAATTTTTGGATTGATATTTGATTGTTTTAATTTGGGTTCAGTATTTTAGAAAAAAAACTCTGTCTTTGAATCCTGCTGGGAGGTGTTAATATTCACAGTTTATCTGGATCAGAGTGTGCTGAGATGTGCTGCTTCGCACAATGAGTCAATAAGTCTCCAAGCAACACAATGTAACACTCACCCCCTCCCCCCCCCAAAAAAAAAGTTAAATAAAGCATTAAAAAGTTTGCAAACAGTTGTATGTAATTTTGGCTCTTCTGCTGCATAAAAGGCATTAGCTTGATTAGCCTGTGTCAACATTAGCCCTGTAGCTATTAGGCTCAGTGGTGGGTTCATACATCAGAGTGTGTATAAACACACATCAATGTGTGGTACAATGACTAATGGAAACTCATTGATTTGCTCTACTAAAACATTTTACTTCCTTGTTTCCCCCCTTCTTCTCTCCCTTGACACACTTCATTTAGGCAGAGAATACGTCAGTGGAGACACAGGCTAGCGTACAGCAGACTGGTAAAGATGGAGTTGCTGCCAAATGGCTGTATTCATCGTGAAGACTAATTCCTTTTTTTCTGTTAAATGGATGGTATGATAGGGTGTGGTTTTTAATGACAAATACGTGATGCTTTTATCACATTGTTCTTCGTTTTAAAATAAAAGATGTGGGATTACTAGAAATAGATACAGATAAATTCACTGATTTATTTTCTTTAGGTCACTTTCATGAAAAGAGAACGGACAGTTTGAAATTAACATTCTGTTAGGCTCTGACTCTCTGTTCAGCTAATGTAATTCTGGCTTGCTTCCAGTTTAAAAATGGAAACTCTCTCCCTTTAGTGTGTCTATGCTTTAATTCAATATTATTTATGAGTTCTGTGCTGTAAAAAAATGGTAAAATTTACTTGTACTTCTCTGATTACTCTGGAAATCTGGTTGTGTTTGCACGTGTTTGAATGTTACTTTAGATAAAAAGCCATGGATACGAGGTTGTTTCAGTGCTACTACAGTGTTCAAGGTGTCAGCAACAGTTTATCTGCTGTGAAGCGTCACACCTGACACGTTGTTTTTCTTCTTCCAGGTGTCTCAGCTTCTCCCCTCTGTTTCTGTTGGTCTCACACTTTCTGGAAGTGTTTTCATTTCATGAATCATACAATTGTTTTATATTATTCTGGTTTAAAAACTGAATCTGAAATACAGTGACTTGTTACTTAGTTCTCTCCCTATAAAGGCTTTTTTAATGCAAACACAAATTTTGTCACTTTGTATTTAGATGTGCTGTGTTAGTTTTATGTACATGCTTTATATCCTTTATGTTTTGTTCTTTATTTTGTTCCTGTGGAAAAATCCAAGAAACCTTTTTTTCTAATCTGAATCAACCTCTGAGGACAGAAGGTGCTGGGATCCGCTCTTAACTGTTATCTCCTAAGTAAATATTTGGCTACATGAAAAATACTATCTTGTGATAGGAGAAAACGTCCTGTGATAATGTAAAACATTTTTTAAGGGTCATGGAAGGGGTCCGCAATATGTGTGTGTGTTGGTAAGCTGGTGAAGTAATGGCAGAAAGGTACTTTGTACTTACATGCATGAAGTGTGTAAAGAAGATAAGAAACCAGCAAAAGAACGCATTTTGAAACAATACTGCGGACTAAACACACAGCCTTGAGGCATCTCTGAAGGCTTTTTCAGCTGAAATCATGTGAGCTACACTGCAAAAAGTAGATGTTTGATATGCAGATCCTACAGCCATCAGACTATCAGTGGAATGTGTTAAAAAACACAAAGTCAGATTCAAGTAGATCCCATGTAACATATGACATCTGATTACACAGAACTGTGTCAGGAGGCTTTTGAAATTCATGCTTCGACAAGTAAGAAGTGTTTGGGAGTGAAAATAGACCTATAATTAATGCTGGTATTAATTTTGTTGTTTGTTTCTGGAGTTCACGTCATCACTTTCAGATTAATTAAAACACCTACAGAAAAAACAAACAAACAATAAAACCACATTTTAAACTAGAACAGTTTTCTACCAACAAAAATCCCCTTCTGGCATCAGCGACATTACTGACTAACTAGGACACTGTGTCACGACAGACATGTTGATGATAAATTTTTTATTTGATTTTTATTTTTAAGCAAAATTCCCTCCACTTTGACTATTTTGGGCAGAAGTCCTAAAGGCAGAATTCTGAAACCTTGGTACTTCTGAGATAAATGCTTTACATTAAGATTAAAGCACCATGTACTGCTGGCAGAATGAAAAACCTGCAACATACTGACAGAGTTTTTGAAAACAAATGTATAAAAAAAAAAACAAAAAAAAAACATGCAGTTCAAAAGAGGAAAAGGTTTGTTATGACCTAAATAGAAAGGTAAGAGACTGCATGTATTTGCAAGAGTTGGAGAGGTCTGTCAGTTTTTTTTTGTTTTTTTTTACATTTGCAGCCCTGCAAAAGGCAAAGCACACTGTGTTACATAAGAAGCAAGCGTAGGAGCTGAAGGTTGAGTTGAGGGCAAGGTTGTTAGTCAGCAAAGCGGCTCTACCTATAGTTGTTGCAGCAGAGATTCAATCCTGATCCAGTTGATGCTTCACTCAAAGCATCAAAAGAAAAATCTGACAACCATAAATATTAGCTCGGAGACATTTCTCATATTCAAAATAGGAGTTATCAAACTCCAAAAGTGAATTTCTTTCAGATAAATCCCACAGTAGGAAAAGGGAATGACTGCATGTGAAATGATAGTTGCTGATTAAATCCTCTGATGTTTTCATGAAAGCCTTTCTCACTATGACTTCAGGCAGAACGGAAACTTCTATCTCTCAGATTTGATGAACCATGTTAGATTTCTACCATTTAGTTTAAAAAGAAAATTAAAATAGAATCAAAGCAAACATATTCCTTCACTTCTTCTTGTAACAAATGCAATTTTTATGGTTGGAGTCTACCTGACAGATGAATCCAGTGGAGGTGCACTGTCGAACCCAGACACTGAACTTCCTCTTCTTCCTCTTCCTCAGCTCTCTTTCTGTACAGGTGGTGATGAACACAGGGTCCTCATCTATTAATGGCTCATGAAGAACCTGGATATACAATAATAAAGTAGCTAAATACCTTAATATATATTAAGGAATAAGTTGGATATAAAATAATTTAAAACTGCCAAAACTAAAGACAGTACAGATGTGTTAAAACTCAACCAGTGATTTTCCTAGTCTGCCTCTTTCACTGGCATCTCCCCCGCCCTCCTTTCTCTGACCATCCGGATTTGACTAAAGCCCGAGTGAGTGACGATTAAAAGCTAATTTCCACTGCGGCACCAATAGGAACTAAACATTTCCCTGTCAAATGGGAGTTTATTTTTAAAAATTAATGAGGCTTGAACGGATAAGCTCACCCAAACCACAATGGCTCTTATGACCTAAGAATTTGTAAAGCTTTTCATTGTCTGTAGAACTAAAGCTCTTCATTTAAATCTTTTATCGCACTCTGAGGAAACTTGAAACATAAAAATATACAATTAACCCTTAAGTACAGTGGGGCAAAAAAGTATTTAGTCAGCCACCAATTGTGTAAGTTCTCCCACTTAAAAAGATCAGAGAGGCCTGTAATTTTCATCATAGGTATACCTCAACTATGAGAGACAAAATGAGGAAAAAAAATCCAGAAAATCACATTGTCTGATTTTTAAAGAATTTATTTGCAAATTATGGTGGAAAATAAGTATTTGGTCACCTACAAACAAGTAAGATTTCTGGCTTTCACAGACCTGTAACTTCTTTAAGAGGCTCCTCGGTCCTCCACTCGTTACCTGTATTAATGGCACCTGTGTGAACTCGTTATCAGTATAAAAGACACCTGTCCACAACCTCAAACAGTCACGCTCCAAACTCCACTATGGCCAAGACCAAAGAGCTGTCAAAGGACACCAGAAACAAAATTGTAGACCTTCACCAGGCTGGGAAGACTGAATCTGCAATAGGTACGCAGCTTGGTGTGAAGAAATCAACTGTGGGAGCAATTATTAGAAAATGGAAGACATACAAGACCACTGATAATCTCCCTCGATCTGGGGCTCCACGCAAGATCTCACCCCGTGGGGTCAAAATGATCACAAGAACGGTGAGCAAAAATCCCAGAACCACACGGAGGGACCTAGTGAATGACCTGCAGAGAGCTGGGACCAAAGTAACAAAGGCTACCATCAGTAACACACTATGCCGCCAGGGACTCAAATCCTGCAGTGCCAGACGTGTCCCCCTGCTGAAGCCAGGACACGTCCAGGCCCATCTGCGGTTTGCTAGAGAGCATTTGGATGATCCAGAAGAGGATTGGGAGAACATCATATGGTCAGATGAAACCAAAATAGAACTTTTTGGTAGAAACTCAACTTGTCGTGTTTGGAGGGGAAAGAATGCTGAGTTGGATCCAAAGAACACCATACCTACTGTAAAGCATGGGGGTGGAAACATCATGCTTTGGGGCTGTTTTTCTGCAAGGGGACCAGGACGACTGATCCGTGTAAAGGAAAGAATGAATGGGGCCATGTATCGTAAGATTTTGAGTGAAAACCTCCTTCCATCAGCAAGGGCATTGAAAATGAGACGTGGCTGGGTCTTTCAGCATGACAATGATCCCAAACACACCGCCCGGGCAACGAAGGAGTGGCTTCGTAAGAAGCATTTCAAGGTCCTGGAGTGGCCTAGCCAGTCTCCAGATCTCAACCCCATAGAAAATCTCTGGAGGGAGTTGAAAGTCCATGTTGCCCAGCGTCAGCCCCAAAACATCACTGCTCTAGAGGAGATCTGCATGGAGGAATGGGCCAAAATACCAGCAACAGTGTGTGAAAACCTTGTGAAGACTTACAGAAAACGTTTGACCTCTGTCATTGCCAACAAAGGCTATATAACAAAGTATTGAGATTAACTTTTGTTATTGACCAAATACTTATTTTCCACCATAATTTGCTAATAAATTCTTTAAAAATCAGACAATGTGATTTTCTGGATTTTTTTTCCTCATTTTGTCTCTCATAGTTGAGGTATACCTATGATGAAAATTACAGGCCTCTCTGATCTTTTTAAGTGGGAGAACTTACACAATTGGTGGCTGACTAAATACTTTTTTGCCCCACTGTAACTCAAAATATTTCAAAACATGTTGCTGCAACACTGCAAAGCAACATTCACTGTGGATGCAATAAAAAAGGGGGAATGCTGAGTTTGTATTCCCAAATGCAAACGTACGATGACATCATTTGCCATGAGGATAATGTCAGTGTTCAACAACCCATTTACATGCTTCCAACAGATATCAGAAGATACGATGAGAGAACTTCAGTCCGAAGACAGATACACACCTGTGTGTATCTGGAGACTCATGCACACCTGTGTGTATCTGGAGACTCATGCACACCTGTGTGTATCTGGAGGCTGAACTGATACACACCTGAGTGTATCTGGAGGCTGATGCACACCTGTGTGTATCTGCAGACTGATGTACACCTGTGTTTATCTGCAGGCTGATGCACACCTGTGTGTATCTGGAGACTGATGCACACCTGTGTGTATCTGGAGGCTGATACAAACCTGTGTCTGTGAGGGTCTGAAGGTGCAGCTGAAGGACTGCTGCAGAGAGTCCAGGAAAGGCTGGATCTTGTAGAGCCCCTGGTTGCTTCCCTGGGACGGCCGGAAAGCTACAATGTGAAAGTACTTGAGGATCTTCTCAAAGCGGGATTGACTCATCTTCAAAGCAATGCTCCTGTTGCTGAAAAAGCCTGAGCTCCAGATGCTGAGCACCGACTCGCAGCGGTGCACACTGGTTGAGATGACAAAGCCCAGGAAAGCCTTCATCTCATGGGCTGTGACGGGACACCAGCCCTCCTCTGAGCCGAAGCGCTCCTGAAACTTCTTGGCATACATGTTGGTCTGGGTGACCATGTTTTGGATGCAGTTGTCTGGAACAAAGAGCTGGAAGAAGTCCAATGCTGTAGCTGTCTCTGGCATCTTCTGAGCGGGGCCTGGATCAGAGAAGGAAGGAGGAAAAGGTAAATAGTAAATAAAGCTGAGATGATTGACAGATAGAAAGCCTCGAGCCTACTCGAAGACAAAACTGTCACTTAATCCTGGTTCTCAAACGCTGGTAAAAGGTATTTCGTTTATCTGACTTAGCTGAATAAAAGCTTTCTCTTTGGACACAAAGACAGGATAAAATTAGATTTTGTTGAGCTGTCACTGTCAAGGCAGAATAAGATGCTTACAAAGAGAGATGCAGCATCATAATAGCCACTTAAATCAACCGTGGCAGTATGAATGTCAGCAGCCCCGAGCAGCAGTTGGAAAGTTTACACGTCCTGACAGTCGCCACACTGTGACACTTGTCACAGTGTGGCGTTTCTCTGTTTGTGTAAGGTTTCAGTGTCTTGTTGACTTAGCAGGAAATTAATCAAAATCCTCTTCCCATGTAGTCGAATCAGGAAGGAGACATGACGGAGAGACATCTGAAGTCTGTCAATAAAACTTTAGCCAATAAGGGACGGTATTGTTTGGACAGCAGCATTTAGATGTTTGTCTCAACAACAGATCCATTTGAGCTCAGCGGACTGTCAAACACGCAAAACAAACAAACCTGCTTATTCTGGGAGTCATTTACAAAGGTGTGCTTGTAGTCCTATAGGTGTGGTTAAACAGTTCAGAGAATACAACATACAGTACAGATCAGGGAATTTGAGTTATTGTTACGCTATTAGAGATTTTCTGTTAGGAAATCTGGATAATGAGTGAAATAACTTCAAGCTCAATTGACCAGCGCGGCCTCATTATCTCCGAACAGCAGAGAGCAACGTTTTCATTTCCTCTACAAACTGCTTCTTTAGTTCTAAATGGTTTTCTGCAGCTGAAACAATGAATGACTTTTGCTTTGGTCTCGCAGTGCTGATTTCAAGATAACATGCAGAGGAACTTCTTCCCAAGTGTGAACGAGGAGGACAAAAAGAAGTGAGAAAAAAAAGAAAATAAAGAGACAGTAGAGTACAAGCACACCCACACGGTGGACGCTTGCAGCCGAGACGGCCAAAGATGCAACGGAGCAGCTCAAAAACCAACATTTACATCATGTTAGACTTGAAAGCCGAGTTTAAAATTCAGCATGACTTCCAGACATAAAAAAAAACATCTTTTTATTCTTAAAGCTGACTGAGAAGGAATGATTCACATCTTAGAACAAAGCCAACCCCCTCCAACAACCTGAGGAAGGTCTGTTCAATTACAGAGATGACAGAATTACTGCATCTGCGGATGAGAACACACACCTTCCCCTTCACAGATTTATTTTTTCTTATTACGCCCGTGTTTACACAGAATTTACACGATTCTTCTGTCTGCTCACATTCTCCATTTTCCAAATCAACACTGACTGAAAAAAAAACTGATCATCAGCTGATACTTTTATAAACATCTTCCTGGTGGAGGTTTTAAATCCAGGGATTAAAGAATCAGAGATTATTGCATATCTACTGTGGATAAATCCTTCATACAACTACTGTAAACGGAAACATGATTTTTGGCTCCATTTTTAGGGGAAATTAAAGAGGACGAACACGAATTAAGTGACATTTCCATTCATTTTTTGTTAAGAGGTTTTTCTGAGATAAATATGCTGATATAAACAGACACAAGGGGAAAATCTCATGTAAAGTTTTAATGCTGTGCATTTCGTCAGAAATCCTTCCGGCCATTTTCAATTTGGTGCAGTAAGTAGAGGGTTCGGGGTCAAATCGACATCCTGACATATGGTGAGTAGGCGTAATCTAACAGACAAACTCTGCTGAGTTAATTCCCTAACATCATGAAAAGAAGATTATACAGTCTACCGTTAGGATACATGTTTCAGAACTCTGAAAGTATTTCTCACAGAGATCAAGACAACATCTTTTCTAAACTTGACCTTACACGCCCAAATCCCAGAGTGGTTTCTGCAGCCCGGCTTCAGTGAGAGTTTTGCATGCGGTTGACTCGGTGCTGACTGATGATTTATGAACGTGATGCATGGAGACCAAAGAGGATGATGTCGTGAGTGAAGCAGACAGGGAGGTGGCAAAACGACAGCAAGTGCTCAGGCAAGCCATGAAGTCGAGATACTGCATATAATAATATGCAAATACTCTTAACAATCTGATTAAATTCCTTCCTTTACCTTTAAACTTTATGGAAAAGAGTATTATTTATCCATACATGTTAATATTCAGTTTTAATTGATGATTAAATCTGCAAACTGTCTTGTTAACTTGAGGTTTGAAGCTTTCGGGCAGTTTTTAAATCACCCCGACTCTGATACATAAAGGCAGGATAACCCTGAACTCATGCCGACTGCTTCTTTAAACAAATCCAGACAGAATATATAAAGCAGACTGACACACCTGCTGCCACTTTAGATTAAGTCAACAGCAACAAGGCAGCTAAAAAGAACAGGACGCACCAGGATGTGGGAGAACAGAGCATCCTTTCACTTTCTGTCTCCAAGGAAACTCTGCAAGCAACAAAGGCTGTTTAAAATTATTTAATGTCTGACTTTCACACAGCAGAATAAGTAAGTTCAAGCCGTCTGATTTTAGTTTACAATTTGGTGAATCACGCAACATCATCCAACTCTCATTTAATCTTTTATTTCTTATCATGAAGTGGCACTTTTTTTTTTTTGCTGACATTACAACAGCTGGTGAAACAAATCTTTGTGCTCATACAGAACATTTTCCTGATGCTGCAGTAGCTTCCTGGCACTTTCTCTAGTCCATTTCGTGCATGTGCTGGTTTTCACTAATAGGTTGCTATGAATAAACAGCATGGCTGAGGTTCATATCAGCATCAGCCATATGCAGTTGCTTCTGAGGCTGCAACAGTTAAACCTTTTTTAACTTATGGATGAATTGCTATTAGGTGATTCTGAAGAAGAAAGTGCGTGTAATTAACATGCATGTAATAATTTTGCATTAAAACGTTTGGTAAAAGAAAACAGAATGCTGTTTGTTTGTTTTAATTGCATAATATGTTACCTTGCACAGCCCTCAAACATGGACACATGCACCAAGCACCAAAAGGGTGAATATTAAAGGCAAATCGTTTGCAATTAACTCTATTAATGCAATGTCATGCTCCTCTCAGTCCCCCACTCCACATGGAACAAGACGCACACATGATGGAAAGAGACACGCTGACAGGTTTCAGTCATATTTCACAAGCAACAGAAATTAACTGCATGACCTAAAAGATTCTGAATCATTGCTGTCAGTCACCTCACATCCCAAATGACCTTATTCATCTGGTCGTGCATCGTCTCACCGTATGTGTCTTGGTACGGCGGCACCGTGACATCCTGCAGAGTCTCCGTCCAGCCCTCTTCCTCCGCCTGACTACGGGACAGAGAGCCCGGGGGACCTGCTCCGCTGCTGCCCCCACCAGCTCCCCCGCTGTGCACACAATCCTTTGCTCCCCGTTTCTGGTGGTGCTGAGGTTGCTGCTGGTCCTCTTCGCCCACCTCGGCGATGTAGTTGTCCGAGTCGGAATCTCCGGAGGTGCTGTAGAACGGATTGTCGCTGCTGTCATCCCCGGACTCACCGAACACATCGTCGGATATCTGCAGGCTCTCATACCGGGAGCGGGCCGCTTCCAGGAGAGACAGCGCCTTCCGCCCGCACTCCGCCATCTCTCAGCACGGATCCTCCGTTTCACTTCTCTTTAAATCTGTCACCACACTGGCGTGCAGGTAGTCACGATCCTGCAGCGACGGGGAACTGTGAGCCTTGCTTGTGGCTCCTACACCCTCCCCTGCCTTCGGGTTGAAATAAATTTCGATCCACCTGCCCTCCCGGCTCAGATGCAGCGGAACCTGGCGATCAGACGCCTGTGGAACCGGGGAGAGATGAGCATCAAGGTCCGGAAATAAATCCGCCCCCTCGCTGTGCCTTCAGCGCTGCGCTCTCTGCGATCCACAGCATCCGGGTTGAGAGAGCGGCGATTTCTGCACTGATTAGTAGAAAGAGTAGTAGCTGGTAGACGCTGAAGCCTCCCACCATCAGCCAATAACATCTCGAGTTTCATCCCAAACGCAAAGGCTTGTATGGAGTGTCGGGAGTGCCGGAGAAAAAAAATTAAGCCGTAAATAAGAAAATTACACAAGATTGGAAAACAAACACAAAGCCAGCAAAAAGGTCTCAAATGTAAAATTTTATAAAAATTAAATAAAAATACATTCATAATATATTATCTAGCCTAATATATAATACAATATATAATAATATTCATAATATTTTCAGTTGCTTGTGCTTTAAACCCTCCCTGACCCTGAACAATATAAGACAAAGATCTGAAGCATTTTTGTCAAGGCATGTTTAATAACTGAGTTAAAATGCTGAAATTTGTCTGTAAATAATATCATCGTACTTTGCTGGAAGAATCTAGTACATCTCAGAAATAATTAATCATAGAGGACTTGATGTAATATTGCAATGATTCCCAGAACATATATTTCACGAGAGAAAAAAGTAAAATTCCAGAAGTAAATTGTATATTTTTTGCATAAAAAGTAAAATCTAAGTGTAAAAGTTTTTGAATACTGATTTGAAACACAGTTAAATTCACAGATAAACATTCCCATGTGTTAATATTCTGCTACACACCTCACATTCCCAATCTACCTCCTCTGGCTCTTGTTAATTTATTGCATTGATGAACTTGTGGGCTGCACCACGGAGCAGCAGGTAGCACTGTTACCTTGCAGGTTCAAAACCAGCTGGGACCTTTCTGCATGGAGGTTGCATGTTCTCCCCGTGCATATGTGGGTTTTCTCCAGGGATTCCCGCTTCATCACACAGAACAAAAATATGTATGAGGTTAACTGTTAACTCAAAATTTCCCTTAAATGTGAGTGGTTGTTTGTCTATATGTGATGGACTGGGTGCAACCCTGCCTCCCCCCCAACGACTGCTGAAGACTAACACCAGCTCCCCGTCACCCTGAACAGGAATAAGTGGGTTTAAATAATTACTGATTGTATTGAACTGTTTGTTGCTGCTAGACATCTATTGCTCCTCCATCAGCAGTGAAAAGTCTGACAATCTGAAAATGTCCTTATGTATTTATAAAACTATACAAAGTTCCTAAACCACAATATGTTGCAAATTTTACACTGAATTCACTGCAAAATAAACTTAGTACAACAAGCCAGTAAAAACATTTATTAACAAGTTTTTGAATTTTATTACAACAAATGAATCATTATTGTCAAGAGAAAAATCCTTTCTGCATATTTCAGATTTCCAGCGGTTTAAAGAAGCGGCAGTAGCTTGAGGGGAAAAGGGCGACTGGTAACCTGAGGGTCACCTGTTCGAATCCCCGCTTCATCCAGAAAAAGGTTGCTTTGCTGTTGTTTCTTTGGGCAAGACACTTCACCTGCCATGCATGTTTGGTGGTGATCAGAGGGTCAGGTGACACCTGGCAGCCTGACGTGTGTCTGTGTGTCCCAGCTGTGACTACAATACATGTTGCTTATCTCCACCAAACGTGTGTGTGTGTGTTAATGGGTGAATGACAAATTGTAACATGAAGCGCTTTGTGAGTCAGAAGATGCGCAATACAAGTAAATGCCATTTACAAATAATACTAAGAATAAACACTGAACAAAGTAAGAAAACGTAAAGTTGAAGTATGTGCAGCAGTGTTCTATTATTGACAGCAGAGTAAAACCCAACTTGTTTCCTAAACTCTGGTCTTTGTAGGATCCCAACGGTCCCCAGAGTCCTTTAAACAAATCTGGCTTCACGTCACAACTTTTAGTTCACCTGAAAAACACAGAAAACTCTTTACTGTCAACTAAAGTCTAAATATTTTCATTTCTAAGATGCTGATTTCAACAGGTACTGATCACCTTCAACGTACTGTCATTTTCCTAAATCTAACGGTGTATAGAAAAGCCCTCACAGCTTAAAGATAAATAAAACCTACCTGAATCCTGGAGCAACCTCAGCTGCAGGTCCTCTGAAAGCATCCCATTAGTTTTTAATTCATAGAGAAGTGACTTCATAGTCTGTTTATGTCTTCGCTCGCGATCCCTGGCGTTCCTCAGCTGCCTCTCCAGCTCTTCCACTCTAGCTTGAGCCTCAGTTAACTTGGTTTTGACTTGATTAGGGTCAAGTGCATAATGATGATCCTATAAGACACATTGAAGCTCTAATCAACAAAACCTCATGTTGTCAAAGTTCTGTGGATTAAAACCGTTTTGATGAACTTACTGAGGCTGAAGGCTTCGGTGGTTCAGGAGGTTTAGAAACGGGTACGGGATCATTTCTTGGCTCATTGGCACGTTTCGACGTCTTGGTCGATCTGACTTTTATAGGCGACTTCAAATTCACAAGGGAACAAATTTAGTAAACAAACTTTTCCTTTAAATATCTGATCCCATGTTCATTCTAGTCATGTTTGTAAGAAATCGTGTGCAAACCTTCTTCAGATGGTCTGGAAAGGATTCAAAAACAGAGGGGATCACACCTTCCCTCAATCGAACCGTCTGTCCAGTTCTGTCAAAGTCCTCATCAGTGAAATGACTGCTACAGAGAACCGTTTTACGAGAAGGCTTGAAATCCTTCCGTCTAACAGCTAAGATCCAAGCCTTCCTAAGTCCAGGATCTTTTGGGAACCTTTAATTAAAAAAAAAATACATGTAAAAAAACACCTTTATATAGTTGCACAATGCAGTAAAGATAAAAGCATTTTTCATTTGTTAACTAAATTCACATGATGCCAGATCACTTTTAGGACCATTGAAAGCTTATTTACATACAGATAAATTAAAATGGGTGGCACCCTGCAGTGCATTCTGGGTAATTGTGAGTTACTGGGGCTGGACGTAAACAAGACAAGAAGCTGCTGTTACAGAGAGAAGATACAAGGCGAGTGACCTTCATTAGGAGAACAGATGAAGACGATCTGCTTCCAACATTAAACACCCGGGACTTGATTTCATATTTTGTGTGGTAAAGAACACAAACAAGGAATTTTGGAACTCCAGATCTCTAAATGGTTGTGAAGTTTGTGTAAAGCCCCAATCTACCAGGATCAAACATAGGGGCAACAGTTTCTCAAGAATCCTGCAGACTTCAGAGATCCCCCCCCAAATTCACAAGAAGTCTGACTGACTTGCACAACGACTTGAATGTTTTTTAGAAAGTTGTCAAAAAACTCTGTACGACTGGAGGAAATGAGGCACAAGACTATTCAACAAAGCCATTATAGGGTTGAAGTTAGGAAGTTCATTGTAGTAAAATCTGTTTTAAGGTCCCTGCTCTCTTCCAACAGATTCTGCTTTCTGTAAATAACAAAAGTCACATTCTGGCATGATTTGGTGGACAAATCCAAAGTGACTTAAGTTCACTTAAGTCCATGNTCCTTTTTTTTTTTTTTTTAGATTTTCCACACAAGCAAAGCTTTCACAGCTTCATCTCACAAAGTGTTGGAGTCGGGCCCCATTTTGGTTGTTCCACACCAGTCATCTGCTTGTTTACCTGACAATAAAACAGATTATTATTATCAAAACTGGATCCTCCACAGAAGATATTACAACTACAGCAAAATAGCACGAACTACTATTATGAATAACCATAATTATATGTATATAATGCCTTAATAAACACACGCAATTCTCCACTTTTCTCTATGGTACACTGAGAATAACAGCCCATTACTTACCAGAATGAAAATGCAGGGGATGTGATTGGATGTGATGGTGGACATTCATGCCACTAGATGTTTATGTCCAGTGGAAACGTATTTCGTTGTTCAGTTTTTTTTTCCACGTTAACCCTCAACGTTTTGGTATAATTACTGATACTTGCATTTATATTAACACGAGAAAAACAGAAAAAAAAACAACTAATTTGGTTCCTTAGTTACCCAGAATGCACTGCGACCTTCTTCTTCTTTTGTTTGACGGCGGCTGGCATCTAGCTTAATGGCGCATTACCGCCAACGTTGACGTCACAAGAACTTTCACTATTGCAATAATATTATGACACGACAGATAGTGACTTACTGGTGAAAAGTTATCCCTTGGTCTTTGCTTAGACTGGTCCGTCTGTTTTTACACGCAAAAGCCGCACAAGAAACCGGCATTTCCCGAAACGTTCACGTATATAAAAGAGGATCATCAAATCTTGCGCTGACCTATCCAAGATGGCGGACTCAAAGACGTACTTAGACAGCATCTATGTTCTATTTATGCTCAGGCGTATATCGAGATGTCACAGAAGTATAGATGCATACTTAAAAGTAAGTTAAACGTGAACTAAATACAAAAGTATCTAAATATATATGTTTGAAAACTCTCCAGAAAGGCGATGGAACACAGCTTCCCTCTATCTCTGCGCCGTGGTCATCAAACCAGCCTGCAGGAAGCGTGTAGGGCAGGCCGTTGTAACATATATTCAATTCACAGTCTAATGCCTTTTTAGACGTCAGTGAAAGTGTTTTTAGAGTGACCCTCTAACTAATCAGAGCTGTATATAAAACATCTAACATGGATAGTATAATAAATCATTTTTTCCCCACTATATTGACTGTTTTGAGAAAAAAAATGGTTTAAGATATCTAGATATACTTAAATTTGAAACGATGCTTTGACATTTAATAGCTGGGGCCGTTTTGTATTACAAAAATATGTTATGCAAAACCTCATATTCAAAAAGAAAACTTCAGATACTGAAAAGAGATTTCTTTTTTCCATTTCATCAAATTCCCTATTTAATTTTAGAAAAAAATGTACTTGGGTATATCTGGATATAAAAGAACAATTTATGTAAATGTGAAAAAAATTTGTCATGACAAAATTTAAGCATAAGATGTTTGGAATGTTCATTTTGTATAGAAAATAAAAATAAATTTGGATATCTAATTTGAAGAGCCGTCAAATGAATCTATGGTAAATTGGCTTGCCAAACTTTCGTATCATGCCGAGGTTCTTCTTCGTTGGTGCCAATGCCATGTTTGCGGAAGCTTGACTGTATTAGCTAGTTCAAAGTTTGGCACTTTAATTTGCGAATATTGAATCTATTTGACTTTTATGATACAAGATGAATCTACCAAAAGGACCAGACTCTCTGTGCTTCGACAAGGATGTTTTTATGAAGGTGATATTTTGTAAATATTGCGTTATTTGACGAGGCTAACCTTAGCCTGTATCATTACTGTGTCTTATCTGTCAGTGAGTTAGTATGTTTAATTCACACAGTTACAATTTCAAATATATATATATATTATGTTAATTTCAGACACATCTTTCAGTGTCGTTAACCAATTAACAAATGATACATGAATCTGTTGTGTCTTTTTCACTGTTTATCTTTCAAACTAAACTAGTTAGTTATTTTGCTTTTCGAGATAAATTCTGATGAATCCATTATAACAAAGATATTACTGAGTGGGTCTTTTCACACAGCTGTGGTTTTTTTCTGCAGGAGGATTTTGATGTTGATCAATTTGTGGCTGAGTGTCGAAAGCAGGTCCAGCTTGAGGAGATGAGAGAGGACCTGGAGCTTTATTACAAGTTACTGAAAACTGCCATGGTGGAGCTCATAAACAAGGATTATGCAGATTTTGTCAACCTCTCCACCAACTTGGTCAGTGGTCATTTGTAATTATCCAACTTTTCACCCACAGACGAAAAGAGATGAGAGGAAGCGTAATGGTGTTAATAGATCTATGTTGTGCTGTACGTGGCTTTTGCTTCAGACGTCCTGATGGATTCTGCACGTCTTTAGTTCTGAGGAACAACTTTAAACAAACTGCCACTTATTCTAATGTTTGTTTCTTCACCTCAGGTGGGAATGGACAAAGCTCTGAATCAGCTTTCAGTGCCACTTGGACAGTTACGAGAGGAAGTTATGGTACATGTCCTTAATGAATGAACTATAATGCAAATGTTGCTGTTTTCCTGCTGCAGTCTGTTTATTCTTTTTATTGCAGAGTCTGCGGTCCTGTGTAAGTGAGGTGATACAAGCTATTGACAGCCAGCTGTTTAAACAGGAAGACCTGCAGAAAAAAAAGGTTTAAACCCTCCTTCATCCTGTTTGATCTGTGTCATCCTGTATATTATCATAGTGTTTTTGTTTTGTCATTATACTACCTCGCCAAGTTCTATATTCTAACCAGTATATGTATTTTGGATGTTTTAAAATGATTTTTGATCATAGTATATGTGATTTAGTGAATAAATATTTGGTCTTTTTCTCTGATTGTTCATCAGGTGTGTGTATTAAGGCTGATTCAGGTGGTTCGCTCAGTGGAGAAGATTGAGAAGATCCTCCATTCGCAGAACTCAAAGGAATCAAATTCTCTGGAAATAAGCAGGTAAGAAACCAAAGGTCTGGGTTGGAGTTACTGCCAGTAAATGCTCAGTTTTATTTAATTTCATAAAGACGCTGTGAACAGTGGCCATCAACAGACAGTCCAAAACCAGCTGGAACCATTTTTTTATGTGCATGTGACTGAGCATGTCTATGTCTGTGTACAGTCCCCTCTTGGCAGGGCAGATTTTGGAGAGGATCGCTACAGAATTCAACCAGCTGCAGTTCCACGCAGTACAAAGCAAAGGCATGCCGCTACTGGACAAAGTCAGACCTGTAAGTGTTAAAATGTTGGACAGACAGCTGATAAACCAGCAGCCACTCAGTTAGTCAGTCAAATTACTTTATTGTCTATTTACCAAAGTTATTTGACGTTCAGCTTCTGTGCAGTTCTGTGTACTTCAGTCCTTCTGTGCAGGACTGAAGTTAAATAAAACAGGTATTGGCACCGACTAGTAAATGTACATGTTTGATGTGCTCTGACAGCGTATTGCAGGGATCACCTCTATGCTGCAGCAGTCTCTGGAGGGTCTGTTGATCGAAGGCCTGCAAACGTCCAACATGGACATGGTGCGTCACTGCTTGAGGACATATGCCACCATCGATAAAACCCGTGATGCTGAAGCTCTGGTGGGACAGGTGCTGGTCAAACCCTACATGGACCAGGTAAACACACCAAACATTTTTGTATGTGTAAGACCTTTTTACTTTAGACTAAATTGTTAATTGAATTAATATTTGCAAAGCTTGACATGGCAGGGGAATCTATCATGTCTAAAACAGAAAGTATTGAAATTTCTACTTTAAAAATATGATAAAGACCCTCTGAACGTTCTTATTTTCAGGTAATAACTGAAGAAGTGGTGAAGTCCAGTGGTCTCCAGGTGATGTACTCCAGACTGTTAGAGTTTGTTCCTCATCATTGCAGACTTCTTAGAGAAGTGACTGGAGGAGCCATATCCAGGTATTAACGTTTTATTGATGTTTGTTCATTTCGGGGGGGGGGGGGATTAGCGTTACCTGTCGTAATGCTGCCATTTTTCCTCAGTGACAAAGCTGACACAGTTCCAGGTTATGACTTTCTGGTGAACTCTGTGTGGCCTGAGATGATCAGAGGAATTGAGGACAGGTTGGCTTACATCTTCAACCCTGGGAACCCTGATCTGTTCTATGAGGTACACCTATAATGTTGACAAACTGTGTATAGATGTTTTCAGTTTGATTGTGTAGTTTCAACGAGGTTTGTGTGATATATCTTTTAGCGTTACAGCGTTAGTATGGAGTTTGTACGGAGGTTTGAGCGCCAGTGCAGCTCACAGGCCAGCGTGAAGAGACTCAGAGTTCATCCATCATACACCAGCTTCAGCAACAAGTGGAACCTGCCTGTCTACTTTCAGCTTCGGTAAATATTCTCTCAACAGCCAATTGATTGCTGAATACTCTGTTTACAAATGTCATCTTTATCCTGTCACTTCAAACTGCAGCAGTCATAATAAAAAAAGGAATTATACCCTCTAATAATTAAAAACGTAGTCGAGTATCATCAACCCACAGTTCAATGAAGAAAGTTCCCGTTAAGTCAGGTTGGATAAATAATTTCTTAATACCAATCTAAAAAAAATTTTCTTCATCCTGCAAAAACGACTTTAGTATACTGGATGGTAACTTTGCATATGAAAAAGTATTACAAACTTATCAATTTTTAATGAATATAGTCAGATTTAAGTGGAATTTCTGTACAGGAGTTTTTTTTTTGTTGTTGTAGGATTGATCGGTCTTGTTTTAGGGCTCTAGAGACAGTCAGTCAGCATCTTCTGTAGATAAAGACGACTTGGCAGAAGCTTACGACCCAAACAAAGCCCAGTTTTACAGGAATCTGGGAAATTGCTTATGTCTGTGAGTTTTATGACGGACAATGACTCGAAGAAAAAATGTAAATTGTAACTGTGTGTCAGCGTTTGGCTAAATATAGCACATAAAAGACTCTCTAGACCAGAGCAGTTTGGTTATTGATCTGTGTTTGTCGGCCTCATCCTGCCCCCGCAGATGTGCGCACACACTGTAAAGTACACGCAGATTCATCGTTACACGTCAAAGCAAAGATTACATTTCCTGTCCCTAATTTCACAACACAAACCTCCACAGTTCAGCTTGTTTCAGATTGTAATGTTCCCTAATGCATGATTCATTCGGGTTTTTCAGGTACAAAGAAATAGCTGGACGCCTGGAGAATACCATTAGTGATGGATTAGAATCTGCACCAGGTAGGAATTTATGCTCTATTATAAATGTCTTTGTTTGCTGAGTAGCTTATTTAGAAAAACTTTGTCTTTTTCCTTCCAGCTGGTAGTTCATACCACCTGCAGGTTTCTGAGGTGCTGTGGTCCTGTCTAATGAGGTGCTGGTCCGACAAAGTGTATCTGTCACCTCTGGCCCATCGGTTCTGGAAACTATCGCTGCAGCTGTACTCGCGATACGCCAAGTTTCTAGTTGATGTAAACTCAAAAAAGAGCTGATTTAATTTAGTATAAAACTTTTAACTGACAATCAGTAATTAAACTGGTTTCTTATGTCAATCTGTGTCTGCACAGGTGTTGAAAAAGACTCCGCCTCCTGAGGCGTCAAAGGAACCGGTCAGACCTCTGCCGAGCTCGGCCTCCTCCACATCCAGCAGGACATCAGTGGATGAGGGTGGCAGTGAGGGGGGTGGTCCTGCCTCTCTGTCCACCAAACAGCTGGTTTATATAGCAGCTGATATCCAGAAGCTGCAGGAGCAGGTCAACACACACAATATTCATCCAGAAATTATTCAAATAGATGCTTTTTTTGGTGCCATGCAAACTAAAGATGATGTTAAAACACAACAGACTGCTGATTGGTCAGGGCGTCATCACCTGTTCATACATTGATCCACTTCCTTGTCTTGTTAAACCATTTCAAAGTCCAGGATACAGTTTGCAGATGGTGGAGATCTAATTTCAGCATGTAGATTGCATATTGAATTTGCTAAGGAAATGTAATCTAATACTGTTACTGTTGGCAGGAAAAAACAGAGGAAAACCTGTTTCGACTTGAACTTTGTTGAATGTATCATGTAATAAGAAACACAAACATCAGCTTAAAGCTGAGTTCACTTCGTCCTTATATAAACATCACTGTGTGTCTCTCAGATCCCAGAGCTGTCTGCGCTGGTCAGGCAGCGGTTGGAAGCCATCGGATTCCAAAACTTTGCTGTTGTAGAAGGTAAGCAGGCAAACTGAACCACATCCAAAAAAATGTAAACGTCCTTGAGGTTAATTACAATTACTCTTTCTCTCTCACGTTAATTGAAATTGACTCAGACTGCGTGTGATTGAATATTTATGATATTTTCTACATCAGATGCTCTAGCAGAGTCGAAGTCTTGCCTGTCAAGCTGCATTCCTTCACTGGACACCAGGATAACGCAGCATCTGACTGAACGCTGCTGCCGCTTCCTGAAAAGCGCCTCCGAGGTGCCACGACTCTACCGCAGAACTAATAAAGTGAGTCAGTTTGCTTTCTGTATTTTCTTGTCTATATTTTGTTTTGCACCATTTCTTTGATCCAGAAGAATCTATTTGGGCTTGAAATCATCCAGATTTTACATTGATGAGTTGTCAGTTTTCTCCATTTTCTGTTGTTTTTAAATGTTGCTTCGTGCTGCTGTGAATCATTTTTTCTATTTCTGCTACTGTTATCTGGAACTCTGAGAAATAAACAGCTTATTTTCATGTGAAAAATACAGATAAGTTCTGTTTAGTCATGTGTAACTTCCTCCCTATGAAGGATCTGCCGGTGCGTGCATCAGCTTACATGGACAACGCCCTGCAGCCTTTGCATCAGTTACTAACTGACTCCACAGGGCTGGTCACCCCCCAAACGGCACAGGAATGGCTGCGAGTCGTCCTGTCTGACTGCACACAGAAGTAGGTTTATTTATAAAACTAGATCCAGGTGCAGCAAGAGAGTTTGTGTTTCCTGTTCCCAGAGTGAGCGGTTTTATTTACTGAAACCACTGACCTTCTTTACTTTTGTTTTCAGATATTATGAGACCATCTCAGAGGTTCTAAGCTCAGTGAGGAAGATGGAGGAGAGTCTGAAGCGTTTAAAACAAGCCAGAAAAAGTGCATCTGCCCCCACCTTAATGGGAGTTAACGGTGGACCATCAGACGACAGCAAGATCCGCCTTCAGCTGGCACTGGATGTGGAATATTTAGGGGAACAAGTACGAGTTGTTTCAGTGCGCAGACAGAACCTACAGATTCATTAAAAAACAGTTTAAGATGCAAACTGCTTTAATCACTCTGTTGTTGTGTTGCAGATCCAGAAAATGGGCCTTCAACCGAAGGACATCACCATGTTTTCCACCTTGATGGAGCTCATTAAAGAGGCGCGGGAACTCGCGGACCAAAACTCGTAGAAAATTAACCCTGAAGCGACTGTAACCCCTAAATGTGACCTTCTGCATGTTCTGGAGACTTGCAAAGCGAACGTTCGTCCCAGTTGTAGCAGAAGTTGTGATCCAAAGCAGTGATGAGATTTTAAAGAAGGAAACGATCCTGAACTCATTATGCAAACTTCATAGAGAAGAAAAACTGGACCTGCTTTGGGCAACATCAGTAAAAGGGACTGAATGTTACTGTAGCATCATATACTACTGTGTAGTCATATGTACTGCTGTGTACAATCTGTTGTACTGTTTATCAGTTGGGTCAGAAGGTTGGAAACAAAAAGGTTAACTTTTTATTTAAAAAGGGAGAATCAACCATAATGATTTTTGGGTTTAGGATTGGTTTAATGTCAGATAAATGTTGTGTAACATGTTTAAATCAAAGTTGTAGAAAAAATGAGATTAATATGGAAAAAAATTAAAGGGCTTTTGAATGAGTGTTTAAAGTCATTTGATGTCTTCATGTAGTTTCAATTGTTTACACAAACCATGTGTTCTCCTTCAGTAATGATGAGGAAGTTTCCATAGCGTCATCTAAAAAAGTCAAAATGAGTTTTATGAAACCTGAATTTAGTTTCTGAATAACTGAGCAGGTGGCAGCCACTTGAATCTGTTACTATTCTATAATTCAGATATTTATATTTTCACATGATTTTGCTCTTTGACACTTTTCATTTAAAACTTTTTTGTGTATTAAATGCAAACCAGTGTATTTTCCCAATACAATGACAGTATTATCTACCATCCCTAATTACGCCACAGATTTGTACAACCAAAATGAGTAAAATAAAATCTAAGGACTTTTTAATAAAATCAAGACTTAGGATAATATCAAATATTATTAGTCATTAGGCTGATCTGTAAGGGGTTTTTACAACCCCAGTTCCAAAAAAACTTCACATACTGTAAAATGTAAATACATAAAGTAATATTTTATTCCTGATAGAACATAAATAACATATTAGATGTGGAAACTGAGATCATTTACAGACAGAAAATAGTAGCTCATTTTGAATTTGATAGCAGCAACATCTTTAAAAAGTTGGAACAGTTTGATGTTTATTATATCTATTATCCTTCCATCTTTACACATCTGTCTGTAAACATCTGGGCAGTGAGGAGACCAGCTGCTGGAGTTTAAAGATGCTTCAAACATTTTCTATGAGTGAAAGGTCTGGACTGCAGGCAGGTCAGTTCAGCATTCAGACTCTTCTTCCTGTGACATCATGCTGTTGGGATGCAGGATGTGGTTTGTCTTACTGAAATGTGCAAAACTTTCCCTGAAGGATGTTGCTCTAAAACCTCTATGTACTTTCAGCATTGATGGAGCCTTTCCAGATGTGCAAGATGTTCACACCATAGACACTAAACAGAGATGCAGCTTTTTAACTGTCTGCTGATAAAAAAAACTGCATGGTCCCTTTCTCTTAGTCTGCAGGACATGGTGTCCATGGTTTCCAAAAGAAATTAAATTAGTACCAAATGTCACCATAAAACAGTTTTCCACTTCATCTCCAATCATTTGAAATGAGTTTTGGTCCAGATGCTGCATTTCTGGAATGTTTTTGAGCCTTTGCAGTCACGCCTACTAGAGAATCAGGTTAGAAAGATGATAAAAGTCTAAATTGTTTTTATTTTTTTTCTATTTAATTGATGTATTTTATTGTGAAAATCTAAAATGAACCAAAATACAACGTTTTTCTTTAATTCTAAGTTTCCATGCTTCTTTTTTAGGATTCAATTTAAGAAAAAAAACAAAAAAACAATTACACATGCGCTTTTCTTTTTGCAGTTTTATTTCAGCAATCACAACAAAACAAAACAGAAAAGCACTCTTAGTTACAAAATACAAAGAAGTTAGTCATTTAAAACTGTTTTTACTGCACTTTACTAAAAAAAATACAGTACAGTACTGCCATACTAAATGTTATAATAAAGAAAAAAAATATGATTTTTAAAAAGGTGGTGTAATCCTCCTAAAATATTTTTTCTATAAATACTGGGACAGAACCCTCAATAGCATCTTATATGAAGATGAAGTTGTTTAATAATTAACTCATAACACTGTTGAATATCGTGAGATTCTTCCTCAAAAACCTTGAGCTTCATCTCTTATCTGTAGCTGTTAGTTCAGGTGAAAAATAAACAGTTTGTGGGTGCTAGGTTTTTGTTGTACATCTTTAGACTGTAGGTTTGATGACCTTGCCCAGGAGGAGGATAGATTTATAATAATCTTCTATGACAGAGAAGAAGAACGGCCTGTTGATGGAGAGTTTCAGAGGGATGCCAGCTTCCTCTTTCTTGTCATGAGCGTCTCCTCCTTCCTCCAACATCTCAAACAGCACATTGTTTATGGCCTAACAGGAAACAGAACAATATATTAATGACACATACACAGTGAGTTTTATATATTAATGTATGCTTCGCTGCATCACCTTGTCTATGCTGAAGGGTTTGATGTTGCTGAGTTGACTGAACTCGGCCTCGGAGCCTAACAGCTTGGCCTCGACTTCAGGGTCCGTGCTGGTCAACAGGTCACGCAGGTCATTTGAAGAAGACATGGAGAACTTAGGGACAGATAACTCCAACAGACTGGGAAAAGAAAGAGATATTTAATATTAATATAAAAATTATTTTAAGAGAATTATAGCTGTTTGAAATTAGGTTGTGGAGTTTCAGAGAAAAAAATCAGTGATTCAGTTTTTATGCCTTTTTGAACTCACCCTTCCTGGAGGTTCTGGTGCCATCCATCCATGAGATTCCTGAGTAATTTTGACTCTACTTCGCTGAGACTGACCCCTTCATGAGGTAGAACCAGTAACATGTAGGATTTTTTACTCAGTGACAGCTTCACGACAGTACACCTGTTCACCTTCAAAATAAAACAGCAGAATCACAGATGACTCAAATTCATCTATTTTTTTTTTGTTTCATTACTGCTTAATTACAATAAATACAAATGTGCACATTAGTCCAACTAGACTAAAATTTACCTTATCATTAAAGTAGTGGTAGAGTCCTGTGTGGGTCATCATTGAAGTCATGACTGTTGTTGTTTCATCCACATGAAACTCCTGCAAGGAGGTCATCTCTGGTTGAAAAGCTGTCCTCCAGTTACCTAAAAGGACATAATCAATGAACACAATAAAATATTATAGGGTTTTGATTATCGATGGGTCTCCTGGTGTAGAAAAAGTAGAAACGGACCTTTGAAGTTGAAGGAGGAGATGAACAGAAGATTGCTGCTTGAGTCCAGATCTTTAAAAACATTGGCTACCTTCCCGTTTGAAGTCAGAGCCACAAATCTGTTGAGCAGTGTTTCTGCCTCCTGAGGGTTTGAGAAATCCACATTTCGGATGAACGATTCATCGGAGAAGTCCTGCGTGCCTTGAATGAAGTCCTTGGATAGTTGAGCATCCTTGGGAGCGAAGGCCCAGACCTGGGTGGTGATTTCATCTTTCGGTCCATCGTCCACCAGAGAGTTGAGACCCTGTAAGGTACTAAGAACCTTGTGT
The DNA here is from genome assembly GCA_006937955.1 of Pachypanchax playfairii. Taxonomy (NCBI): domain Eukaryota; kingdom Metazoa; phylum Chordata; class Actinopteri; order Cyprinodontiformes; family Aplocheilidae; genus Pachypanchax; species Pachypanchax playfairii. The sequence goes on from SSNP01000023.1 coordinate 3,129,114, forward strand.
CCATTCACCAAGGACACACAGTCCTCTCTGTCAGTGTCACTTCTCAGGCCAAGAAGATCCTGAAGAAAAAGCAACAAAGGTTTAAAAAAAGTTACATATAATGAACAAAGGTAACTCAAAACCATCAATATGGTCAGAATATATAGAAATTAAGCACCTGGAAAGAGCTTGCTGTCTTCTTGGAGGCTCCCAGGAAGAATGAAACCAGGGATCCGAAAGTGTTGACAGGAGAGAAGAGGGTGTTGGTGCTGTTTTGCTTCCTACTGAGAGCCTGATACATCCTCAGGCCTGAGGGATTCACCAGTCCAACCAGGACTGCTGTCCTCTCTGTGTTGTTCTGCTTCTGTGCATCCTGATTTGATGCATCTCTAGCATCCGGTGTCAAGACATTTACATCAAGGGGGACCACCGGCAGCGTCTCTAGAGGCTTATCAGTCGAACTTTGCAGAGTCTCACAGCTGACATTTTCACCAGCAAAAAGATAGAAGGGATGAACGTAGACACGGTTGGCTTGACTTCCAGAGAAGTAGCAACAGAGCAGGAGGACTAGAAGACTGACTGACTGCAGTTTCTGCATTTTACCTTGAGTGGATACGATTACTTCTTCTCTGTTGGTAAACACACAAGTAATTAGAATTTTAGATGAGTATACTGAGTATTTTACCCACTCCACGTTTTCTGGGGGAGTGTTTGGTTTGAAGTTTTCTCTGAATGTTACAGGAAACCGGCTGAGTCTGGTTTGAGATCTCTGACATGAAGACTGGTTATAGATCTGCGTGTCAGTGTTTTATGTGTGTTTTCTCCAAGTGAATGAGAGAAGACATCATCTTATGTAACAGAGATAATGAACACACATCAGACAGTGGTTTAATCTGGATGTTTCTGCCCTGAACCTGCCATTGTGTACTGAAACACATTTACACAATCAGCTCTACAAATCGACTACGGGGGTAGTAGACGACTAGAGAAACCGAACTGGAAAATTCCACCTGTTTCTTAACGTTAAAATCTATTACTGCTGACAAGTTCACGCTGATCTTTACTGTAGTTTTACTGCAGTTGATCACTTCTAAGGTTTATCAGGGTTGTTTTCTATTGAGTTCTCTATCATGCAAAATTAGGACTTTATTGTTTGACTTGAACACAGAGACATGTGGACTGATGGACTTTTGTAGGAGGTGAGCAAATACAAGATACGTCTGTTTGGACACGCACCACAGGACGTGGCCTTGGTCCCTGATCAATAACTGTTCATATTTGTACACAACCAAAGCACATCTGTAGATGAGGATACAATGTTAGAATATTGTTAGAATACCTCTCAAAAAAATAAAAAAAAAAGAATGCAAGATTTGTAAACGATTCTGCAGAAAATTTAAGACAATTAAATCTAATGTGTATTTTAACTCGGTAAAATAAAATCAATTACACCCAAAAAGGTTTTGAAAAGCAGAAACTTTTGTTTTTTTGCATTTGACGAATCATAAACATTCATTTGATACACCATAATGCTTCAAATGATTAAACCCACAAGTGAGATAAAGTTAACATTTGCTCTTACCTTGTATGTCTGCAGCTGCAGAGTAAGATTTTTGAGTGAAGTCTGCAGTTCTTTGCTCCCTTACTTAAATCTAGCAGCCGTGTTCGTAATCTGGTTACAGATTAACTAACAGAGGACTGAGTCAGGGGCTCTGCTGTCATGACTCACTGCCTGCTTTGTACTGATGAACCACTACTATAGATTAAACTGACCGAGGGGGGCTACAAAGAAAATGCTCAACTTCCATTGGATTAGAAAACAGAAGGGGGAAACAAGCTTGTCTGTGTTTTTCCAGCTTTTAATTGTTTTACTAAAATGTCCACATGATGAGAGGATGGAGGGGGCAGGTCGGGCTCTGAATAGTCATGAAGTTTTGTAATTTTCCTTAACGTAGGTGGTCGGATAAACAAGTCAGCGTCAAACTACGAAGATCCTGATGCAAACATTTGCTAAATGTTTCCTAAATGTTTGTATCAGGACATCTTGTAACAAGAAAAGAGCAAATACAACTTAAATGACTATGTCTTTTGCTGTAATTCCAGCGTAGAAGTGGGCTGAAACGTCTCACTCTTATGCAGCTTTAATTCATCATGCACTCCCGGTGTTGTGCTCTGAGAAGTAAACCAACATTTTTCAGATGTTCAACTGTGTTTCATCAAACAATATGTGCAATTAAAGGCAAAGTCCTCAATTTTAATGTGGAATTAGCCACCTGATTCAACAAGACAGGGTGCACTATTCTCACGAGCAAGAGAAACGTCAACACGTCCGGGTTTTACAGTGTAGATTTATTATTTTACACACGCTCTTACTGTAATATTATTAACAGGTAACAGGAAATGTAAAGTTAAATAAAAAAACAATCATATATCCTAAATGTTTATGCACATGTGACGGGAAATGCCAGAGAATTTCACCTTTACAAAGAGAAACACTTGACACGCCCAGCCTACATCTTGTTCCTTTTTTATCTGAGCTGTAGCTTTAATCAGCTGAGCTCTGCCAAGTGGATTCTTTTTAATTTGCATAAGTTAGGAAAAAAAATAGCCTTTTTCATCTGGGTACCTCAGATATGGAACAGCTCCAATAAAAATGTATTTTGTCGTCTTTTTAAGGAGGAATATGTCGAGAGAGATAAGATGTTTTTCTCAAAAATTTGATTGTTGACTGTTGATGTTCTTTTGAGAATTTGTCAAATGTATATATATATATAAAACTCTGGCTGGTTAACTGTATTATTATCATCTTATTTATTACGTTCCTAAAACGCTTCATGGTATTCTACATAAGCAAACACCCTAAACACGCCCTGACACTCGAGATGAATGGTTATATTTTACTATGTTTAATCATCTGTGTGTTTCTCATACACGAGGATTTATTGAGTAATAATTCACCCTGTTATTTGATGACATCGGAGACTTTATGAGTCCTATGACAAGACAGTTGTTGAGAATATAAGCAGCAACATTCAGAACCAGAAACAAGACGATCCGATTCATCATGTGGGCTCTCGTGTTTCTTTGCAGTGTGCTCCTCGCACAAGTGCAAGGTACTGTAAACTAATTGAGTTGTTCTTTTTTTATTCTTTTTTTAAAGGAACAGTCTATCAATCTTACTTCAGTATTTTAGGACATAAATCAGCAACACTGCTGAACACTGAGCAGATGAAAAGGTTTATAGATTTAGTGTGAAGTCTCACTCACACGTTTAATTGTTAGCCTCGATTCACCTAATGGAATGATTTGTTGTGATGTTTTGTCTCTTTTTTTCCACCAGGTTGGACGACTCCAGACAATACAGGTACCCCGATAAATCTGCAAAAATACTTTGAATGCTGAACAATTGAAAATATTGAAATATTTTTTATCTAATCTCACAGTAACAAAGTCTCAGCTTGTTAGCATCGCTGCATCTTGTGATGTTTGTTTTTAATAACTCAACAGATCAGACATCTTTGGGAATGGATGCTGCATCAGCTGATGCTGGTACGAAATAAGACAAGACTAAACCTGAAACTTGACAACAATTTGAGTTTATTACTCATCTTTAAAAGGTTTTAAATGTTTTATCTGCTTTCATCCACCCTGTTTTTAGCTTACAACTGTGGTGGGTATCTGTCTAGTAGCAGTAGTTCCTTTAACAGCCCCAACTATCCATACAACTATCCAAACAATGTGGACTGTACATGGTACATCAGGCCAGGCCGTCAAATTATTCAGCTGGAGTTCAGACATGTAAAGTAAGTCTGAGCTTCTTTTACTCAGGATGTGTATTTACTTCTTCTTCATTGGTAAGAACTTACAAAATCATCTGCATTCTTGTTTTATTCTGATCATCACAGTACTGAATGTAGCTTTGATGACATTTACATCTATGATGGCTCCAGCACTGGAAGCAGACTACTGGGACGTCTCTGTAACAAAAACAACACCATCTTCCATTCCACCAGCTCTTATTTAACTGTGCGCTTCAGGACTGATGGTAGTGTCACTCGCTCAGGATTCCAAGCTTACTACAGAGTTGTTGGTAGGTCATTATGATTCGGATCATTAAGTGTCCTGAAAATGTTCTAATTGTAATTTTCTGATTTGGCTGGATTTTACATCCTTTTCCACGTCAACTTGATATTTAATCAAATTGTTTTCAGAATCTTTCCTTGTATAAGACTTTTACATCTGTCTCTTCCAACATTTTGGACAGTTTTGCAGCAGGAATCAGATAAATGGGTGACTGCAAACACAATATGTACTCTAAGTTTTCCCTGTTTAACAACATAAAATCTTGTCTGTTCTCTTCAGCTCAAGGTTTGTGTAAGTACAACTGTGGTTTCCAGGTTGGACAGTGCTCCTGCTCTTCAAGCTGTGAATACAGAGGGAACTGCTGTCCAGACTACTTTGGTAACTACATACAGTAAAATTATTTTTGTATATTTCAAGGCAACATTTTTGGGATGACTAAAGTCCTGCATTTCTATACAGTGAGCAAATTTATCTCAACCTCGACCAACCATAACAGTATCTTTACTCTTGTGATTTGATGTAATTACAATTTTAGCCATGCAGCAGTTTTCAGATTTCAATAGTCTCACTATTTCACCATCATCTCATTATTTATTTTAACTAGACTCCTGCCAAAACAGAACCGAGCCCACATCACCAGGACCCACAGGTACACTCACCTTTTGAACAGCAGATAATTTACCTTTAGGAGCGACAGGTGTTGCTTGGTATGTTGTGTTAACTCAGCAACAACTCGTGTCTCTTAGCTCAGCCATCATGTCGTTACAACTGTGGTTATCACTTTGGAAGCTGCTCCTGCGCAAGCTCCTGTCAGTACAATGGAAACTGCTGCCCTGACTACTACTGTAAGTGTCATGTCATGCATAGTGCAGCATATCACCACAATTTCTGAAGAAATCATAAAAATTATTTTTTGTTGTTGTTGTTTTAAACAGCCCACTGTTCAGCCGCAACAACCACAGGTAGGAATTCAACACAGATAGATTACAATACAGTTATAGTTCATTTCTAAGATGCTTTATCCTTCTTCATCAGGGCCATGTGGAGGCTCTCTATTTGGATCTGGTACCTTTTCAAGTCCAAACCACCCGAATTACTACTATGATAACGCCTACTGTGTTTGGCAGCTCAGAGCAGCATATGACCAAAGAATCTTCCTGGCGTTCACCTACCTACAGTGAGTTAAAAACAATTAAAATATGCAACAATATGAGTCCAGCAAAAAAAAAAAAAAAAAAGACTCAATATCATTTTTCTGCTGGTGTCAAAATGTTCCCACGATTTTCTATTTTTCTTTGTTTCATGAACAGACTGGAGAACTGCTGCTCCTGTGACTACATTCAGGTCTACAACGGGCCGTCTGTTAATTCGGGATTTTTAGGGACAGTGTGCAACAACAGCAGCATGAGCACGTTTTACTCTACATCCAACTACATGACTGTCGTCTTCCGGACGGACCGTTCTGTGGTCGGTCGAGGGTTCAATGCAGAGTTCAAGAGCTCCTTGAAACCCAGCTCAGGTGTTATTACAATCTCTTTTATTTTGTAGACATTCAGTTTTGAATTTTACCTTGTGTGTGTTATAAAGTCACAAGGAGAAAGACTTGACTAATTACACTTAAACAAGACTTTAGTGTTTGTAATTGAGTGTTTAATATTTAAAAAAGGAGTCTGTGTAATGAAATAGTGATTCCATCCTGTCAGGTCGAGTGGATTGTTCCTCAGACAACATGAACATTGTGATTGAGAGATCTTACCTGAACAGTTTGGGCTACGATGGTCACAGTTTGTATTTGGATGATCCGTACTGTAGACCACAGGTTTCCTCATTCCAGGTGGTCTTCAGTTTCCCCCTTAACACTTGTGGAAACGTAAGAAAGGTAGAGAACTCCTCCCCTTTAAAAAAAAAAAGTTTTTTTTCTGTGTTCTGCTAAAGATTAGGATATTTCTAAACCTTTGTTTTCCCATTTCTTTTACAATGAACAGTTTATCAACGGTAGGGTTGTGTACACCAACAATATTCGTGCCTACGCCTCCTCACACGGAGAGATTACACACATGTCTCACCTGAAGATGAACGTCACCTGTCTGATGGAGCCGGATTCAGAGTCCCAGATCATGTTTGTTGTACAACACGGAGGTAACAGCAGCATCACTGGCTCAGGCAGATACAACACCAGCATGGCTTTCTACACATCTAGCAGCTTCTATTATAAGGTATGTTTAGGTGTTGAAAGAGAGATTGGTGAGGAATTGTTTTGGAAAATATTTGTTCATTTAACTTCGACACACGCAGGTCACTGAAGTCCCGTATACAGTATCACTCAACCAGGATTTGTATGTGCAAGTGGATCTCAGGAGGCGTGACAGCTCTCTGGTTCTCTTCCTCGACACCTGCATGGCCTCCCCATCACCTTTCGACTTCCACACCAGACCTTACTATTTGGTTCGTGATGGGTAAGATTAGTCTTTTTTTAATAATCTCAAACTGACGTTTTGTACATGTTTTTAGCAAAAAGCAAAGTCATGTGTCTGCGTCTCGCCCCCAGATGTCGTGTTGATAACACCTACCGCCCAATCAGTACTGGAACCCAGGCCTATGCCCGTTTCACATTTAAGGCCTTCCAGTTCTTGAGAGCCACAGATACAGTGTACATCCACTGCAAGGTTGTGATATGTCCCGCCTCGGATAGCAACTCCCGCTGTCGCCGCGGCTGCAGCAGACGTGTGGCCAGAGAGCTGGAGTCAGAGCACCACAGCGAAACTCTGGTTGTGGGTCCGATTAAACTTGAAGGTTAGTGAGTGTTCTAATGTAAACAACATAGCTTTGATAAAAGTTTTGAAAACTGAAAAAAACCAAACAATTTTTGTCTTTTTTTTATAGACTCTGAGAAAAAGGAGGAGCCAAAAAAACAGGAAAAGGCTTAATGTGATAATACACTGACCTTATCTATCAGTCTTTCTGTTCTTTTCTCTGAGATGCTGATTCATCATCATCATTTACTCTCTCTCTGACTTATTACCTGATTAAATGCATCATCAAAATACAATCTGTGTCTGTCCCTCATTATGTCATAACATCTGGCAAATTTAAATGGTACTAAAAACAGAAAACAAGACACAAAGTGAAGCTTGGTTAGAAAACACTTTACTTAGAAATTAGTAATCCATTTCACAATAAAATGATTTGCCATCTCAGCTCATAGAGATCGCTGAAACATTCACCTTTACCTAGAAATCTACAACACACTGAGAACATAAGGCAGCTTTTACTGAATGTGCCATTACTGGTATGAGTCGGTAACAAGGAGGTACTCCTAAAAACTGTAACTATGTTCCCTACACATGTTGCTAAGCAACAGACAACAGTACCCAAAGACAAAAGACAATTTTGCTGAAGTAGCAGTCTCACTGCAACACAGTTTGACTTATTTTGACACTGAACATCTAGAAAACCATTCAGAATACAATAATCAGTAAATATGTTTTAAAAAGCCACTGGGATCCATGTAATCATTAAAAATCTCAGTGTGAGCTGTTACAAAGGCTAAAACATGGCAACCTCGGTGCTACGTGGCAATCCTGAAGAAGTCCTCACACGAGACACGAGACTTAGTGATTCGGTTCTAAACACAGATACTGGATATCAAAATGACTTCATACGATATCAAAAGACCTAAAGAAGACGTGAGGCAGTTCAAAGGATAAAAGCCGTAAACTACAAAGTGAATTCTCAGAGTTTTTTTTTTGGGATGGTAGTGCACTGCATGAAGGAACATCAAAAGAACACAAAGTAGCTGCCTGGTCCAGAACCGTAAACACACAGTCTGACCAGGTTTAACTGCTGATGCCATTTTTACAGAAGAGCTGGCATGACTCTTGAGTTTCATAGCAGCATTTATAGAGAAATATTTTGGCAAAAGAATTCAAATAAAATGTTAAAAAAAAAATCATGGCTACCATAATAAAACAATGGCACCCAGACGTTATCGCTGACAGTCTAGCTGAATAATTTAAAATAACAGTCATTGAAACTTGGAACCAGAAAGAAAGTGACAATGTCAGGCACTGCAAAGAAATAGTGATAATGCACCGAGCGCTTCAATCAATGTAACATTCTGTAAGCTCAGTCAAGGTTTCACTCTGTGCTGATTGAGATAATAGTAAATGTAGCTTCAGAGGTGTTGAGAATTTATCTTTTTGTTGCTGCTGTTTGCTAAAAAAGAGCCTAAAACTTTTTTGAAATGGTGTTGAAAACACAGATATGAATATATGTGGACTTTGATAAGCACCTGTGGACTTCTCAGATGAAGTGTTTACAACTCAGTCAATAAAAACATATTCAGCAAGTCTTAAAATATCTAATCTGTTAAAACTTCCCTAGAGGGAGAAGCTCTTGTTTTTCAGGTTAAAGTTCACTTCAACAAATTGGCAGCGTGGAACTTCCATTTGATTTAGTTGAATATTTTTTTCCTTTTTCAAAATCAAATCCAGATGCTAAAAACTCACCTGGTCTATAAATGTGAGCACCTGATTTTTTTGTATCCTTATTTATTTATGCTAAGAAATGACTCTTAAGATTTACAACAGCGTATACTGTACGTGACTCCTCCCACCACTGTAAATAAATTCTCAACCCATTAAAAAAAACACTGATCAACCCTTTATAATACACTGGAATGGGCACTTTCACTTATACAAAATATAACCATCTGAAAGTCAACATTTCCCTGTGCAAGTACAACTCTGAAAGTCTACGCTACATAAAGGCTAAGTGAATGACCAATAAATAAAATGACTATAAAAGAAAACAAAGCTGTTTGTTTAAAGGTATTTTAAAGACTCCCTTCAGAATTTACTTGTGCTGCCCGCGTGCAAAGTGACAAGCGAAGTCGTACTTGCTCTTGCACTTGTGGCCACAGATGTTGCACTGGAATGGGTTCTCGTAGCCGTGGCAGCCCATGTGGATGGTGTAGAGGATGTTGTCAGGGAAATAGATGTCACAGTGATGGCAATGATGTAACATGTGGGGGTCCTGAAGAGGGGCGGACTGGCCTGGGGCGGGTGTGCTGGGTTGGCTGTTGGAGATACTGGGAGTGCTAGTGCGCCCGCTGTGCTCGCTACACGGTCCGGCCCCAGGGCTACAGTTACTGTGTGGCGGGGCTCGAGGCTCTGGGGGGACTGGGGAAGAAGAAGAAGCACGAGTCATGCTAGCTGTGATGGCAACTGGAGCTGTGGCAGGGTGTGGCTGCTGGATGAGGAAAGGCTTTTCATCCACAACAGACTCTGCTCCTGGAGACATGGGAGGTTGAGTCTGGGCCTGGGACTCTGACGGGAGGCTGGACAGCTGACCTGCCAGGGTGGAGAGTTGGTTCAGGGGGTTATCCATAACCATATCACGGTGATGGTGATTCTGATTTGTCAAGAGTCCGTCCTCTATGTCTCGCCTCTGACTCTCATAGTTTTCCTGACGTAAGTGTGGTAGCTCGTGGGAGAAGTCATTAACATTGTCTGCCTTGTGCACAACCATAGATGGGGGGCTGAAGTTGATGAGGAGCCGTCGGCCATAGCCCAGTGAGCTGGCTTTTTTCTGTAACACAGTCAACATCTTCTTATGGGAAAGTGAGCGAGCACCTTTCATTGGCAGAAGTTTGTGGCGTCTACGTCGATGGTGGGACAAGTTGCTGCGATCGCTGCAACGGAAGGAGCACAGCTCACACTTGTAAGGCTTCTCACCTGTGTGTGACCGCATGTGGGCCTCCAGGTGACGCTCGTAGGCTGAGGCGAATGGACACAAGTGACAGCGGTGAGGTTTCTCTCCTGTTTGTTAAAAAAAAAAAAACATTTGTCAGTGTTTCCCACTGAATTAAATTCTATTATATATCAGTGTAAACACGAAGCATTTACTTACCCGTGTGAATTCGGATGTGTTCAATGAGTCGTGCTGTCCCTCTGGTGGCATAGTTGCAGTAGCGGCACTTGAGCTTGCCATCATAGGTCCTCTCAAAACCATCCACCAGGATCCCTGAGCTGTCCTCTAATGACATATCTACCGAGGGGTGATCCAACCCATTCTGGCTACAGTCTGCAGACAGAATTTATTACACTTAAACAGAATGAAGCAACACAATACTCAGATTCTTGTGATTAAACTGTGACGAGCTGCATTCATGTGAAACAGCTGGTTACCTGCTGGCAGCTCATCCACCTCCTTCACTCCGCTAACAGAACCCGATATCATGTTGACATGTTGAGTCTGCTGGCTTAGATACTCCTGGAAATCCTTCACAAAGTCCAGTGTGTCTGGCTTTTCCTCCCCCATTGGAAGAAAGTGATGATGATACAAATACACACCTAAAAATACATTTGGAAACAGTTTAAATGTGATTTTGTTTGGATCAAACATTTATTCCCACATTAGTTACTTATCCAGCAGAGTAACTGAATATTATCAAAATAACATGGTTATCATACACACAAAGAAAACACTAAAGTCTTCGTGTACTTAACATATTTTAAAGCATTCTACTAACCTCCAAAATGATGAATATAATTGATTTTAATGGACAAAAAATGCCCCTAAGTGGCAGGTCAGACACAAAGACAGGATAACCCTGCAAAACAATGACTGACAAGCAGGAAATCGGCGTGATCCAATGTCTGGTCTGTGGCTCCTACACGCAGCTCCTCATCGTCGTCATGTTTGTTACCAAAGCTACGTACGCTACGTTAGCCTGCAAGCAGCTAACGTTAGCTTCCCCAAGAAAAAGCATCTTAATCAACCCCAACGCCGAAAGTATCCTAATATGTTACAGTAAATATTCTAACGTGTTGTAAATGCTTAATATGTCTGACCTTCTTTCAATTCTTAGACGAAAATTTATGATAAAGAAAAAGTGTGCTAAATCAAAACAATTAACCAGCCAATAGGGTTAAAGTTCATTAGGTGCGCGCTGGTAACAACCGTCCGGCAAAAACTAAAAAGATTTCCGCGATGAAAGGTTCCGCCTTTCCAAACTGTTGGCAAGTACTCAGCGGTTCACATTACAAAAAACAAATAATTTTAGATAAGCTTGACAAAAACGAGCTCATTAACTAAGCATTCTATAAAATTTAACACCACAAGACAAATAACAATATCTCTTGTGATTTTTGGCAAATGCATTTTAAGCCTTTTTTTTTTTACATCTTTATGGTTATTATGATTTTATCTAATTTGTTTCAGGTATTGGTTTTACTAAACTGATCTTTACATATCAGATTTATCTAAATCATTTCACTTAATTATACCCTTAGTGTCTCACCCTCTATCTTTTCAGTATCATAATGATCATTTTGTCAAAGCTGCTGGGATGTTTCTGGTTATTTTAGTCTAATTTTGTTTTTATATGTCTGGTAGTTGTCTCATCATCAGCAATTTTACAATGCTTTGTCATCAATTTAAGCCACCCATATGGCCCTTATATGGCAAAATATTTCACATTCTGTTATTTGATTTATTTAACAAAACTAAGATAGAAGTGGAGTGGCCATATCAATACGTTTAAAAGAAAGTCTGTCTCATATCAGCTGTTAAACTAGTCAACTGTCTTCTTATTGTTGCTTAAAGGAGGGAAGTTGCCCATAACAACTCATAAATTTGACCAATATCTCATAATGATTAATATTGTTCCCTCATTTGCACAAACAATACATGCATTCAGTTGTTCCAAGTTTAATGTAACTTTTCACAGATTTGTGGAAACACCAGCTCCCAGCAGAGGAAATTAAATAATAGGCCATGGTTCACATCTATGACGTGACACACTTTCAGATGTGCAGCTTGTAATGATGCTCAAGTGGCAAATGAAGCACAACAGAAATACTTTCAGAAGTTATTGACACATTCATTCAAATTTGATCACAATCAATAATTTACGAGTAAGGTGCAGATCATGTTGCCCCATTTGTGTCAAACTTGTAGGAAAACCACTGAGGAGAAGATGATAAATGATCAATTAGAGGGAGACTACTGTATCCGTTTACTCCTTAACAACTGCTACTGTCAGAGCAGGAATATCACAGCAGTAATGTAAAACTGCCCGTATCTCTACTTTGTAACACGAGTTGCTCATTTAGAGTTGACTTTAGAGTTTATCTACACTGTATTCTTTAGTGTAGCTTGTGTATACTGCATGTTGTTATTTGAGAAGATTAAATGTTATCGTTTTTGCATTTTCTGTAACAGGTGAAAGTTCCACCTAAAGTTCTACATGCAAAGACCATTAAAATATCTGGACACTAGATGGCGCCCACAGATCAGTGGAGAAACAGGTACCTCACATTGAAAAAAGTCATGAGCAGTATGAATTAATAGCTCAAGATTACGCTAATTGGAGCTGTCAGTGTGTACAGACATGAAATGCTCAGTGTGCAGGATTCTGGGAGGACCAAAGCCGACCTCACCATCTGAACCAAGGCCACCGCAGCAGCCAGTTACATCACCCTCAGACAGCCTGTCCACGCTAATGTTATTTTATTGCATTTTAATTATGCTCAGGTTTCTGCTGAGGCCTGAACCTGTTTAATAATTCACACACGACCATGATGATTTGTGGGCACCAAAAAGACAAAGTGCGCACTTCCCATGAGCTCTAATTTGTTTCAATAGTTTTGCTTTTAATTCCTACTGTATGAATTATTGAACCACTAATCTTATCTTGTATTTACAACTTACAGTTTCCAGCAATTCAAAACAATGCAGCCTTTGGAGTGAGGAAATGATTTATTAAGGCTAAAAATACTAAAGGGGAACATTGGGTCAAACTTAATTTTACATTCATGACGTGTTCACTTGCAGATGCATTAAGCTGTTCTGCTAAAGGGCAGCTGCTCTGCTAATGAGTCTGGCAGCAGGTCACATTCTTACTGCAGCCAGTGTGACTTCCTTTTTTTTCCAGCATATGTTGGTTCTGTTCAGCAAAAAGAAACTGACTTCAAACTTTTTTGACATAACATTTATCTATTATGTTGAATAGATTAAAAAAAGCATCCAAGTTCCAAAAAAAGTATTATGTTTTTTTATTTATTGCATTTCTAAAAGTCTGGGCTATAAAGATTTCTAAAACTCATTTAAATGATATGAGTGATTTAGGATGTGCATGTAGTAAAACATGGAGCAGGCTTAGACAGCACCTGTCTGTGAGAAGCTTGCAGTGTTATCCACTTGCTCTTATTCACATTTAAAGGGCATGAATGAAAAGACTCCTTTCTCCCTTTAATCGCTTGATTTACAGGCCCTTTTGTGGCGTAACGCTGCACAAGACAATTAATTTGCTCCTCCTTCCTTGAAAGAAATTGGAATTTAATTTAAAGAAGGTCTTTAGCCTGTTTTGTTGGACTTGGTGTCATTTGTTATGCTTGTGTAAAAGCAGCATTGGAGATCACCCTTCTGGAAAAGCTTTTTAATCCCAGACAAGTGCAGCCATAGTAACAGCAGACGGGAGCCTCTTGGAAGCAGAAGGGGAAACTTGGAGGAGATTTATTCTTCTTTGACTGAGACTGTTTCTTTCTTGAGGTCTCCTGTTCCACGTGGAGCATTTGAAAAAGAACTGAGAGGAAGATAAAGGAGGTATATATTAAGCTTTTCTTTCCTCTCACCACTTAATTTCCTTGCAGGCGCGCCTTGCACCGTTGTAATGAATGTAATTGCCGCCTTTGATGAGAATGCTATTATCTGGATCACACTTTACATGGACAAACAAGGCCGTCCCTCCCTCCACCTCCACCTCCCTATTAACTCAGCAGTCAGACCCCCCAATTATGCAGGGAACAAGCGGCTTTTCATAAAAACCAGCGTGTCGCTCTTGATTGGTGAGGCTTGGAGACGGCTACATGTGGACAAAGGATAGATTAGATGTGATATAGGTACACCAAAACCCCATTTCCTTGATTAATTTCCTGCATGACTCAAAGAAAGGTTACACTCTTACCCTGCTGAATTCTTTTATTTATTGAATCTTTTATTTAAAGACAAACTTTTAATCATTTGATAGACGTGGCAACTCAATGGACAATCAGATGGTTTATTGACCAAGGTTTGACAGCAGCTGTCTGGGATTCCATGAAGAAGAATTAAAAATCAACAAAAACTAATTATTTCATATTTGAGGATATACATGTATTTCTTTCAGTTGAAAAAAACTTTATTTTCTGCTCTCATTTCACATTTTTTGTTGATTTATTTGGGGGCTTTAATGCTATTTTGCACACAGATGAGGTTATTTACACATTCTCTTTGTCTTGTTTCACTCTCTCACCCAAACAGGCCCCCATTTCACGAGGGAGGTGAACAGATATGATGGGACTTTATGAAGCGATGCACAATAAAGCTGCTGTCACCTCAGGAAGTCTACGTATGCTCTTCTGACTGCCTTGTATTCGTTTCAAAACACCCATCAACAAACTCACACACCTCCGTCTGGACAGATCGACAAGAATTTGTCCAATATTCCCAACAGGATGAAATATCAAGAACAATCAAATAGGCTGTCACAAGTGACAAATTATACTATTACTCCTCAAAGATTGTCATCCTTGAAATCTATTCATAGCCATTTCATCTTTATCAATGAGTTATTATTCCTCCAAGCAGGCAGTTCCCATGTGATGTATTGGTAATCAATTCATTTGACTGTTAAGCTTTTAGCACAGCTGCAAGCAATCAGCTGGATTCTCTTGCCTCCAACACTAACTCGTGGTATTTTTCTGATGTGATGAATGCCGGCTGCTCGACCACCTGCCTCTTAAAGCTTTACACCGTCAGAAACAGGTTGCCATCCGGCCTCAGTCATGGCTGAGGAAGAATTGGCCAATATTTTTGACTGAAGTGGCATTCTAGCAGAATTTATTTGATGGTCCCGCTACCAAAACCAAAGGGCCACAAATAAAGAAGATGGTATAATAGCTTGTGACTGGCCAGCTAGTTTCCAACTTGAAATGAAGTGTCCAGTTGTGAGTTATCGTGGCCAAACGTCATTTGTACAGGCTGAAAAGTGGGTACATTTTTCTACCTTGTCACTCTCTGGCTATAGCTCATTGTCCTGAATGATGCCTCTGAACGCACAGTTGCCCTAATACGAGCATTACACTTGTGCTGTGAGAAGGCCGGTAATGGATTAGCCTGTCCGTGGGAAGATAATATAGTGCATCCAAAGGGACATCCTTAAACACTATCAAGTATCAAGTCTCAGAAATGCGTACAACTCCACTCACAATTAACTGTGAACATGTTCCAGCTTCAATTAAAATGAATTAGAAAGGTATTCTCGGGGATGCAGCAGACACATAAATTAGGCAGTTTGTCTGACAAACATCTAGTTATTTTTATGAACTAAATCAATAATTTGTCCAAATATTAAATGTCCAAATATGTCATTTTATATATTGTGTGATTTCATTTGTTTCACTTGACTATTGAATGTATAAGTGCATCAGCAACATCAGTATCTTATTTATAAAAAATCCTTGTTGCTATAATGGTTAAAAACACAATAACATTGTTTTTGGACCATCACAAAATTAATAAACAGACAAATAACTTTGAGGGTTATTTCTTTACAAATGAAATAATTATTTTAAGTGGGTTTTCTCAGTGTTTTTAATTCTAAATGTATTTATTTGAGCGTCTCTTTTATTTTGTTTGTTTTCTTTCCCTTGTAATAATGTTTGTTATTAAATATATATTCAGTGACTAACCCTGTTTTGGCTTGATTCATCAGAACACAAGAATAAGAAAAAGAAAAGAAGTACAGAAGCTTTCAAAATTTTAATTTCATGATTTTATTGTGTACAACAAGAGACAACTACTTTCACATATCTATACTTCTTTACATTTTTCTTTATGGAATGATTCCAAAAATACAAAACATGTTTTAGCCAAGAACCATCTTAAAAATGTTTACATTTCTTCAGGAATGACTAAATCTGATCTTGTGGAAGAGGTAAATAAAAAGTATTCTGCCATATCGGTAAAGTTTCAGATCAATTAGATCACTCCTCTTTAAGTTATTGATTAAATACAATCTGTCCAGGACTGATTTCCTTCTGCTGTAATAACAACATCAAAACTGGTCGCTTTATTTCATTGACTATTGGCAGAATAAAGAAAAGTGAAAGGTCCAAAACACGCGTGGTGCACTTTAAACAATCTGCTTTCATTTCTGCAAGTTGTCTGATGGGAAAATATGAGAGAATGAGAGAGCGGGATCTGATTATGATGCTACCAAAAACAGTCTTATTCATTCACTCATAATTAAAACAAACATTTCTACAGTTAAAATAACAAAGTGGTAAAAAACAGAATCTTGCAATTATTTTTTATGATTTAGAAAATATCTTGAGTCTTTGTAATGGTTTTGCACCATTTATTTCTTATCTAATCAGGGTATTTAGGAGTGATGGCAGTTTTTCTTGAAGCTATGTGACCTACAACCTTTGAGTTATATCAGATGACGATGTTGTGTGAAAGCAAGTAGCTGACATGAACTGGGCAGCCTGTACAGAGTGCTGTCACCTCCCTTTGATCTAATATGATCTTAATAGAGATTAAACTATCCACCAGAGAGCTCACATAGCTGCATTTAATATACTTTTTGTTTTCAAATTAATCAATTAAAATACAAAAGGGTTTTCTGTTGGAAAAAAAAAATTGGTAGAATTAGATTAATTCTTTATTATTTCAGCGTGTTAATAGAAAAATCTTCCATTCTGAAGATTAAAGCTTCAAAGAAAACAGCAGCATCAAACATGAGGTCTAAAATCGGTGTCCTCTCCCCGTAGTCGCTCCCTCCTGCAGGCATCGTTAGCCAGATGATGATGGGAGCTACCTCGGCCATAATGGGAGGGTTGACTGACCCCTGACCCTGCATCGATCTGCTGGCTGTGTCCAGCTGGGCCTCCCCAAACCCAGTCAGCTGGAGAGGTGTTTAAAAGCTAACACCCCGGCTCCCATCCACTCCACTACACCCTCATTAATTACATCATTTACCTGTGACAGTGACAAACCTGCATAGCCACGCCGCAGTTTATTAAGGTCATTGTATAAAACCTGGGCCAAACCAGATCAAAGAGTGTTTCTGTCTATATATTTGTGTGTGCTACCCCATCTCTTACACTGTGATATCCTGAGTGTAGATACAATTTTTCAAGAGACTCTGATTTATCTGATATACTGAAAGTCAAAGCAGATGAGAACATGTAACCCAAACAAAAAATGTTGCCAGTTATCCTTGTAAAACATTGTACAGAGGAGGTTTTTTGACATGTTTTTGGATTAAACATAAAAGCCTGTTGATTTAAAACCCCTTCCACTTCATGTCTTCTCTGTTTTTACTTTCAACATGCTGACTCAGTTTTTTTTTTACTTGGTCTTTGTTGTCTTTACAGCTCAGCAGCAGCAGAATGCTTGTGTGCAATTCATCTGTCAGTTTTTTACTGCTCCATTTGCATTACCTCATATTTCAGCAGATGCCTCATCTCCAGCTCCATATCCACCTGAAATCACCTTCTCTTCCCCTCGTGCTCTCACTCCACTGTTGTTTCACGTGTTTCTCTATACCTCTTCCTTTCCTTTTTTTACCACAGGCCCCTACACAGTAAAAGACTATTGGTTTCCTCTTGCCATACTTTTTTCCACTACACACTGGTATTTCAATCTCAACTCAATTGAGAAGGCTGACCTGCAGACATAAAGAATTGGCTTTAAGGCTTTCAAAATGGAACTAAATCTCCTGCAGGTCACACTGGGGGAAAATAAGCAGCAAATGTAAGTAAGCATGAAATAGTTTTTCATAAATAATCCAAATGACAGGCGGCCTTCTAATGGTACCAGGGGGCTGTAAAAGAATATGTTGGCAATTTCTTCCCTATTAAAGTGAAATAGAAAGCCAAATACATAATGCCGCTGACGGAAAAGTTGCATACTTGGGTCCATTGGAGTGGAGATTGAGGACACAGTTGGGTATTAGAGGCAGTTGTAGTTGGAGGTAAGATGGTGGAGTGATTGCTTGCCTTACAGTCAAGGTCTTTTCACGGCGGGGAAAAAGAATGCCCCTCTTTCACATCAAATCAATTGGTCAATTACTGCCCCCTTTTTCCTGTGTGCACAGGTAGGCAGCTCTTTTCTGTACACAGCATTGATTTGATTTGCACCCATGTTTTTACAAATAATCAATGTTCCATTTTGACTAAAACAAAAGCCTGTGACTGTGCAGGAAAAAAAAGGAAAAAAACAAGGACATTATGAAAATGTTGCCGAGAGAAAGGATATACAAAGATAAAATATAAATAAAATATAGTTAGTTTAATTCTTCAACAAATTATTCTGAGAAAAATATGATGGAAGACGATTCTGATCAGGGATGCAGTTGGTTGGTGCTGTTGCCTTGCAGTAAGAAAGTCCTGGGTTCGACACCTAGGTAGGGCCTTTCTGCATGGAGTTTGCATATCCCATGCATGCATGGGTTCTGTGATAGACTGATAATCTGTCCAGGTTTTAACTCCACCCTTTTGCCTGATGGCTTCCTGTGTTTCTAAACAGGAACCTTCAAGTTTAGAAAATGAATAGATGGCTGGTTGGATGCTTAACTTTAAAAAGCATTAGGCTTTTGTGTATGTGTATTTAACAGTAAATTCTGTGGTTAACTGTATTTTGAAAATCGCTTGTTCTATACAGTTAAAAGGTTATTGCTTTAATTCTGGGAGGGCATGTCACAGTGAGTTCTGTCTTCTGTTATAAGATTGGAGGTGTGTGGCCTAAAAAAAAATGTAGAGGTACTGAATACACATTCATATATACTGAAAGAGTCCAAATATATAAATAAAAGGTGTGCTGTATGTGTTAAATAAATAAAATCTATATGATAATCTGTAAACTCTTTTGATGGTTTTCATAGTTCTAGAGATTATGCAAAAATATGAAAAAAGATAAAAGATGGAGATACAAATGATTTGTGATGACATGTTAAGAATTTTGATTAACCTGGTTAAGGTTAAGGGTTGCTATAGAGACTATTTAGCACAAAATATGTACTAGAAAGCATATTTCCTTTAAGAGTTTTTTGTTGTATGATCTGATTCACTGGGGTGTAACATTTTATTTAATGCTTTTTGTGTTTGTTTACATTTTAATAGACAACAATCCATATGTTCATGTGAAATATAAAATAAATTTAGTAGCCAAATCAATCAATTTAGTGTTTCCTTAAAATATATCTGTTTAGCTACTCTCTGCCATCTAATTAAAATCCACAGTCTTGTTTTTTTTTGTCATGAAATTTTTACATATTCATCATGTGCTTTTGTCAAACAGGATGCGTCTCCCTGGTCACCTCGATTTGATCGGACTGTTTGTTGTTAAGCAGCTATACAGTATGTGGCAGCTCCTTCTGTGTCCGAGAGGGAAAGTGATTTGAAGTCCCCTTAAGTCAGACTCTGTTATTTATTGCTATTAAATGGTTAATTTTCTCAGGTGCCCTGAGGACGACCGGGGTGCACATAAGATGTGAGGAAGATAGAGTTGTCGAGGGTTGAGTGTGAATACTTGATGTATTAAAAGTGCAATTTTAAGAGGTCCATTAGAGATTGATGCTGCTCCCTGATGTGCCCCATTTTTATTTAACGTGACGGAGAAAAGATGGAATGAATAAAATAGTTTTTTTCTTCATTTTATCTTTAGGAACTATTTGATGAAGCTGCAGTTCCAGATAAAGTTTAATATTTTTATTTGAACAGTTGAAACTGTTTTCTGTGTCTTAAATATAAGTGAAATTCACATTAGAGTTACAAAATTGTTTATTTAGCAAAAAAAAAAAAGTGCCCTTAAAAGTATAAATTTATCTCAGTTGCTGCTGAAAAATCCCTTTTTGGAGCAGATGAGCCGTGCTGAGCAAGTGACAGTAATAACACTCTTTACCATCTCATGACACGAGAGCGAGGCAAGAGTCAAAACAAACACTCATTACTGTCTGTCATGATAAGTGAGTAACAGGGGCAACTGTGTTTGGGATTCCTCTGTGATCATGCGCTCCTTCCCCCACTCACCAGCACAACGAGAGGGTCAGCAGAGTTTTGTCAACTGGGAGGATGTTGATGTTAAGTAGTTGTTGGTCTTTGACCTGAAAAACAAAATAATTGTTGGGTTTAACGGTTTTGTTCCGGTGCTGCTTATCTGTTGCTGTCATCCTCTTCAGCTTGTGAGAACTGATCCCACTGTGACTCACACAGGAGTTGCAGGTTTCTGACACAAAAGAGGCACTTAAAGTAATATTACTTTAGATTGGTTGGTAATGGTTATTCATGCTCCAATTTATTGATCCATCAGTAATCAATTTTGACTCATTCTGAACCCATGAGCTAAATCACCATTAGTTTTTAGAAGTGTTCGAAGAGGAAATCGACTCACTGTTTTTAACATCACTAGCAAAAAAAAAAAAAAAGGCAGGTGACTCGTCCATATGATGTTCTGTCACGTTACATTAAGTTTCCCATCAGCCTCAAAAACTGTCCCATGTCTTGTGGGTTTGTTCTGGGCTCATTCAAGTCCGATCAGGTTCTGGTGGATTCTAGAGTAACACTTTCTCATCCCTCTCAGGATCACATCCTTGATACCAACAGCTTCTCAATTATGCAGTGACACAGAAAGATCATCTGTCTCTGTGCACGAGGACAAGATAATACAGTTACACAGAGTGTACGTTACATAAGTTTTGTGTGTCAAGGTTCTGGGTTAGTAGCTCTTTAAAAAGGCACGACAGCTTTAAAGGGTTACATTGAGTTTGGGTTCGATGACCCTGAACTCACTTTTGAACTCTTGAACTGGACAATTTTAATTGGAACCCTTTACCTTTTTGTATCATCCTGAAAACATTTAATTTTAAGCTGATGCCAGATGAATAAACCAAATTACTGCTAATTCTCATTTGAGCTGATCTTCCTGATCAAATCAAAAGAAAAAAAAAATGATGAAAAGATTAATTAAATTATTTATTACTTAATTCAACCCAGTGATTTGACGAGTTTTATAGGTCAGTTATCACTTTAACATGTGCTATATCACACATGGGGAACGTTTTTACCATATTAGTGCAACATTTGATTGGACATACATTAAATTGCAGCTCCAAACCACCACCCTCTTCTTCTTCTCCCATCAAAGTGCAGAAACTATTGTACCTGTTAAAGAATACCCATATCAATGTTTTGTCTTTGCTGTTGTAAAAAACATGGTTTTGTAATTTGCTGGATTGCTCGGAGAAGGACATCCTGATTGGACTCAACCCAAACTGTGCTAGTTGTTGTGAGTAACAGTAGCTTCTCTTACTACAATGTTTTGCTGGAAAAATCTGCATTCTGGCATCCACAAGCCACCTAAACAAACATTTTAATATTGATGGAAAGTGTAAAAGTAACATCAACATGGATAATCATTTTGAGGAGAAAGATTGCAAAGGGAACCGCCATCATCTCAAGCTCACCGACACTTCAATACATGTGCGGCCATGAAAGTTTCATTACAGCTAAATGGGAATAAATTACAAATAAAGCCACATGTTTATTGATATATTTGCAGATCATTTTGTGGGGTGTTTGCCATGAATTTAACTTAAAAGTAACCGATGAAAACAACCACTGGGGTTAGGAAGACAAAAATGATTTACAATGAATCAAAAGAGCCTATAAAGTGCTAATAATGCACAATGCTGTTACACCTGATTCCAGGTAAAGTTACATGTCTGCACACATCATCTCATTTAATACTGAATCATTTTCCTAATATGTCATCCAACAGCTGAGTTAGCCTCAATTAATTATGTGGTTAATAAGATATGAAACAAACAGGCTCCGTTTTTTTCAAACTACATCCTTGCTTGAATGGATCACCCGGGTCACATTTAGATATTGTTAAGTGGCTTTGAATAGCTCCCTTGATTTCACAGTTCTAAATGACCCGCGATAATCAGCTCATTAAAATGAGCCCGTTCTCCACATCTGACACACTTCGTCTCATGTCTCATCAGAATAACAAATGAGCTCCTGCATGCTTTCTCAAACAGGAAAGAGGGGACTTTTTCTTTATTTAAGGGTTAAACATGTCTTCAGAGTCAGAAGAAAAGATAGTAAGTGAGCTAGAACTGGACCAAAGATCCTGTCAAAAGTGCCAGTGCCTGTATGAAACTACCCGGTTTTCTTAATTCATCCCTCAGGACCGGATAAGTCTATCAATCTGTTAAATTGGAAGGCCATTAGGTGCCCTGGTTTATGTGTTTCAAGCTGTTAACTAGAGGCTGATTGATTGTTGTTCCTTTGATGGGATATGCTGATCTAATCTCACTGTGTGCACGTTTGCAATAAATTACACAATTCATTTCCTCCATTTAGAGGGGGAGAAAATCACACCTCCAGGCATGCCTACGCTCTGCAGGCAAAAGAGCAGGGAACCTATTTTATGGTGCCATTTAGCCAGCAAGCTTTCAGCAATCCCAGCTTTCTTTCTATAAGCACCCCCCCCTTCCCAACTCCCCCCTTTAAGCCCACCTCCTTCCTCCCTCACCCTCAACCCTTCCAAAAAATCGAAGCATAATCAAGGTGTATGTTTAGAAAATTTATTGTTATAATTTTCCTCCATAATCTCTTCCATTTTCCTGCAGCCGCGCTGACATATATCATCATCTAAAAAGAGAGAATGGATAGCAGTTTAAAATTTATCGGTCTTTGATTCTCAATTATACATGTTTATGACTTCATCTGTCTTCAGTGACTTCAACCTTTTCCATTATAGTGGAATATTATTTGTACGGAATCCATTAAATTCACAAGGCAGGACTCTAATGGCGGGGCTGCAGCGATTTGCAGAGGGAAAAGTTTTTGAAAGGTTGGCTTTAGGAAAAGCGCGGCTGTTATGACACAAGAAATTGCTTTATTGATGGTGTGCTCTGCTGCCTGTGCATTTGGCCATTTGTTACCCGGCCCATATCTATATCTCAGGCTGACACTGATGAGAACTTTTCTGCTATACCGTCTCCAGATTACCGACTTGTAATGACACATACAGGCAGGCCAGGTAAAGGCTGCCAATTCAGGGGACAGTTTTTTTGGGGGGGAACTGAGGATGGACATCGAGGCTATAGACACCTGGAGGGATCAGATAAAACTGTGCATAATGGAGAAAAAAGAGCTGCATCAGTTCCATGACTATTTCCATCCAAACCTTACAGAGGTCATTATCTCTACTGAGAAACAATAAAATGAGAGAAAAAGGGATAAAATGTAGATAAAACAGGAGAATATATATTTTATGTGTCTGTTTGCAACATGCTTTCGGATTATTCTACAGACACCTTGTTTCCTGTTTACACAGAAAGTAACAAGATCAGCTGAATAACATTAAGCTTCTTCAGCTGACTGGTGCAAGAAGCCCGGTAAAAGTTAATCAGGCTGTAATTCAAGATTCACACCGCCACTTACAATCAATTCCTGCACAATCCCAATTAAAGCTCACCGGGTCAGTGGACGGCCACTAATTCCTTTAAATGCAATACTTAAAATCTAAGCTATCTCAGTGTGGCCTTCGTTGTTTAATGGCTTGTTTCAGCTGGAATTAACAGCTGAGGGAGTAAAAAAGGAGACAGGATGGACAGTTTTTACTGGTAACTGCTTGTGTGGGTGCTGTCAGAAACAAAAAAAAACAATTCCTAAAAAACAAAGAACACAGTATGTTCATAAAAGTTACATGAGCTGAATAAAGTTACATTTCCATGTACTTTTCCCTCCACTTCCTTCATTTAAATTCAAATTCAAATTTACACCCAAGTCATATGAAACAATTATAATGCTTTAATTCTTTAGATCAAACAGCTAACAGTAGATATGAAGACAGCAATAAAACATTTAATACATAAATAAATAATGTTATAGTTTATAAAAAAAAAAAAAAAAACAATTTTCAGTCTAATTTCAGCTGCCCAACAGTTCAGTTTTATTTCATAATGTGCAGACATTTTCAGTCAGTAACAGGTCTGAGCTGCAAGTAGGACGGTTCATCATCCAGACTCTTACTACTGAGCTTTGCTATATCACTATTGATTTTCAATCTTCTCACTTGTGCACAGAAATTCCTTCAGATTATTGGAATCCTTTAATGTTGTTTGGAACTATAAATGATGAAATTCCTTAAGTCTAAATTTTTAGATATAATGGCTTTCATAGTGTATTTTTGCTCTTTGCAAAAATACCTAAATAAATATATGAACAAATAAGTAAATACATGTTTTTTTCAGAATTAGACAGTACAGCAACTTTTTTGGAAACAATGCAACACATTTTGATATAATATATTTTAATAATTTACAATGAATTCAAATGTATTAGATTATTTTAACCTATTCATATAGACAGACTTAAACATTTTACTGTTTTAAAGCATTTAAATAGTTTTGGGTACAAATGAGCATCATTTGCAGCTTTTGCGCTCACCCTTCTTCACATGACTGTAAACAAAAATCGTTGCCAGTTTGTAAAATGGTGCATGATTTAAAAAGGATGCCAAGTAATTAATCTTTAAAAATAAAATAAAACTTACATTTGATAGAGTTACATCACACATTTGATATGCCCTGTCTTTATTCTGCCTTTTGGGAGCATTTGCACCATTTTTGTGTTTTTAAATTTCAACAAAGCTATTTTTACACCCAATGATCTGACTTTTTCTTCAAACACTGTTCAAACTCACAATAATCCACTCACAGTTTCACTGTCAACATCTCTTAGTTCCCTATTTTCCCCAATTCTCTCTCCAGTTCTCTCCCTCTGAGCTTTTGTTATTGTCCTTTATCACAATTCTGACCCACAGAAAGGAATTCTCACAAGATATCAAAACAAAAATCTATATTTAATATGGGAGCAATTACAAAGCAAAGTTGGCTGCACAGGGCTGTTGTCACCAGAGCGCGTGTTTTTCATCAAATAGGTCATTAGATGATGATGGATGTAAACCTATAAAGTATCTAAACTGGACCTTTTAACAAACCACGAGCAACACTATCATTTCTCTAATAGAACCTGCTGACCGTGTCATTCCCTGCTGCCATTTGTCATTTTTTCTTGTGAAATAATCAATATCTGGGTGCTTTGAAATAAATAATATAAAGGCCAGTAACCTACCCAAGGAGCAACAGAAATAGACTTATGGAACATTCAGAGACCCTGAATGGCCTCTGGGCAATGCCTACATGTTCATAATCAATGCATAAGATCTCTTTTCAGGAAGAATTCAGATGGTCTAACATAAGAATAAAACACCATGTTGCACTAAAATTTTTGGATCATCAGATAAATTTATTGAAAATTCTGTTGCAAAGCAGAATACATCTAGAAGTCTTTTAAATGGCACAGTTTGTCACACATCATATAACTTCATCCATATGTACATTTCGACTGGAAATATTTAAAACATTTTGCTTTTATTCATTTATGCTAAAAATAATCAGCCTTGTTCACAGGAAATGTAAACAGATCAAAAAAGTTCTTTTTTTTTTATAACGTTCTCTCATCAACTTTTGTTAATTCTTTAGACTATAAATGCATGATCTGCACTGAAATGTTTTATTTTAATACTGATTTGCATCTTCATTCCATGGCAATGTGGTGATGACGCTGTTGTCTCCAAAACGTGCTGAAATCAGTCTGACGTTGTGTTGAAGTGCCTCCTTTTCCCCTTCGTGGCCCACAGAGGGCGCTGTCCCCCCGTTGTTCCTGCGCACCGGCTTCCAACCAGCGACTCTGCTTTTTTTTAACAAGTCAATTAATATCAATGAGTGAGTATACATAGCACATTTACAAAGAGTGCAATCTGAGGGATGAATTAACAAAATCGATTAGGGATGAAAAATAAATGAGTGTGCGACCCGCAGACATTGTGGAAGTGGCCCTGGATGGAAATCAATGAATTAGAAATATGAATCTAATCGCCCATTGGTGACACGTTGAGGAGCTGCTGCCTGATCACAGACCTTTTTCATACTGTGACTCGGAATGGGAGAGGCAAAAAAAATAGCTAGAATTTAACGCTTAGAGTGCAGAGAAATTATTGTAAATGTATTTTAATGAGAACATTGTAAGTGAAAATAATAATAATAATACAATATAAATAATCAGATTATGAAATGAGCATCGGGATTTTGACACTTTGATCTGTTTATAGTTCTGTACATAACAGGTTTACTAACAGAGAGGGTGGGGCCCTGTGTGCTGCTATGGAATTTGTTATATTTCTAACTTTTATTTATTCAAAATGTTTCGGGTAAACTAAAATAAAATGAAAACACTGAATGTAAAACTTGGAAAATCCGTGTAAAGATTTTTAAAGTAGAACCAAAAACTCTCGTTACTTTTACCTTTACCTTTAATATATGCCGGTTTATAATGCCCTTAAGCATCATGCACGTTTTCTGTCCATTCAAACACAAATAAATCTACAAATTTATATGAAAAAATAAATCACGAGCGAAGAAGGAGTTTTATTCATTAAATTAATAAAAATGAAAATGATTTAACACTCACTGCTTTGTTATTTGTGTGATGGGTCACTCATGGTGTCGGTCCAAATCTTTTTTAACAGGACCAAGTTCGTTTGCTGCTAATTGGACTGGATAGGACCAATAACAGGGGCGCGCGAACAGCCTGCAGCCAGAGCGCACGAGGAGGGGAGGACCGACTCTCCCTCTTTTTTTCTCCCTCCCCTCGCCGTCTCTCCCTTAATCCCATTTGCCATTGTACATGCCCAATCGCCTATACTTTCCGCATTTAACTTGGATGACATTTTTATTTCATCATTAGCATCAGACGCCAGACTGACTGACACGGTGGACAGGGTTTTTTGACAGAAGACTCCGGGATGTGACATGCTTGTGCATGTTTTTATTGTAACCTCTCAACACTTTATTTTTGCTTATTTTTCAAACCTAGAAGGAAGTGTGCTCTGACACGCTCGCTGGGTGTGAAATTTAGTTTAAAAAGAGGAACTCCCCTCAGCAGGGATACCCAGTCTCGAAGTCAGCCTTTTTATTTGATTATTTTTTACGGCTTGCTTTCGTGGACCTCCGTGTTCAGGCAACAACCCCAGCGATGCCAGAAACGACGCAAGAGACGTGCGCTCCGGCCAAGGACTCTCCTTTCTTCATTAAGAACCTGCTGAACTGTGATAGCAAACCATCCAAACCCAAACCCGCACTGACTGCTACCAAGGCGGCCTTAGAGGGAGGATTCTCCCTTTCCCAGGTCGGGGATTTCAACTTTCCACGCTTTGACGTGCCCACACAGAGGTTCACTCTACCGGCTCACTATCTGGAGCGCACCTCGGCGTGGTGGTACCCCTACACCCTCAGCTCAGCCGCGCATCTCCACAGAAGCGACGGTAAGATGAAAACTTTTCAAATCTATAATTATAATCTTTATCCCAAAATAAACAACGAAACAAGTGACTTGATTAGAGATAATCCTTCCGCTGTGAACCATCATAGAACTTCTTTCTAGGAGATTGTGTGCGTTTTCGGTTATGAATTAACACAGTCTCGTATCCGGATCGTGGGATGATTTAACACCTTGTCCTCTACGAAGGCCTGCTTTGTTATGCCACGACGTGAGATAATAGATCAATAAAGCAACACACTGCGCATAAAATGAAGTAGACATGATTGGATGAGGGTGACGATGCGCAGCTTGCTCTTGATTTGTCTCTTCGCGCTTATGGTGCACATCTTCCCCCGGAGGCTTGATCACTGACAGCCTCTTTTACCTCCCGGTTTCTCTGATTTATTCATTATCGTACACCGATATGAATGGACACTGTCCCAAAACTTCATCCAAGCAGGAAAAAAAACAGACATTTTAATGTAACTTTATGTGTGAAAGATTTGAGACAGTTGTTTTATTTAAACCTGTAGATTCTTTAGAAATAATTATATGTAATTCGCTAGCATAATTTGTTAATTAGACTAAAATAGAAAAACGGTCAATCAGAACTGGTTTATGTTCTTGACGCAGACCCCTAGTCGCTCTATTTATCTTGCTGATAAATATTTATATATCACTCTAACGTCTGACAGAAATAAATGCTCGAACAAATAAGAGCCGCGTATGTGACCAAATCTCCCTTCATGTGTCCCCGTTCCAGTAATCGAGAAACCAGCAGCCAGAGATTCCTCCCCAACATCCGGCACGGACAGAGACTCTCCGGATCTGGTGCTGAAATCCGAGCCAGACACCAAAGATGACGACGAGGACGATGAAAACAACAACAACAAAAGCAGTGACGAGATCATCTTGGAGGAAAGCGACGCAGAAGATGCCAAAAAAGACGAGCTGGATGAGTGGAAGAAGAGGGAAGAGGATAAGAAGCCGTGTCGCAAGAAGAAGACGCGCACTGTTTTCTCCAGGAGCCAGGTGTTCCAGCTGGAGTCCACCTTCGACATGAAGCGGTACCTGAGCAGCTCGGAGCGCGCCGGCCTGGCCGCGTCCCTCCACCTGACGGAGACGCAGGTGAAGATCTGGTTTCAGAACCGGAGGAACAAGTGGAAACGGCAGCTTGCTGCAGAGCTGGAAGCCGCTAACCTGAGCCACGCCGCTGCGCAGAGGATAGTCCGGGTTCCTATCCTCTACCACGAGAACTCGGCCTCAGAGGGCGGCGGCGCCGCTGCCAACGTGCCCGTGAGCCAGCCACTGCTCACTTTCCCGCATCCCGGCGTCTACTATTCCCACCCCATCGTCACATCTGTGCCGCTGCTCAGACCGGTTTGAAAACAGTGGCACAGGTTGGTGTCTCAACTTATCACCAGATAAAAAGACAATATTTTTGTATACAAAAGACTAAAAGAGAGGAGACTGTCATTCTCAAGTAAACATGGACTAAATTTAATTTCTCCATACTATTATTATTATTATTATTATTATTATTATTATAGTTATTATTATATTTGTTTATCATCTCAGGAGTTGAACCAGTACTTGTTGAGTTATTTGGGTTTTGTTTGCGGTTGTTGTTGACAGGCCAGCTCTGTGTGATGTATCTATGGAACCTTGTTTACAGCCCACCGCAGTCCGTTTTTCCTCTAACACGCTCATTTGATTTCATTTCCTTTTCCCGAACTGATGACACGATGATGTGCAATACACCGACTGTGTGCTGTGAACGACGGAATCACCTAAACGGAAAACACGTTTAATCATCCATGCGTCATTTTCCCCCCTTTTATTTTCTTTTCTTTAAATCAGGGACAATCAAGACACTCCAGCTGTAAAATACACATGTAGCTTTATGTTTTAATTCTTTCTGAAGCTCCTCTACGGACAGGTGTTCCAAGCACAAATCTCTAAAGCTACTTTATGTTTTTGAACCATGGGGATAATAAAAAAAAACGACTTGTGTAAAATATGTAAATGTATATATTTAATGAGAAACAGAGGGTAGATTCCTCACACGACTTCTCATTTGTACAGTAAAAAAAACATTTTGATATTGTATTGCTGAATCTTGTTGTGAAATAAATCGAGAATATTCCTTATGAGTATTTTTCCATTATTTTGTGTCAAATGCTGGAAAAGGCGTTATGTTTTAGTCGCTACTACAATTGTAGATGTTCAAAAATAAAAAAAAGAGCTTCTACTGAAGAGGGAGGGGGAAATAACCACGCGCGCGCACGCACGCGCTTGGAGCTACAGCAGGTGGGTTTCTAATCATCTTAGTGTTGCGCACTTTAAACCCTTATTTTACATACAGTGCTTCGGTCAATTACATGCGTAATTGGCACCATCTTTCCAAAATTAGGGGTAGTGTATTTAAAAGAGGAGATTATTCTCCAAGCTGTCTGCCATGATGGGAATCAAGCAGTCTGTCCATTTTTTTCTCCATCAAGTCCGCCATGAATGAATCCGCCAATTTTCTTCTCGTATTTGTATTTTTTTAAATCACGAACTTTAAGGTAAAAAAAAGATTTCTCTGATCATAAGACATCGTTATATGTTTAGCTGCGTAAAGTCTCTAAATTGGTTCAAATGTTTCTAAAAATACTAACAATAAACAGAAACGAGTGCATCCACTTTAAGCTTAAAACACTCAGTTGTTCTCTGTTTTAAAATTAAGTAAAAGTATATTGAAATTAGAGATGGATAATTAAATGGTACTTTGAGGGTCCAACAGGTGTTACTGATTTCTTTCTTCTTTTTGAACTGGAAACATGCCAAATAATTAGATGTAAAAAGAAGATGTGAAATTATTTTACATGTTTTCCATTCAATATATTTTTAACAATGAAGGACAAAGAGACGATAACCCTTTCGGTTTGATTCAATATTTCAATTTACTGGAAAAAGCAATAAAAAAAGCAACAAATAAAAGATAATTTTATTAAAAGGGAATAAAACACACAAAACTCTGTTTTGACAGATATCATTTTTGCAGGATTAGAGAATAAACCAGAACATGAAGCTATCATGTTACAAGGTCACATGTAGCTCTTTGTTACTACATAGCATGTTTCCATGATCTGTTTCACAGATTTGCATGGATCTCTAATTTAAACGAGGCGGGATAAAAGCAGGAGGCTTCAGAGAGAGAAAGAACATGTCAGTCAGTCCCTGCTGAGCAAAAAACAAATCCGAACTGGGATGATTCATTTCATGCATGTTTAGGCTAATTGTGTCGCTCGGGGTAATTATTATATATACACACAAGTTATTTTTTAAATATCTGACTCTTCCTGTTGTGTTGTTTAACTCTGTTTCGTTACGCTTCTAAATCTCAACAGGTTGATTTGCCCCTTGTTTGACTCTCATAATGTAAAACTCAGTCAGCCTGGTGATGTAAAGCCCCCAGTCCACCGACAGCTCGTCTTTCAGCTGTAAAAAACACCGAAAATATCACAAAGACAACAGCTGAAAGTCAAACCGGAATATGATGGAGATGCTCAACAGTGAGGCGCATGCACTACTCAGTCAAAACAAAATTTAAGGTCATTTACTGTCTTCATCTGCAGGCAAATCCGGTTATTGGAAATTAATCAGTCAGAATAAACTCTCCATGATGACCTCATCAAGAGACAAAGGGTTCATTCAAATATCATCAGATCACGCGAGTATTGACGTGTACCTACCACGAACACTCAACACGCGCCCATTACCGCAAATTAATAGATTGGCATTATTCCTCTGGCACATATCGATCTGTGAACGTCTGCAGCACGCTGCGTCAAGTAAGAGCAACGTTCACACGCAGCATCGGCTCGAGCTCATGACCTTGATTTGCGCGCATAAATTGAAAAAATTACCACTCGATAATTTCCATTTGTGCGACATCTTTATGTAAAAAGGAGTGAAGGGAGCGGGGCCAAAATCAGATAAAGCGCATTTGCGCGAATGGGGACAAACGGACGTGACCGGGGAGCGACGCTCAGTGTGTTACATTAAAATGGAAGGCTGAATGGGTAATTTTCAGCCACTATCACAGGCTTCGGTGCCAGTTTGGAAACCCACAAGTGGCCTGAACGCTTTGCAGCCTTGCATAATGCCCCCCCCCCCCCATCCCCCCTTCTCTGCAGCTGCCGCCTGCTCGCGTGTGGGGACTGTGGAAGTTTTACTAGCGGGATTAAAACACCTGTCTCAAGAGTTAAAAGTGTAAAAGGAAAATTATCTTATGGCTGATTGCTTATAATAAACAATAACAACTTGATCGTTTAAGAAAGTAAAAAAAAGACCAATATAACTGGATTTGTCACAGATGAATCAGACCAAAGTGAAGCAGCAAGTCGCGTGCGTCAAAATCCGTGTGTTTGAACAAGTTCTTTTTGACAACTCTTGAAGAGGAAATCTTGTTTTTATACTCACGCCATTTGCTTTCCTGATTGAATGCGAACATCAGATTTTCATCAAAGTTCTATTAAGTGAAACATAGGTTGCGGAGCACCGTCTGATTGGAACAGTTTAAATTTTAATTGTGTTTTTAATTTGACATATAGTTGCTGTGAAGAATGACAGTGAAACGCCGAGGGGCGGTCGATTTTCTTAATTTCTCCCCGAGGAATTGATGAGTCTATCAGGGCAGTAGATTGGAAAGCCATTAAAACTCAATGGTTAGGTTGTTAATTGGAACTTGATGGATAGGAGCCCTTGGATAGGCTGTACTGATCCAATCTTCCTGACTTTGTGTTTTCCAATAAATTACCCAGTTCATTTCCACACTCAGATTACATAAATTGTACACCTCCAGGGCTCGGGTGCTCTGCTTGCGTTTACAACTCTCTCGCCTCATTCACACTCACACAAACACACATACACTGACACGAAAGCACACACACTCACACACGGACGCACGGAAGCGCCTCCTAGAAAAAAAGAGCATGGGCCCCACTTTCTTGAATGAAAATCGAAACATAATCAACGTTTATACTTAGAAAATTTATTGATATCATTTTCTCTGGTAATTTCCTTACTCTAGACTTGGACACGCCATACATCATAATACACACGTGCAAAAAGGGTCTTTGTTTAATATTTATCGAAGCTTGATTCCCGGATCAAAGCGCTTCATAACTTCATCTGTCTTTCTCAGACCTTTCTCTCCTGCTAAAAATCTTGTTCTGTTCTTGCTGTAGGGTGGCCAGACGCCACCTATCATCGTGATAGAGCACGAACTTGGCCCTGCTCCTTGCTGTCTGGGCCTCGCCACGCAGGGCCCGTGAGACGCACAGACACAGTGGATGATCATGTCCATAATAGAGTGAACCACACCGCTCGGCCAGCTCGGACAGAACAACAACATGTGTAATTTATTCTGTCTGATGCAACAGCAGCGTGTCGCGCACAACGTGCCCGTGATGAACTTATCTCACTTTGTTAAAGTCGTGTGAAAGTGCTGAAGGCGGCCGCACTGCCGAGCGGGTTTTGTATATGAAAAGATCGGCATATAAAATAAACCCATTTAAGTGTCATTGCAGATTTCACGCCTTGTGTGTAACAACCATAAATCCCCCCCCCCCCCCCCCCCCCCC